>QEPC01007989.1:355130-365930 GCA_003113815.1 Sphenodon punctatus
TCTCCGGCCCGGACCTGGCCTCCCTCATCCATGCCTTCGTCACCTCGAGGCTGGACTACTGCAATGCGCTCTACGTGGGGCTGCCCTTGTTCCTGGTTCGGAGGCTGCAGCTAGTGCAGAATGCGGCGGCCCACCTCCTGTCAAGGATGGGCCACCGGGAGCATATAACACCTGTGCTCCGGACTCTGCAGTGGCTGCTGATAGCGTGCCGAGCCAGGTTCAAGGTATTGGTGTTAATATACAAGGTCCTTCACGGTCTGGGCCCCTCATACCTCAGGGACCGCCTCGCCCTCCGTGCCCCAGAGCAGCTCCTTCGGTCCACTAGGGGTGCCTTCTTGGAGGTCCCCTGTGTTAAACGGGGGTCACAATGGAAAGGGCATTCTCGGTGGCCGCGCCACACCTCTGGAATTCCCTCCCGGAGGAAGCTCACCTGGCCCCAAGCCTTTTGACATTTCGGCGAAACTGTAAGACCTGGCTGTTCACCCAGGCCTTTGGGGAGGAGGGTGGAGTGGGGGAGGGGGTGTTTTATCTTCCCCCACCCGTATTTATTTATTATCCCAGCCCGGTTTATTGAAGTATTTTTATGGATTGTTTTATTATATTGTTTATAAATTTATAAATTGTTTTATAACTAACTTGTTAGCCGCCCCGAGCTGTTCGCAGGAGGGGCGGGATACAAATTGAATAAATAATAATAATAATAATAATAAATAATAAATAATTAATATAATGTACAGGGGAAGAAGGACAGGGAAAGGGAGAAGGTAAAATGTAGGGTATGAGGAAGGAAAAGTATTGGTAACACAATGAGGGCTAGGGAGGATTTTTTGTGTGCAAGCACCACAGTTTTGTAAACACAACCTGACAAGCAGAGCTCTTACAGAACAGAGAGAAAAAACCTGGCCCTCCCATTATAAAGGGTTGCAGTGCCCTCCCCCAGAGCCCGCCTGATTGGTTGTGGGAGGCAGCAGGCATTGAGCAATCACAGAGTACCATGAGACTGCTGGGGCCTGCTTGCGCTGCTTATTGGCCAGTAATACATCCATCAGATATTGTTGAGCTGCTCGCCCCTCCCAACACAAATACAGTTCAAGAGTTCAACCCTGTTTAGGGCTCTTAGATGTCTGCTCCCTTCTCCCCGCTCCACATTTCCCCTCCAAAACCTAACTGCCACAGCACTAATAATGACAATGACATTGTTGTTTTTGTTATTGTTGTCATTATTATCGATTGCCGTTTTTGTTATTGCAATAATGATAATGAAAACATCAATTTTCATTATTGTTATTGTAATAACGAAAACAACATGCACACTCCTACTCTCCTTGCTCAGCACAGGATACTCTCACCCTAATACTCCAAATGAAAAAGGCAAACTACATGCATGCTTAAGTGTTTTGCTGATGTACCTATTCGAGCCTTCAAACTCACCTAAATCGTTAATCCCTACCCCTACCAAACACTTTTGGACCTAAAGCATTTTTGGTGTCAAAGAGAAAATAAAATAGTAGATTTAGATTATGTAACAGCTGCTCTTTGTTCTGATGTCTAATTTGACTTCCAAGAGACACCTGTCTCACCTCCCTTTATTTGTGAAGGTGAATGTCATAATAGAACAGACACTGGGTGTGTGTGTGAGAAGAGAGAAGTGGGAGAGACTCGGGGAGTTTTTAAATGAGAGTGACGGGAGGGGGTGTCCGTGGCCACTGAGTGGGATTGATTTGGAGTCCCCACGCATAGGAAGTGCATGGGGAGGGCTTCACACAGGCGGCTCCCAGCATGGCTGCCCCGTCCACGGAGGTGGCCACCCTGGCTCACACGGGGCACTCCTGATCTTTCAGCAGTGCTCCGTGCAGGGTCTTGGTGGCTAGTGCGTGGGTCATGGGAGTGCGCCTTCCCACACACCAACTTCAGATGAGTGGCTAAATGTGTGGACAATGGGGGGCCATCCGTGCTTCTCGTTTAAAAACGCTCTCCGGGTTCTGCTCCAAACTCTGCCACTGACTCACTGCATCTCATCTTTACAAAGGTTTATGTGACCTACCTACCTTGTGTGGGTGTTGGAAATTTTCATTCTCTAAAGTTTGCAAAGAGATTCCTAAATGGAGAGAGTTCTGGAAATGGTGAGTACTGTCATGTATCCATTAATCTCCGTACTGCCAAGCCTCAGGTCTCATAATATTTTATATATTTTTATTAAAAGCATCTGCTCCTGGAACTGTGTCATTAAGTGAGAATCTCAGTTTTTGTTCTTTACAAGTTTTAGTCCTCATCCTTGTGAAGCAAAGCTTGAAACAGGAGCTGAGTGTACATCAAAGGCCCAGGAACCAAAAGGCAAATAAAACCCATCACATATTTACTATTTTTTAAAAAATATCATGACTATGGAGGGCTGCCACTTGATTTGACTGCAATACAGCTATGTGGTCCATCTCATTTATGCTGGAATGTGAACTTTTACAGTAGATAGACAGGGGAAACCGCATTTGAAATAGTTGATAAAAGTCCAAGCATCAGCTGGCCTCAAAGGTCCTTTTCCTCCTTTCAGTTATGGATCCCATCAGGCTGAAGTAGGGTTGTTCTGAGTAGGAAAAAAAATATTTGCAAGTATTCTCTGAGGGTCTGAGGAGAGGTCCTGAGTGTTTGGGCTGCCCCTCAGACCCTCTGCGAATACTCACGAGTTTTCGAGGCCAGGGAGATGGCTGATTGGTGGGTTCAGGGGGGGGTGTGCTTAAGAGGGAGAGGGGGGTCTAGCAGGGGGTCAGGGTGGATTTACTTACCTTCTGGATGCATGGCCTCTTCCCTGGCCCCATTGGCCGGGGTGGGAATAACATGCTTAGTTGTTTTTTTACTTTCAAACTTACAAGTTGGGAAGAGGCCACACGCCCCCCTGGAAGGTAAGTAAGCCACCCCTGACCCTAGACCCCTGACCCCCGAAGCACCCCATCCCTCACCCTCCGCTAGGCCACCCACTAGTTCCCCACCCTCTACCTTGGCCCCCACTGGCTTATTCCCTCCCCAGTAAGTGGGGGCCGGGAAGGAGGAGCAGAGGCCTAGTGTGACCTCAGGCCCTTGTTTCCCTGCCCTCTGGTCCCCTTTCCTGCACTCAGCCGAGTTCTGAAGTTCTGGGACCCTTCCTCAGAACTTTGGAACTCAGGAAATCAAGTCCAAAGGCACTGGTCCTCTGTATTTTCTGAGAAAAACCGAGTTTCAGCACTAGGTTGAAGTATGTGAAAATATCTCTCTATAAGCTGTCTAGGGGGAAAAAATGAAGTCAAGAATGCCTTGGGCCTCCTTCCCAGCTTGCCCTTCAAAAAATGGAAAAATATTCTGAATGAGCATGGACACTGGCAGAGAAAGTGTAAAACCATGGGTGTTTTTAAATGAGATGCTACCATGCATGGCCACTCAGATGTCACTCATCTGACTGCCCATCTGAAGGTGGTGTGGGGGAACACACACTCCCGTGAGCCACACAGCACCTACTTATGGCCACTTATTTATTTTATTTTATTTATTTATTAAAAATTTGTATTCCGCCCCTCCTGCCCACAGGGCAGCCTGGGGTGGCGAACAGCATCAATACAACAATAAAACAGTTTAAAACTGTTAAAAACTCAATAATGCAGGGAAGAAATAACCTACCCCCCCACCCTCGCGGAAAGCCTGGTGGAACAGCCAGGTCTTACATAAATGTCAAAATTGCAGAAGAGTGGGAGCCAACCGAGCCTCCTCCGGGAGCAAATTCCACAGCACAGGGGCAACCACCGAGAAAGATCTAACATCAGTGGCCACCCACCTCACCCGGGGAACCTCCAAAAAGGCTCCCACAGATGATCTCAAGAGTTGCATGGGGAGTGAGGCAGTCCCGCAGGTAAGTAGGGCCCAGGCCATGAAGGGCGTTAAAGGTTAAAACCAGCACCTTGAACCGGCTCGGTGCTTTATAGGCAGCCAGTGTAGAGCCCGGAGCACTGGTGTCATGTGCTCCCTGCGACCCGCCCCTGTAAGGAGACGGGCTGTGGCATTCTGCACCAGCTGCAGTTTCTGGACCAGCTTCTTGGGCAGCCCCACATAGAGTGTGTTGCAGTAATCCAGCCTCAAGGTGATGAAGGCATGGATGACAGTGGTGAGGTCAGAGTCTGAGAGATATGGTCGAAGCTGCCGGACAAGATGTAGCTGCCAAAATGCACTCCCCGCCACAGCCACAACCTGAGATTCCAGGCTGAGCCATGAATTGAGGAGCACACCAAGACTCTGCACTTGCGAGACCATGAGACGGCGAACCCCACAACAAGAGGAGATTCAACCACTCCCAGGTCCCCCAAGCCCTCGCTCACCAACATCACCTCCGTCTTGTCAGGATTCAATTGCTCAACCTCATCCACGCCCTCATAGCTGACAAGCACTGGGAAAATAGGGAGACTGCATGACCTGGGTCAGTGGAAAAGGGGAGGTAGAGCTGAGTGTCATCAGCATACTGGTGACACTGCATGCCCTGAAACCCTCTCACGATCTCCCCTAACGGCTGCATATAAATGTTAAACAAGAGGGGGGACAAAATAGCACCCTGCGGGACTCCACATGTGAGCTCCCGGGGGGGAAGACGTACACTCCCCCAAGACCACCCGGTGAGTTCTCCCGGCCAGGAACAAACGAAACCAGTCCAAGACCGTCCGCCAATCCCGGCACAGTCCCACAGACGGGTCGCCAACACCTCATGTTCGACTGTATCAAATGCAGCCGAAAGATCTAGCAGGACCAGTAAGGTCTGACGACCCTGGTCCAATGCCAGACGGAGATCGTCAACCAAGCCCACCAATGCAGTCTCTGTACCATACCCAGGCTGAAACCCAGACTGAGAGGGATCAAGGAAACTGGTGAGGTCCAGATGTTCCTGAAGCTGCCAGGCCACTGCCCGTTCAATAACCTTCCCTAAAAAGGGAAGGTTAGAGAACGGCCGATAACTGGCAGGAGCATCAGTGTCAAGAGATGGTTTCTTGAGCAGGGGCCTAACCACAGCCTCCTTCAGGCAGTCAGGCACCCTCCCCTCCAGAAGGGAGGCACTAACCACCCCAGACAGCAACAGCCGTAACATCTCCTGGCTGGCTTTCACCAGCCAGGACGGGCATGGATCTTGCTCACAAGTAGTGGCACGAACAGATCCCAACAAGGACTCCACATTGGCAGGTGACACCATCTGAAACCGATCCTACAAAACAGGACGGGACATCCATAGCCCCAAGATGATCCTCTGTAATAACTGTGGGATCATTGGCAGGAAATCTGGAGTGTGCTGTGTGAGGGAAGTCAAAAACGTGTGTGGCAACGGGCGCCCACGCATTCCCTGCCCATATGAACTGGGGTGGCCACACATGCCAGCAGACTGGTCTGCTGCTCATAGGCACTGTGGGAGGGTGCACAGCCTTTGCAAGTCACAGGAACTGGCCATGAGCCAGAGTTCCCCAGTGATCATGGCCAGGACATGTCAATTTCAAAGACCAGCCTGGTGCTCTTCCCACTCTCCCATGATTCGTGGCAGGGGAGTGCGAGGCAACTGCTGAGGTAGCCATGCTGGGAGCTGCCCATTCAATCAATCAGTTTATTTGAACAGGCACAGGCATTTGCCAAGGCCCTAGATCATGCAGTATAAAGGCAATAAATTACTATCTAAATACAATCTAACAATATTGGAGCCACCCATTAGAATCCCGCCCCACTCACTCCACCTGAGTGGGTGCTCTGCAGCTGTGATACTCAGTGACCTTTCCTACCATGCTCCACTGCAACTCCTGCAGTTGGTTGGGAGTGCTCTCTTGCGGATACTACCTGCTAACCTTATTCATACAACAAGGGCCCACAGAGATGTGTTCTTGGCTGCTGCTCCAATATTGTGGAACTCCCTTCCCCTGGAGGTCTGTCAGAGCCTGAGTCTATTCCAGAGGCAGTGTAACACTTTTCTTTTTGGTAAAGGGTTTGGCAGGCGGGGATAGGGGGGAGAGGGGGTTTAAGGGATTTTTATCTTATTTTTTGTTTTAATTTCTGTAAGCTGCCCTGAGCCTTCAGGGAAGGGTGGGGTAAAAATTTAAATAAATATCTCTGCATTGGTGGGTGAGGTGCATCCAAGAAGCAGGCAGATATGGGGTTTAAGATAAAGGGGGAGAGAGGGGGGTCAAGATCAGGACTCGGAGACAAGACGGAAGGGGAAGACAAGAGGCAAGGCTGAGGACAAGAACTTGAGAAGAGGTGGGACTGGGAACAAGAGGGCTGTGGAGCAAAATGAAGGAAAGGGAGGGAACTGCTCCGCCCAGCTTCCTGGTACTACCAGCAGCAAGCCTTATATTCTGGCTGGCAGTCAACCAACCAACCAACCAACCAACCAGGAAGCTGAGAGGTAGGACAGGGACAGAAGACAGATAGGAAGAGCATGGCTTGGGCATAGTAGGGAGGCCTCTTGAGGGGAATGACTGGACCTGAGGCAAGGTCAAGCAGTGGTGTTGCAGGGCAGGCCCAGGCACCACTCCAAGAATCCCAAGGCAAGGGTTCAAGGCGAGAGTTCAAGACCTGAGTCTTGACAATCTCCCAACAGTTCCTATTAGGAGGGATGATTTATCTTTGGGTGCTAAATCTCACTGTCCCTCTTTCAGGAGAGAGAGAGAGAGAGAGGGTGTCTTCAGATAGACGCAGGCCTTGCCATCCCTGGAGCTGCTCCAGGGGTGCACCCCACATCCAGCCCCGCCTGAGTTTGTTTTAAACTGACCTGGCGGTGGCTGCAGCCCACTGTCTGCCTGCGTGGTGCCCACCTCCCCCATACCATAGAGTTGTGGACGAATCACTGGATGCTCTAGGTTGTTGGCCACAACTCTATTGTGTTGCCTGGGGCAACTTCTGGATGAGAGTGGAGCTGCAGTGGCCATCTGCCAAGCAGACAGACGCTGCAGCTCTGTCTTGGGCTGGTGCCTTGGGTTTGGCTGGCCTGCTCTATCGGTGGCACTCCAATAGAGCAGGCCACTGGTGGGGCAGCCCTGGAACAGGGAACAGCCTGTTCTGCCTGCACATCTTGGTGGCCTGCCTTTAGACAGACAGGCCACCTGGGGGTGCAGCGGAACAGAGGCAGGACTGCTGTCCATCTGAAAACACCCAGAGAGACAGAGGTTGGTATTCAAGCCTTAGGTACTTCTTTCTTGGTTGCCTCCAAGGAAAAGCACTTGAAAGAACTGCAGGGAGATGATAGAATGACAAGAAACTAAGTGGAATGATAGGCAGGAGAGCTTCTGTCCCCCTTTGTGCACTTGAAATGTTGAGAGTTGTGTATGCGCATGTAACTGCATGAGGGGTAGAGCTTATTGGCTGAGGAGGAAGGACTTGTTCCTCTTTGGCCACTCAAAATATTGGAAGGTATGTATTGGGCATTTTGTCAGGCGCTTCCTGTCAACAGTTGACTATTAGGTCATATTCACCATGACTTTGATATCGCACTTGGATCAGTAGGAGAACCAGAGGTTATGAATGCCCCGTCTTGTCCAGTTTTGTGGGATCAGTTTCAGTGGGTGTTGCCTGCTGATGCGAGGGATGTCCTTGGGGCGGTTAGAGCTACCTGTTGTGAACTGGACCCGTGCCCGTCCTGGCTGGTTAAAGCCAGCCGGGAGATGGTGGGGCCGTTGCTGGAGGGGGTGGTCAGTGTGGTGTTAGTTTTATAACTACTAGGGCCACTAGGTGGTACTAGACTGCAGTTGGGGGCGGGGTTAGGGGAAGAGAATAAAGCAGTTTACTTTTACCTCATCATGGAGTCCAGACTCTCTGTTAACTCCACATAGTGACAGAAGTGGATTGACTGACTGTAGCCTCTACAGAGTTCAGAAAGCCTGACAAGATGGTCAGGGGGACATAGATAACAACATCAGGAACACTGGAAGCCTAACTACTGCAGCCACAGCCAGATTATCCCTGCTACAGCACTAGACAAAGGAGAGGCCTAGTCCAGAGAGAGAGCCTAGCCTGCAGGGAACTAAGGGTGAGTCCTAACCAGCTTGAAGTACTGTGAACTGCAGCCATGGCCACCCCACCCCCTGCCTGTTTCCAAGTAGCACCCCCAACAGAATTTGACTTCCAGCACCCTCAAACCTGGCCAGTTTGGATAAGCAGATGCCAAAGGTTCTCCCAAACCTCGGGCCTAGATCAGCAGCCAGAGGATAAGCAAGTAAATACTCTACTGTATACAGTGGGCCCAGCTACAGAAGAGATCATCCTCTCTAGGGGGCTCACAGGAACCCAGATGAAACAGCTTAAAACAGTCAAAGAAGAGCTAGATAAACACTTCCTGCCTCACTACAATATAATTTTTGAACGAACCTGATTCCACTCTCGCAAGCAACAGCAAAGAGAGTCTGCATCAGACTTTATTACAGCTTTGTATTCCCTTATCAAACACTGAGGGTATGAGGAACTGAGTGAGGAACTAATCAGAGACAGGCTGGTAGTAGGGCTTTAAGACAGCCACCTGTCTGAGACGCTGCAAAATGACCCTAATCTCACACTAGAGACAGCTAAGGCCAAGGTCCGCCAGAGGTCATACATAAAGGAACAACAGACTCTCCTCAGGAACAACTTTACAGAGGGGGCCACAGTCGAAGCCCTAAAGTGCACAAAGGGGACACTCAAAGGGCAAGAAAGACACTACAAGCCCAGATGCCCACAGACAAACTCACAGACATCAATCTGGAGAGGGAACAAAGGAAATGAATACAACAAAGATGAAACATAATGCCAATGGTGTGGCAGATCACCTCACAGGAAAAGAGAGTGCCCAGCTCAAGACACAATCTGCAGAAAGTGTAAGAAAAGGGGACATTACACTGCAGTGTGCCGCTCCAAACACACAGTGGCACTGGTCTCTGAAGAGGATCACTTCGGTGACTCTGAAATAGCCTACCTGGCAACTGTTGACGGAGCAGATCACAATGAGCCACCATGGACCACCACCATCGCTGTGGGAGATCTCCAAGTGGAATTTAAAACTGATACGGGGCAGATGTCTCCGCAATTCCAGCCTCACTATACCGGAGGATCAAGACACCAAAGCTTCAAAACCTCAACAAGACATTAAAAGGCCCAGGACAATCCTTGCTAGACATGAGAGGAAAATTTTACACTTCCCTGCAACTTGGAGAAAAGACTACATCCCAAGCAATATATGTAGTGGAAGGGCTTCGGATACCTATCCTAGGCCTCCCAGCAATCTCGGCTCTAGGCATGTTGATGAGAATAGACAGTATCACTACAGGTACTGAAGAGGCTATCAAGAGAAGATTCCGCAAATTGTTTCAAGGTTTGGGAAAACTGGAGGTGGAATATCATATTGCACTTATGCCTGATGCAAAACCACTTGCTCTGTCGACTCCTAGAAGGGTTAAAGAAGAACCCTTGCCCAGGGTTAAAGAAGAACTGGAACGCATGGAGTCGATAGGAGTCATCTCAAAAGTGTACACCCCAACAGACTGGTGCGCAGGCATGGTAGTAGTACCAAAGTCAAATGGAAAGGTTCAAATCTGTGTTGACCTCACCAAACTGAATGGAAGTGTCCGCTGTGAGAGACACGTACTCCCTTGTGTAGAGCACACATTGGGGCAACTAGGAGATGCAAAGTTTTTCTCCAAACTGAATGCCCAATCAGGCTTTTGGCAGATACCTCTGGCTGCAGAATCAGCACTGCTAACCACTTTCATCACTCCCTTTGGACGGCTCTGTTTTAATCGATTACTGTTCGGCATTTCTTCAGCTCCGGAACACTTCCAGAAGAGGATGTCCCAACTCCTCGAGGGCCTCGAAGGAGTCCTATGCCAAATAGATGATGTTCTTATATTTGGATCCACAAAAATGCAACATGACCAGCAACTAATGATGGTACTGAAATGTCTGGAGAAATCTGGTATCACACTAAATGAGAAATGTGAGTTTTCAAAAAACGAAATAAAATTTCTGGGACAGATTATTGATGGCACAGGAGTCAGACCAGATCCAGAGAAAATTCATGCTATCACCCAGATGCCGGAGCCTCACACTGTCAGCGAAGTGCGCAAATTCATGGGCATGATAACACACCTAGGGAAATACCTACCCGACTTGACAGAGAAGTCCAAACCTCTCAGAGATCTTTTAAGCCCACATCAAGCATGGTACTGGGGAGAAAAACAAAGAGCAGCTTTTACTGCCATCAAACGAGACCTAAACTCACCCCCACTCTTAGCCCTATATAACCCAAACAAAACCATCAAGGTTTCAGCAGATGCCTCATCATACAGAATAGGAGCAGTCCTTCTCCAAGAACAGTCTCCATCATCTTGGTACCCTACAGCCTATGCATCACAAGCACTTACTCCTACAGAACAACAATATGCCCAAATGGAAAAAGAGGCCTTGGCAATAATATGGGCTTGTGAACGCTTCTTTGACTTCCTTTTAGGAATAACTTTCCACATAGAAACTGACCACAACCCCCTACTTACTCTGTTGGGTTCCAAAAAATTGGATGAATTGCCACCAAGGATCCAACGATTCCGAATGCGACTCATGAGGTTTCACTTCACCATTTCTCATGTACCGGGGAAGAATCTTGCTACAGTGGATACACTCTCTAGTAGAGGTGGGACCCCGGGCCCATTACCAGCTACCGGATTTACCGGTTACCGGTTCTCTGAAAACCGGATTCCCGGATTAAATCCGGTATACCGGTACCGGATTTATTTCATTGATTTCAATGGGGCGCTGTGTCCCCATTGAAATCAATGAAATAAATTAATTCCC
>QEPC01007989.1:366519-381895 GCA_003113815.1 Sphenodon punctatus
GGGGGGTGTCCCCCCTTCCACCTGCGCAGCCTGGACTCGGGGAGGGTTTGTTTTTTTAAACTTTTTTGCTGGGGCTTTATTTTTTACATTGCAGCCATTTTTAAATGGCTGCAATGTAAAAAAATCCGGTACCCGGAATCCGGTACCTGGACCGGATTACCGGGTCGAATCCGATAATGCCGGTACGCCCGGTACCGGCATTATCGGATACCAGATTTACCGGTTTTCCCGCCCCTACTCTCTAGGTCCCCACATCCACTTGCCCCACCTAAACAATGTACTCAGGAAGAGCTCTTGATAGAAGGATTTGTGGATTCAGTCCTTGCTTCCCTGCCTATCATGGACAAACACCTGCAAGAGCTAAAACTGAGACAGGAAGCAGATGAGACCTTATGCCGAGTCATGTTCCTTTGTACAGAAGGTTGGACACCAAAGGCAGAATCAGATGCTGCAATAGTCCCATATTGGATGGTCTCTGGAGACCTCACTTTGAACCAAGGTATGTTAATGAAGGGGTCCAGACTGGTTATCCCTACCACACTACAACAGGACATCCTTGGCAAACTACATGAAGGCCATCAAGGCATCACCAAATGCAGAAGGAGAGCAAAACAGTCTGTGTGGTAGCCAGGACTGAGTAAACAGCTCCAACAGAGAGTTACAAGATGTGATACCTGTGCCAGCATGAGGAAAAACCCACCAGAGCCTTTAATGCCATCTGCCCTCCCAAGTCGACCTTGACAGAAAGTCGGGACTGACCTTTTCTACTTGGCCAACACAGTCTACCTTCTCATGATCAATACATTTTGAAAAGTAGTCAAAGTAGCAGAGCTGCCCAGCACAACATCAGGAGCAGTCATCAATAAAATGAACCCAGTTTTTTCTCGTTTTGGAGTCCCAGAGCAGATAAACTCAGATAATGGCCCCCGGTTTTCCTCTGACCTTTTTAGGAAGTTCGCTACGGACTATGGCTTTCAACATGTTACCTCCAGCCCACTGTTCCCCCTGAGCAATGGGGAAGCAGAACGTGCAGTTCAATCCTTAAAGTACCTGCTTTCCAAGTCATCAGACCCTTACAGTGCTCTCCTAGCATACCGTTCAACACCATTGGCTAATGGGTTCAGCCCAGTAGAGCTGCTACTGGGACGGAAGCTATGCTCAATGGTCCCAATTTTTCCTTCTCAGTTAATTCCTTGTTGGCCCGATTTCAATAGCTTACGAGAACAAGACAGTAGATATTAGGGGTGGGAATTCCGGTTCCCCCGAGATCCAATATTGCTGGTATTTGGGTGTATCGCCTTAATCAGATAAATCCGATATTTACCTGTACCAGCATACCGGATTTTTAACATTGACTGCGGTACCGGATTTTTTACATTGTGGCCATTGAAGTCAATAGCCGCAGTGTAAAAAATCCGGTACCGTGGCCAATGTTAAAAATCTGGTATGCCAATACCGGTAAATCCAGTACCAGAAAGATCCGATACTGGTACATCCGGTATCTGGTATTCTCCCTGGTGTCCCACCCCTAGACTAGATATAGAGCCCGCCAGAAGCAAATCTTTGACAAGAGCCATAGAGCTGAACTCTTAAGACCACTTAAACCAGGAGATCCTGTCTGGGTAAAAGACTCACAGGTGATACAAGAACATGCGGAAACTCCGAGATTCTATTTGGTTACAGTGCCAGAAGGAACTATCCGATGCAATAGAGCACACCTTGTGGAGGCAGGGAAATCACCAACTTCCTCACAAATGCGCTTGGCAGCACAGCCTAAAAATGATACAACCCAAGAGATGCCTTTAGTCGAGGCTCCAAGTTCTTCATCCGTGCGGAGGTATCCAGATAGAGAAAGACGACCATCCTGCATGCCTGAGAGACTATATAACAACTGGAAGCCTGCAAAAGGAAAAGGGTTAGGAGCTGAATGTCAACAGGGCAGAATAATCCATGACATAAAGCTGAAGACTCAGGTGGTCTACCCTGGCCTTCACAGGATACAGAGTTAAGTACAAGTGTTTAATTGGTTGGTCGTTATGTTTTTTGGGGGTTATTCTTCTTCAGAAAGGGGGATGTGGTGTTAGTTGGATAACTACTAGGGCCACTAGGTGGCTCTAGGACTGTGGTTGGGGGGGAAAGAGAATAAAGCAGTTTATTTT
Organism: Sphenodon punctatus; assembly: GCA_003113815.1. NCBI lineage: Eukaryota > Metazoa > Chordata > Lepidosauria > Sphenodontia > Sphenodontidae > Sphenodon > Sphenodon punctatus. The sequence goes on from QEPC01007989.1 coordinate 368,679, forward strand.
TACCTCAGCATGGAGTCCAGACTCTGTTAACTTCATAGTCAGTGCCTCCCTTTGGAAGGACAGAGTGCCTGAATGCCTTAAGGAGGCTGTGGTATGGCCTCTGCTCAAGAAACCATCGCTTGACATTGACTCCCTTCTTGCCAGCTATCAGCTGGTCTCTAACCTTCCCTTTTTAGGGAAGATTATTGACTGGGTATGACTTGGCAGCTTCAGGGGCATTTGGACCATATCAGTTTTCTGGACCCCTCGCAGCCTGGCTTTCATCCAGGTTATGACACTGAGATTGTGCTTGTGGCCTTGGTCGACGACCTTTGCCGAGAGTTGGATTGGGGTTGTTCAACCCTTTTGATCCTGTTAGATCTCTTGACTGCATTTAACACGGTTGATCATGAGATGTTGGTGACCTGCCTGCGAGTCTGGACCGGGGTGGGCAGGATTGTTGTTGAATGGTTCCGTTCCTTCCTGGCTGGGAGGACTCAGTGTGTGGTCCTGGGGGATTGTTCATCATCCCTCCCGAGACCTCACATGTGGACTTCTGTAGCATTCTATTCTGTCCCTCCTCCTGTTCAACATGTACATGCAGCCTTTGGCTGAGGTGAGGAGTGCGTTTGGCCAATTACATCTGGTATGGCGACTTCGGCCGTACGTCTCGAACTCCAACTTGGCCACTCTCATCCATGCCTTCATCACCTCAAGATTAGACTACTGTAATGCACTCTACGTGGGGCTACCTTTGGTGACGGTTCGGAGACTGCAGCTGGTGCAGAACGCGGCAGCCCGTCTCCTTATGGGGACGGGTTGTCGAGAGCACATAACACCTGTGCTCCATTCGTTGCACTGGCTGCCTATAGTCTTCCGAGCTTGATTCAAGGTGTTGGTTCTTACCTATAAAGCCCTGCACGGTCTGGGCCCCACCTACCTGTGGGACCGTCTCACCCCCTGGATCCTAGATCAGCCCCTGCGGTCAGCCGGGTGCTCCCTCTTTGAAGTCCCCTGAGTTTCTCTGGTGGCAATGATGGGGAGGTGGCTGCTCCGAGACTGTGGAATTCCCTCCCAGTTGTAATCTATTTGACCCTGGACCTCCATGCTTTCTGAAGCCAACGTAAGACCTGGCTGTTCCACCAGGCATGGGGAAGATGGTTAGTGGGTGGGAGGGTTGGGTTTTATTGACTCCATTTTGATTGTATTTTAAAGATTTTATTGTATTTATATTTTATTATGGTGATTTATATTCATTTTTAAATGCTGTACGCCGCTCTAGCTGCTCTAGCAGGAGGATGTGGGATATAAATCTATGTAATAATAAAAAAATAATAATAAATAACAGGATACAGAGCCTGGAGAGCACATGCATGAAGGAGGTCCTGTGTGTCTGTTATGGCCACTTGGGGCCTTTCAGAGCAGGCACTGCAGCTAGGGTCCTAGGGAAAAGTTGTGGATTTCTCTTTCATTGCTGGTGGAAGCAAGGGATGCCACTGGGATTACTGACCAGTGCTTTTAGTGGATTTGTCTTGGACTGATAGAATCCCAATGAAGAACCTTTAAAAGGTGGAGTTTTATTTTTCTTCCTTGGTCGGTGAAATTTTCCACTAGCCTACCAACAGGTAGTAGGGTTAGTAAGACAGGGAAATATAAAGAGCTCCACTTCCTAATCGCAGAGCTGGAAAATGTGGTCCTGCCTTTAAAATCCAGGTTGGGGGGTTGATTCTCAGGGTCTTTCCAGTTAAGCAGCTGTGTGCATGAATCACAACATGCTTGACTGTTATACAGCAAATGGATTGTGGAGTTGCAATCCTCCATCCATTGAAGTGAATGGTTCCAATCCCATTGACTTTAATGGCAGAGGATTGTGCCCAGCATGTGGACACCATAGATGTCTTTTTATTGACCTTGCTTCCTGGCATGACTGTTTCATATGGACAACCAAAGGACTTTTGGAAGCTGTGAGAGTTAGTTTAACTTGGATGCATAATTTATAGCTTTGTTTTCAACTTACAGGCCTCTTCAATCTCTTCATGTGTATAATTTCTCTTTGAATAAATGATGCTGCTGGGCTGACCTTGGAAAGTCAGCTGCCCAGGTTTTCTAGGTGACACATTGAGGTGTTCAGCGAAGAAGTTTGGGAGTCATTAGGGCGGATAAAGGAAAGTCTAGTAACTATGTGGACAGTTCTTTGGGGACAGATGGGCAGAGGAAGAAACATGAGTCAGACTTAATTGGTAGTGAAACTGAAATGCATCTAAATGTGCAGGCAATACAGTGGAAATACTCATTTTGGGGTGGACTTAGGAATGGGGTGATCTTCCAAATAGTCAGTGAGGCGAAGCACTTTAATTGTCAAAGAGCCTGGACTACTTTGTGAGGGAGGATGGCTCAGTGGTTAGGGGCTAACTCAGGACTAGGGAAACATAGGTTCAGTTTTTGTTTCTGCTACAGTTGTGGGCAACTCAGTTTCGTACCCCTTTGTAGTTCAGTTCCCCACTTGAAAAATGGTGGTGGTAGCACTTCTCCATCTCAGAGGGAGTTTGTGAGGATAAGTGCATTCAAAACTGAGGTGCTCAGACATGGCTACAGCAATGGAAGTCAGGGAAGTACTTTATCTGGATTCCTAGAGCAGTAGAATCCCTGGGTACAGTGAGGTGAACACACTGTGGAGATGTGAGGAAGCTGAAACCATTTAGCTGTGGGGAAGTGGTGGCATGCTTCCCAACATTTTGAGCAGCCATAAAGGGACAAGCTTAGAGAGCGTGGTTACATTTCAGATTTTTAAAGACACAATCGTATTCGTCCTCCATATTTGTATTCTCCTGATATGATGCGATGCCTTTATGGTATTATGTATTATGTTAATACCTTCATTCGTGAAGTATACAGCAGGTCTGTTGACTCTTTTTCAGTGATGGAGAGATAATAGAAATAACCAGTAGATGGCACCATAGTAGCAGAATAGAATTTTCCAGGACCATATGAAAGATTGTATGGCTTCATAAAATGGAGGGTTAGAGTTAAATTGAATCTTGTGGAAAATACACTCTGTGCCATATTTATCTCTTTTAAAGTATTTGATGTCATCCCCCATTCCCTTACGTAGTTGTGGAACTGGAAAATGGTCTCCATGGTGGTTGAAAATTAGGATTATGAAGTAGCAGAGGGTCCTTAATATACCAGCCACAAGAACTTTCTGGATCCAAATGGGCTAATGAAAATACAGAGGATTCCACATCCCCAAATCCACTTTCCCTTAGAAAAAAAGGAGTCTGTTCTACAGTAATACTCCAAGCGATATGGTAGCACTGGGTGATTTCAGACGTTACAGGCTGGTGGTTCACCACAGTGGATTCTCGGTGGGGGCGAACAAAACAACCACCTCCCGGGGCGAATAAAAGTCCCGAACAGATGTGACGGGACCGGGACCATGACCAGGAATCAGGCTGACAGATCACGGATCGGGGCAGCGCAACAGACGTGATGCTGATCCCCAGCCATGGTCAAAACTCCCAGAAGCCACCGGGCAAGGGCGGGACACACAGACATGGCCGCCTGAGGGCAAACGAAGCCAAAAGGCACAAAAGGGAATGCCCACACAAGGGAAACAGGAAGGGAGGGGGGAAGAGGGAGAAGAGGCTGACACGTAGGAAGACACTTGGGGGAGAAACAAGACTGGTAAGTGGCTGTGGCTGCTTACTCTTCTCCCTCTATTTTGGACACGCCCCCAGCCAGCTTCAAAAACAATGCACTGGTGGCCGCGGGGCCGGCGGCCACGGCCAAAGGGTGCGGCCCTTTGGGGCCCTTCGGGGCCAGTTGGGGGCCGAGGGGCCTGTTGGTGTGATTAGGTGGGAGGGAGTGGTTGGGGTATGGGGAATTGTACAATTATTAATGTTGAATATTTAATATTGTTCAGGGGTTTGCTCGGGCCGTTGGGGGCTTTCTATAGGGGTATATTGTGGAGGGGTGGGTATTGTATTGAAGAGGAAGTGGAAATGGCTGTCTCTCCCCAGTAAGAGAGGGGTGGAGCCAGCAGTATACCCTGGTGGCAGCAGGGTATGGTAGTAGGGGTGAGGGGACCATTGACCTGTTGTGCAGGCATGGTCAGAGGAGGTATTAGTTGTGGGTTTTGTTGACATGTATATGTATGATGATGACATTGTCTGCTGGGTCCCCTGCGTGGGAGTGAACCCTAGCAATGTATATTTATAATGTTGTACGCCGCCTCGAGTCTTTGGAGAGAGGCGGGATATAAATTAAAATGCGATGCGGAGGTACCACACACAGCAGGCACACAGCCAGCAGAGGCACAGCGGAACACACAGCACGAGCACATGCTCGGGCGCACACGCACACACACAAGGGAAAGGTCGGGAAGGGGGGCACAGGTGCCCGGAAAACACACAAGGCACAACGGGAGTGGGGGGGGGGACATGGAAGGGGGGGAACCGCAAAGGGGCAGATCAGAACACAGGCAGCAGCAACCCCCACCCCCACAGCAGCACAGTCTGCATGGGCGCCCCCACAGAAACACAGGCAGTCTCGGAAAGGTGGGGGCCAGGACCCTGGCACCAAGGCACGATGGGGGCCCGCAATGCACAGCGAGCTGGGCGGAGATGGTCCAGGAGGAACATGGAGACCCCACAGTCACTGAGGGGCAGATGGAGGGCAGCCAGGACAGGCGGAGCTGTGCTGCAGGTCCAAGGACACCCCCCCCACCCAGAGGAAGCACCGAGGGCCAGTCCGGGGGTGCCTGAATCCCCAGGTCACACAAGCACCCAAGGGGGGAGGGCGTGCAGCAGGTGGCAGCGCTGGCGGGTGGGGACAGGTAGCTGGACACAGGCGGGTCGGAGAGGCCATGCAAAGTGCCGCACCCAGGCACCAGGGAGGGCAACCACGGAGGGGAGCCCAGGGTGTGCAGTCAGACCGGGGGGGTGGGGCCCAGAGGGGGCCAGAGGCAGGGACAGCAGCACCCCATTAAGCAGGCTTCACCACAGCGAAGCAGAGACATCAGGGCGGGAGCAGCCAGCGGGGACCGGCCCCCCCGGACTGAGGCAGGAGCCCACATGGGGGCAGGATACCAGGGGGGTCTGGGAGGAACACAGGGACTCACAGGCAGCCGCTGGGGGCCACTGCAGGCCCAGGGCCTGGGTGCCCCACCCGGTGAACCAGGTGGGGCCAATGGATCAAGCCCCGGCGGTACACCAGCACGGACATGTGGTGGGCGATCAGGTAGTAGGCCTCAAAGGGATCATGCATGGAGAGACCCAGCTGGACGTCCACACGGGACCACACCCCCAACAGGGCCGACATCTCCGCTGCGGAAGGCTTCGACACACAGCAGGCAGCAGAAGGGGGCCAAGGAAGATGTCCCAGCTCCAGCAGCCGGTGGTACACCGCCCCACGGGTGCGCTGGCAAAGTAGGACATGGCCAAGGCAGGGCCACCCTCAGCAAGGCACACCGTGTAGGCGCTCATCCCACACACACCCAGCGCAGAAACAGTCTCAGCCCTGGACCAGGGCACATGTGAACACCGCTTGTCCGGGATGCGCCCCTCAGGGAAGCAAACCAGCCCCAGGGTCTCCGTATGCAGCCGGCAATCACGAGCGCTCTCCTCATAGCCGAAGTAGTGAAGTCCGGAGCTCAAGCTCTTAAAGGCACCAGCACGGCTGTCTGGGGTGCCCAGGAGCAGCTGCACGGCAGGGGTATGCCACAGGTCGCAAAGAGACATGGTCTCGCGGAAGGTCCAGATATGGGGGGCCCCATGGGGGCCGGGAAGCGGGAGCCCAGTGGACAGACAACCAGCCATGGTCCTGCACGACAGGGAGAATAACACCATGGACAGGGGAGCACACACACCCTCCAAGGCCGAGCGGGCCTCCGAGGGGTCCTAAGGCCAGGAAAAGCGGCCACGGACCGCAACATTGTAGCACAACAGAGCGAGGCGTGGGGTGCAGACCCGGCACAGCTGCAGAACACAATAGCACACACAGTCCGGCTAATCGCACCTCCAAGGCCATAGTGTAGCAAACAGGGGGGGAAGGGGGGCGGGGTGGTGGTAGAGATGGCTGATAGAATGCAGCTGCCCAGGGAGTGAGCAGACCCGTGCGCCCATGCGGGGGTGAGGCCCGGTGCGCTGCCTGCAGGTGCACCCAATTGCAAGCACGCATACCCCGGCCCGCCATGGGGGGGCACACCCACCTAGGGGCCCACCCCCTGGACAGCCCTGCCATCAGAGGCCCTGTATAACTGTTCCCGTCCCCCACTGGGGCCTCACCACCATGGAGCGGGACAGGGCAGCAGCCTATTGGATGCGCTTCGCGCTCGCAGCCAAGTGGTTCCGCAACCACACCGAGCAGCTGCGCCTCGTTACCGCGGAGGTGCAACTGGCCGTCTGGCTGCGGGTTTCCCTGGTCCGGATAGCTGCCAGGGGCCTCCGGGCCCACCACGGGCTCAGGAGAGCCCTTGCACGGCTCAGGGCACAGAGAATCTCCGGGGCGGATTGGCAGGTTGTGAGCCGGAGCCAGACCTGGCCCACAGCGCTCCGTGTGGCTGCCAAGCGCCTCCTGTGGGCAAGGGAGACCATGCGCCGGGCAGCCCTGCTTGCTATGCCCATTGACAGATGCCTATGGGTCGCTGAGCACCCACAGACGTGGTGGGCTAGGGCGCTGGCCCACTGGAAGGAGCCAGCCTGGAGGGTCCACTTTAGGATGAACAAGAGCACCTTGCTCCGTCTAGCGGAGCTCCTTACACCCTGGCCGTAGCGGCAGCACACCTCCATGCGGGACCCCATCCCCATGGTCCAGCAGGTGGCAATAGGGGTCTGGGCTCTTGCTACGCCCAACTCCTGCCAGTCCGTGTCCCAGCACTTCGGGGTAGGGCTCAGCACTGTCGCCTGCATCCTCCGGGATGTGTGCGAGGTGGTGGAGGGCGTGCTCCTGGACAGAACGATACAGCTAGTGGACCAGGGGGCCATGATGGCGGGGTTCGCGGCCGGAGGCTTCCCCAACTGCATGGGAGCCGTGGACGGCACCCACATAGAGATCCTCCGCCCCGCCGCCGGGGAGGCGCTGGAGTATGTGAACAGGCACGGGTATTACTCCCTGCAGCTGCAGGGGGTGGTGGATCACTGGGGCCGGTTCATAGACATCTACACGGGCAACTCCGGCCGCAGTCACGACGCCAGGATCATGACCATCTCGCCCTTCTATGCCCGGACGTTCCAGGGGGACTTCGCTGACATGGGCATGAGCTGGATTGAGGGGGTCCCGATGCCCCCCTGTATTCTGGGGGGCCCTGCCTACCCCCTCACCCGCTGGTTGATGAAGGCATACCCTGTACCAAGGACCCCTGCGGAGCAGCTGTACAATACCCGCCTGTGTTCCAGCTGGACCATGGTGGAGTGTGCCTTTGGGGCCCTCAAGCAACGCTGGAGGAGTGTTGCTGGCTGCCTTGATTACACTGTCTCGACCTCGGCCCTGGTGATCGGTGCTTGTTGTGTGCTCCACAATGTATGCGAGACAGAGGGGGCAGCCCTGGAGTACCCCGAGCCCCACCGGCCCCCCGGTCCTGTTCCCCTGTACGTGAACGCAGGGAACCCCCGGGAGTACCGGTATGCCAAAAGGATCCGGAACGCCCTTGCAACCCACATCGCCCGGGGGGGCCCGCTGTGAGGGCCTTCCCGCCCCTGGGGGCCCCACCCCCCGTTCCGTGCCAATGCCCCTGTACACGCGGTCCCACAGCCCTGTCCCCCCCACAAACGGGCCGGGGACAACTGTCTATTTACAACACTTTATTGCCCACACAGTGCACACAATCACCCTGTGCCCCCTCCCCACCCCCGTCCCCGTGACCCCGTCCACCACCCGCCCTCATGTGGCCCTCCCCCTCCCCCCCCTTCCCACCATCCCCCCGCGTTTCCTGGGCCGACCCCTCGTGCGGCCGCTTGGGCCCACCGAGCTCTGGGAGCTCCCCTCCCCCCCACTGTCCGTGTCCCCTGCCGTGTCCTGGGCCGGTCCCGGCCCCGGCAGGGGGCCGGGCGGCGGATGGGCAGCTGTGCCCGGTGCCCCGGTCGCGCCCCGGGGGGGCTGGACCCTCCGGAGGCCCGGGGGCACTGGGAGGCGCATGCGAGGGCCCTGGGGCCGGGGGGGCGCCAGGGGCGGCAGGGCTGGGCCCGGGGGCGCCGAGGGGCCCGGCATGGGGACCTGGGCGGGCAGGGCGCCCGGAGGTGCGCCGGCCATCACGTAGGCACACATGGTGCCCGCATGCAGGAGCAGGGAGGTCCCAATGTCGTGGGACCTGTCCATCTTGGCACTGTGCTCCCGCACCATGCCCTGTATGTCCTGCCGGAGGCCCCTGAGCAGCCCCTGCTGCCGCTGGTGCTCCCGGCGCTCCCGCCTCCGCTCCAGGCGCACCTCCGCCTCCAGCCGGCGGTCTGTCTCCAGGGCCTTCTCCATGGACCGCTCTATGGCCGCCTCCATGCGGTCCACGGAGGCGATCATGCGCTCCCCCTGTTCCTCCGCCCTGCGGACGATGTCCTCCGCTTGCTCCTCCCTGCGCCTGCGGACCCGCGCCCGGTACTCCCGCATCCGCTGGGCTGGGGCCGCGGCCGGCGGAGGCGCCGCGCGCGGGGGCTGCCCTGTGGAAATGGGCGGGTGGGTCAGTGCAGGGCCCTGTCCCCTAGCGGGGTCGGGTCCCGGGGCCCCCTGCCCCCCCTCCCCCACTGAGGCCAGAGGCCCCCCTGGGCTGGCGCCCGGGGGGCCCTCCCGCAATCCCAGCCCTCCCGCCTTACCTGGGTCCGGCACCTGCTCTCCTGTGCCCTCCGCGGGGGCCTGCACCGTCTCGCTGGCCCGGTCCTGGGGCTCCCCATGTCCTGCGGGCGGGAGAGGGGGGAGCGGGTGAAGGGGGCTGGTTGTGGCCCCTGCAGCAGGGCCCCCACCCCCGCCCCTGCCACCGGCCCCCTGGTCGTGCCCCCCCCTGCCCTGGGGGCCCGCTTACCCTCTATGTCCGTCTCCGAGCCTTCGGAGGCCGGCGCCTCACCCTGGGAGTGCTCCCCCTGGGACCACTGGCTGAGGGTGGTGAAGGTGCCGACCTCCGACTCCGCCTGGCCGGCCCGGCGTTGGGATGTCTCCGGGCTGCTGCTGGGGGGGGGCCTTGGGGCTTCTGCGGGTCCCGGGTGGTCCTCCTGGGGGTGGGGGTCCCCTGAGCTCGTGTCTACCGGGCGGGCGGCGAGGGGAGGGGGTACCTCGGCCCGCTCCCTGCCCTGGACCACAGCGCTGCCCACCAGGCGTGGGGCAACTATGGAGCCCTTCATGTGAAGGATGCGGTCCAGGGCATCGTAGTAGGGGGCGGTGCGGGCCCCGTGGCCGGAGCGGCTGTTATTGTCCTTGAGGGCCTTGTACCCCCTCTTGAGCTCCTTGGCCTTGGAGCGACACTGGTTCACAGTGCGCTCGTGCCCCGCCGCCTCCATGTCGCGCACGATGTCCCGGTAGACATGCTCGTTGCGCTGGTTTATTGCGAGCTCCACCTGGTACTCGAGGGTCCCCCAGATCCGTATGAAGTCCCGGGTCTCCTGGAGGCCCCACTGTCCCCCTCTGTGATAGGCCTTCCTCCGGCTGGGCCCCTGCTGTTCCTCCTCCCGGTGCAGCTCCTGCTGCACCTGCCTGTGCTCCTCCTCCACCTCCTCCTGGGGGTGCGCCTCCAGGGGCCGGGGGCCGGGCTCCTCCTGGGGCTCGTCCGCCCGGGCCGACTTTCGTGTCTGGGGGGGGGAAGGGGGGTGGTTGGTTGCTGGGTGAGGGTGTGGGCCCTCTCGGGGGCCCCCTGCCCCCCTGCCCTCCGCCCGGGGTCCCCCTGCCCCCCTGCCTTCCGCCCGGGGTCCCCCCGGCCCCCTCCACAGGGGGTTCCCCTGTGCCCCCTGTTCCCCTCCCAGTGGGTGCCCTTACCCGTTTCCTGGGTGCCTCCTGTGGGCCTGTTCCGGCCGCTGTCCCCGGGGCGGCGCGACCCGGCTGCAGCTGTGGTTGGTGTTCCCGGGGCGCCTCCCTGGTCGGGTGCTCCCGTGTGCCCCCTTCCTGCACCTGTGCCCCCTCCGCCTGCATCGCTGGGCCTGGCTGCACGTCCTCCGCCTCCTGTGCCGCCGCTGTCGCTGTTCGTGCCTCCGGTCTCTTCCGCTTCCCTCCTCGCTCCATCCCGCCACGCTTGCTTGCTGCTGCTCTCGCTTTAAATCTCCCTCCGGTGTTTGTGTTGGTGCTGGTTGCCTGGCAGCGACGCTGCGTGCCTCGTCCCCGGCCGGGGCTCCATTTTTTTGGTTCCGCTGGGGGATTGGCATCCAGACGTTACTTTTGCTTGGTTCCCTGTGGGGGTTGGTTTGACCACGCTTCCCGAGACCTTCCCCCGGCTAGCCCGGGAAGCGTGGTTCAAACTGACCCCATGTGGGTATTGAGCGTGATGAACATCTGGCGCACGCCGTTCAGACGTTCCGGGCCCTTTGGCCCCGCGGGGGGGTTGAGCGTGGTTCAGTGTGGTTCACCGTGATCTCGTAACGTCTGAAATCACCCTCTGTTGTAAACTGCAACAGGCAATCCCCTTCCTGTTGATACCAATGGGGAAGATCCTAGTGCCCTCGGTGGTGCAAGATCAAGGCGTACAGAACTGATAGATTTTTTTTCATTATGCAAATGCTAAAATACTCTTTCAGACTCTTGCTGTAAAGAAATTTGCCCAGCTGTGATTGCTGCCCTGGTCTTGGCCATCATACATAGAAACTTAATTAGTGTTCTCTAAATATGAGCACTTCCATACTCAAAAAGGACCTCTCTTCCTGCAACACCCCCATTTACAAGCTAGCTAGTTAGCACCAAGCACGTTGAGCCCTTGGGAAAGATAAAAATTTAAATAAATATTTTATTTATTAATTTGGATTTATACCTTGCCCTATCCCACAGACACAGGGCAGGTAACAACACTTAAGAAAGCATATAGTATAATAAAATATATACAACCCCACCCCAAAGCTCTACCCACCTGGCCAAATATAAAGTTCTTGCATTGCATTTGGAAAATGCTCAGGCTTTGGTGAACCTTCAATGGAAGGGAGTTCTGAATTTGTGGAGCAGCCACCAAGAACGCCCCTGTGCCTTCACCAAATGAATCTGGTGCATGGATAGAATTACCAAGAGGTTGTTTTTCGCTGACCTTCGGAATTGCAATGGAGCATAGGGGAGGAGGTGCCCATGGAGATGTCTAGATACCTATGTGCTAGTTACATTTCTTGTAGGCCAGCAAAACACTGGAAAGAACCATGTGTCAGGAGCAATCAAAAATGCAGAATGATCCTTGTGGGAAATGGCTAAGCTTCTATGTCCCATTGCCTGGCTGCTAGGGCAATTACATTTTTTAATCACTTCTATCTTTAGCCTTTTCTTGAAGATCATCTTTCTCCCTCCCTCCTGATCTTGATATCTTCTTTGTTTTACATTGGCTAGAGTGTTTCAGAGCCCCCCTGTGCTAAGGTGGAAAGCGGGACTCATTCCCAGAATTTACACTGGCATAGAGAAGTGAGTGCAGAATCCTTTCCTCTGTCCCAATTTAAGTCCTCCCTTCTCCATTCGTGTTCCATGAAGAAATTCAATCTGCTGCATGCTGAGGGGGCAGAGCCGATTTCTCTGCTCCCTCTATGGGTATTAACAAAGTTGCCCCACATTAACCCTGGATTTACCTGCTCATCTACTTGATTCCCGCCAGATGTTCACCCCAGACCCGCTCCACATGGTGTCAAGTCAGGAAATGTGGAACACGTCGTGTGGGCATGCCCAGGTAAACCCAGGGCAAGAGGCAACCACGAGGCCAGGTCTTGTTAGTTAGGTTCTCCTGCAGCTCTGGGTCTGCTAGCACCATAGAGGCAAGGCTAGTGTGCCCCTTTTAGCTAACAGACGGGCATGAGAGGGTTGCTCAGAAGTCCCCAGAGGCTCTCGGGCACAATCTGTACTCCTCTCTCTGAGTCCCAGCCGGCTGTCAGCTGAGAGGGGCATGCTAGGGCTGGCTCCAATGGAAAGGGGGGTCATGCCAGCCCTGGCTGTGATCCCCCTTTCCATGCCCGCTGCTATCCTTTCCTAGTGGGAAAGGAGAGGAGTGGGGATCAAAGGCAGCATGTGGCCCTTCCAGAGGAGCCGTGCGAATGTTGCAATCCCCTCTCCATTCAGGACTCAGGATCTGTGCAGCTCTTCTGAGGGGAGGAGAGGCATGTGCTGCTAATGGTCCTTTTCACACAGACAATCTAACACTGATAAAATGGGTGTTACATTTTATTATATATGTTGCAGGGCACCCATAGAGCACACCTGCAGCCCTGAAACATTTTGTTCCAGCGGTAGCTGGAAGAAACTTAAGTGCACAACCACTCTTCATTATAAACATGGGACTGCTGAAGCTCCGATTTTGAGGAAACCGCTTGAGCTACATTGCTGAAAATTTATCCATGGCTATAAGTTGTGAGGACCATCATTAGGGATGGGCGAACAAAATGGAGTTTGGAAATTCAGTTCGGTTCAGTTTGGTTTGAAATTCGAGTTCGGTTCGGAAGTTTGGTTCAGTCGAACAAACAGTCCGAGTTTGGTCGAATTCCGAACTTCCGAACCAAGTTCAGCCATTCAAAACCAGGTTTTTTGGTATGTGTTGCCACTAAGGATGGGCGAACAGAATGGAGTTCGGAAATTCGGTTCGGTTCAGTTTGATTTGAAATTTGAGTTCGGTTCGGAAGTTTGGTTCGCTTGACCAAACAGACCGAGTTCGGTTCAAACTCCAAACTTCTGAACCGCGTTCGCCCATCCCTAACCATCATATGCACAAAGTTTGAGGAAGATCTATCAGGAAAATAAAATGTTATGACTGAATAAAAAATCAGTTCTGCAGACTCGCACATGCACAGATGAGCTCCTCTCTCCTGTCGGAGAGCCAGGGAAGCGGCTGCGTCGGCGTCCCCTTGCGAGCTCCGTTGGCTGCTGCTCTTCGCGGGCCCGCTGGCGGCGGCGCGGCAACCACAGCCATCTTGCCCCACAGTTTGTGAGCCAGCTAGCTACCCCCCCAGTCTCCCCACCCTGCCCCCAACCCCCGCCACGAGCCCTGACCTGCCCCCCAACCCCTGCATGTAGCCCCGACCTGACCCCCCAATCCCCACCCCGAGTCCCGGCCTTCCCCCCCAAACCCTTCCTGGAGCCCCGCCTTCCCCCCACCCCCC
>QEPC01007989.1:384828-454436 GCA_003113815.1 Sphenodon punctatus
GAGCCTTGAGGAACACCAACTGAGAGGGGGAAGGAGGAGGAGGCGGAGTTGGAGAGAGACACATTAAAGGAGCGGTCAGAGAGGTAGGAGGAGAACCAGTTATGGACAGAGCCACAAAAGCCAAGGGAGTGAAGGGAATCCAGCTAGTGCCCTCATTGGCGACTGCCACAAGCACGTGAACCATGGGCAGGGGACTGCCCATTTGTTGTGCTCCCCATGCTGTCGAATGAGTTATGGCTGCGTGTGAGCACTCTGGGGGTGGGTCCCAGATCCTAGTGGGCTCCTGGCTTGTGTGTTAACATCCTATCACACTTAAGAGGCTGGTGATCCAATCAAGAGTTCCCTAGTTGGTCTTATGGGAGACAGCAGCTTGACCCAGACAACCTATGCTCAGATTCTTATTGAAGGGGGAAGAGTTAATCATAGAGTTGCAGTGTGCCCTATCGGTGCATGTGTAAGAGAGATTGACTGACTAGTGGGGATGATGCACCTGTTATCCTTACTGCTTCCCGTTCGGTGTATTATACCTAGAGCCATATGAGATTGTCTCCGGGAGAACAGTCATCTGCATGCATAGATGGGCTTTTGCTAACATGCCATGAATGAGAAAATGCTGGGAGTACCCAGCATGTCAAGCTAGAGAGTGGGAGTCTGACTGGGAGTAGGGATCTCTATTTGGCAATTTGCCCTATTCCAACCTTAATTAACATAAGCTTAAAAGGTTGCAAGGTATGAAAAGCAACATCATTCCTTCTAATGTGCTGGGGGAGGGGAAAGAAAAGCTGCACAAATCGTAATTGATTCATCTAGCATAGCATCTTGCCCAGAGTGAATCAATCGGGCTGTATTTAGTCATCAGTCAATACTCCCTCCGCATCATAGTTAGCAGAACTCTGGCAATGACTGGGCTCCTGACTGCACTGCACAGTATCATTGGGCAGTGTAGCCCCACCTTTAAACAGTCTGGGACAAATTTTCATCCCTGCTGTGACTTAAGCAGGAATGACCTGGACCCATTAAGCTCAGATATGCCATCTTGCCACATTGGAAACCTCTAAAAACCCATTGCTGTTTGCATTTTAGAGAATCTGGGGTGGAGAGGAAGCTGATGGGACAGTGGTTATGAAGCACAGAGGATTTCTGGCCCTTGCAGATATTTTAAAGTTCTGTTTTTGGATATAGGTAGCCCCTAGAGCTGAGTGAGTAGTGGGAAAATTGCCTAAATGTTTGGCTGTGGCAAAGGAGCACAAAGCACAGTTCAGAAAGGTGGCTTTCGACCATCCTGGCTGTCCCTGTACCATTCTGCTTTCCAGAGTAAGTTACAGTAGACTAGGACCTGCTCTAGCTTTCATCAGTTGCTGATTGCTCATGCATAGAGTAAAAACAGACGTGAGGGTGACCTGCTTAGGCCTGCTTTGGCCCACTGTAGCCTGGGAGCCACCAGCACATCTGTTTTGGTGCCACCAGATGTTAGCCCTGGACTTCCCCAGGGCAGGTAGATGGCTATCTCGGGCTGTGTCCTTAGAAAGGGTGATTTCAGACGTTACGGGCGCCCGATTCACCACAGTGGATTCCCAGCGGTGGCGAGCCAGCTAACCACCCCCCATGGACAAGAAAGGCCCCAAACAGATGTGATGGGAGCTGGACCACGACCACGGCAGGGAATTAGACCGGCAGCAGACATTATGCCAATCCTGGGCCGTGGTCAAAACACCCAAAAGACACCGGGGTGGCCCGTCCCGGCTGCTGCGGCTGCTGCTGCTGCTGTCCCCCCACTGCCTCCATGTTCAGCACGACCACTGCCTCCTCCGCCGGCGCCTCCACCACCTCCTCCCCCTCCTCCCTTGCTCGCTCGCCCTCTGCTCTCCTCTCCCTTCCGCCTCCATCCCGCCACGTCCCCCTGCTGCTGTGTGCCCTTTAAATCTCCTTCCCCGACCCGTGTTGTTGCTCGTTGCCTGGCAGTGATGCTGCATGCTTTGTCCCTGGCTGGGAATTGGGGAATCGTTCTGCTTGATTCCGGCCGGTGGTTGCCATTCAGATGTTACTTTTTTTTGTTTCCCGGTGGGAATTGCTTTGACCACGCTTTCGGAGATGGTCTGGGCCGGAGCTCCGGAAGGGTGGTTAATTTTGACCCCTGCTGGGGATTGGCTGTGGTGAACATCTGGTGCCCGCAAAACAGACGTTCAGGGCGCTTTGGCCCCGCTGCGGGATTGACTGTGGTCCACTGTGGTTGACTGTATCTCGTAACGTCTGAAAATACCCAAAATCTGAGTCGCAGCCCAGGATAATGGCCACCTACGCAGGCCACAGTGGGCCAGCTTGTCTGTTCTGGCCCTCCTTACATGCCATGGGTCAGGGCCACCACCACGGCTGCTTGTCATTGGCAGCCATGGCTGTCTGTCATGGCAGGAGATGGGGCCCTGAGAACAGGGCCGGGGTAGCCACCTGCATGTTTGTTGAGCTCCCTGCCCTGCCAGGCTGTGTGGGTGGCAGGATGGCTCTCTGGCTGCTGGTACGTTTATCTGGTGCCCTGACATGGCCTGGGCCATATCAGCGACAGTTTCCCACTCTGGGCTGGGGAGCCGCTGCCGTATGTCTATTTTTACCCTTAGTCTTGCTTCTTACCAGGGGCATAGCTCTCTAAGGGGGCCCACACACACATGCACACTGGAGTGGTGTGCCCCAGCAGGGAGCCCATTCCATCTTCTGCACCAAAACCCATTCCCACCTAGCTACTCCCCACCCAGAGTGGTACAATTCTTACACCAGCTTAGTGACTTCATGGGTCATACTGTAGGATGGCGATTAACCTGTAGCCAGCTATCTCACCTTTTGGATTGCCTTTTGCTGACTATCTACAAAGCTAATGTACCAGTCCAGCATCTGGGATTCAGAGTCAAAATGGGAATTCCAAGACATGCATGTTGGCAGGTGTTTCTTACTTCCGTTCATGTGCACTCAGGAAAAAGCTTGTTTTTATGCAAGAATAATTGGCCAAACACAAATTCCAAACTGTATGTCTATCAAACTTATAAATCATGCGTGTCACTTGTTCAGGAAAGAGAAATGGTGTCATGTGATGGAAATAAAACCAACAAGGATTTCACCAAATAACTGAGTAGAGGGGAGTGAGGGGATGCACACTGTTATTTGCAGACTTGAAATTAATTACTGAAGAAATTCACCAGTGATTCTGATTTACAGAGGCGATACCCCTACTTGGTTCTGACAGTTCAACAAAGGCTAAAATTCCCTATGTTACTTGCATTGTATGTTATTACCTAAACGCTAGTCACTCATTAGTCGATCAGTGTGAATGATCAGTGTGTTCTACTGGGGATTTGTGGTGCACTAAAATGATTTCATTGACACTGTATATGGTAAGACAGCACTGAAACTACCAATTATAGATTTATTTCCTGGTGAGATCAATGCTTTCTGGCATGGGAACAAAGCTGATTAGAGGCACTGCAGACAGGGAATCTAGATGTGAACAGGCTCCTAAAAGATACTTATGCTCAAAAAAATCCCCTTCCACACAAACCACCCTTTTTGAAAAGATCATTTCCACTCTTCCTCCTGGAGAAGATCTGTTCCCATGAATTCCCTTCCACTCATCCTAGAACCCTTCTTGTTTTCTAGCAATATACATACAACAGTGATGAGCTGTCAGATTAACAAGGAAGTTCAACTGTTGTTATTGCTGTTGTTGTTATAGGTGTCGTGGTGGGTCTCCAGGACCTACTCTGGGGTTATTATACCAGGCATTGCAGACATATGTAGGATGCAACCCCTGGCTTAGAGGGCGAACTCACACGTAACTCTGCTAAATTCCAATGTCCGTGGAGCTCTGGAAGCTGTATAATCAGCCCCGGATGTTCCTCCGATTGCTGTTGCGTGTGAATGAGACACTCCAGGTTCCAGCCCCATTTTAAACTCCGATCTGACGAATAGACCAGATGTAAATGTCAGATCAGAGTTTAAAGCGGGGCTGGAACTCGGAGTGTCTCACTCACACGCAACAGCAATCGGGATCATCCAGGGCTGTTTATACAACTTCTGGGGCCCCGCAGACGTTGGAGTTTAGCACAGTTACATGTGAGTTCAGTGTTTTACACTTCATTTATTCAGGTCCACATTTTTGAGGTAGCTCCAAGTGAAACTCAAGTTACAGAAAGGGTGAATGAGGGATGGCATTTAGGCCTGAACAAATACTTTGCAAAATTCAGTTTGCAATGTTCTGAGGAAACTGCACACCAGTGGCTGCTGCTACGGAGACATTTACCCACATGAACAAGGACTGCTGCAGAGCAACTCTTGGTCACCCATGTAGGTGCAGCCTTTGATAGCAACAGCTGCTTTTTCAGAAGTAGCTGCTCATATTTGCTAGGCCAGGTATTTGGGGTCAACTTGAAACACTTTGGACCTGTTCCCAGGGTGCCCACAACTTTTAGCTATGCTTAATGTCTGTTAGAATTGTGGGTGCTTGACATCCCTGAGGTGAAGGCCCAAGATGTCTCAGGTTTGACACTTGAATACACAGGGCACCCCAACCCATTGGTCATCGTGAAAATGTCTGCTCTGACAATATGGCTGTTGCCGGCTCAGAACTGGAGGTATCTTCAAATTGTGGCACTAGCTGTCGCATGTCTATATGTATAAAGGAGGTACACATGTGACATGTTACACATTTAAATCCTCAACTTTAAACATCTCACATGTATTATCAAATATCTTTAAAATGTTACCCCCTCATAGAGGCATGCCATGCTCTGAATGGCTTGGAGTCATGTTTTTTATCTGATTGTTGGAACTAAAAGTTTCAAATGAAAAAACTCCTTTGACCACAGTAGACTTTGGATCAGGCCCTAGACTAGGGTTCTCAGTGCTGGCCCCAGAGTTAGGTAAGGTATGAAAAACTGTTGAGCCCGCTTTCATGATACCAGTGGGATATTTTGCGTTTGTGTGTGTATTTGCCAAGGCTTAGGGGGTAGAAGGAGACATGAAACTGCTAGGTCAGTATGGTAGAACAGAGCTCCCTCCTCCCTTCCACCTGCCCAGGTTAGCAAACAGTTTACAGGCTCTCTCTCTTCATTGGGTAGCAATGGCTGCCCTAGGAGGCAAATCGACTTGAAGTTGTTTACACATCTCCAGATGAGTTGTTAGCCTCAAAGCCAACATCAAGTGTCAGGAAGGATATCTCTGAGATGCAGATGAGGCGGGTGTGGAGAAGAGTCAGAAACTGCCCCAGGGATCCTATCGGATGCTTTCAAATTCCACCCCAAGGTTAAAGGTAGGGATCTCTGTTCACTGTTTTTTCTCCATTGACAGCAGTGGGGAAAATGCAGCGAATGTGACCCTAGTAAAACGCACACCCAGCTGGGCTGATTATGCCAAAACACAGATGGAATCCAGTAGATCCCAGTGACACAGGAACATAGAAACCAAGATCCAGGACATGAATACTGCTAGATCTCGGACAATTTGCTCCCAAATTCCACTGCCTAAGTAAGTACAGCGACTGTGCAGGTACTCTTGCTACACCGAAGTGTCCCAAGGAGCATCTGTGTTCCAGAACTCCGTATTTATGGTGCTCTGAGGCAAAGACCAATTTGCTTTCAGGATTTGCTTGGTGCAGTTGGAGCAGCTGATTGGGCACTTCTTAACATGGTGGAATTGGGCATCCTGGGCTCAAAAATTGGCAAACTCCTTGCCCTGGAACTGGGATTTTGCAGACCATGGTGCTGAGACCTGCCATATTCCAGAAATTCTTGGAGGGTAGGAGTGACTTGGAGGGCTGTTCTGACTCTGAGGGTCATGGGTACCAAATCAGGCCGACCCCATGAGGCTTGGTGTATAGATCCAGCCTTTCCTTTTCTCAAGCTGGTTGATCAGCATGCGGTGCCTGGCAGTTGGGGGCTAGGGGGCAGAAATGCTCTCCTCCGAGGTGCCCAATCAGAGCCTGGTTCCTGGTTCTAAGGAGGCTGCTTTGCTGGGGAGCTGGGAGCGGAGAAGTTTCCCTAGAGCAGGGGTTTCCCTGGAGCAGAGAGAGTGGCTGCCGAGAAGGGGAAGGAGATTGAGGGAGAAGATAAACTGCCTTTTGAACCGCCGCTTCAGAATTTAATCTCCAGAAATTCCGCTCCGGGGCATTTAAGTGTCAGTTTCTTAGTTGCAGCCACGTAAGAGCAATAAGAGGAGAAGCAGGTGCTTTTTGCTGTCCAGGTCCTTGTGTTTCTTAAAGGAGACTCTGCTCGATTTCTTTGTTCCTTCCAGACCCCTCCCCCTTTCCTCCGATCCTCCTTTTAGCAGCTAATCTGTTTGCAATAGACTTCACCGGTTGTATTTTTGCTGTTGACTTCATTAAAACCAACGATTCCTGGGGTACAGGAGCTTTTCCAAAGCCATCGTTGGCAGTTCCCCCTTTCCTATAGTTTTCTTCTCCCCCCCCCCCCCCTTTCAAATAAATCCTCCTCCTGTGAAAGGTTTCAGCTGTGTGTGTCTTCCCCCCTCCCCCCCCCCCTTGAAGCAAGAGAATCTGTCAGGCTAAGGAGGAAGATGGAGCCGCTAGCGAGGAAGTTGAGCAGTTGCCTGTAATAAGTAGGCTGGACTGGACTGCAACCTGTTTCTCCCACCTCTCTCTTGTGCGCCTATCCAATTGCATTTTCCTTCCTGAGGGGCAGATGGAAAGAGTTGAACCCCAGCCCTCTGGATTTGTGATTCTTTGACAGTCCTCTCAAGCCCCTCTGGATCGGATCGTGTGTGGAGCTCAAAGCAGGGACCCCTTGCTTTTTTGCTCAAAAGGAGGATGCATCTGATTTAAAACCCAGCTCTGGTGCGGCATGTGTGCCGGCTGCTCTGGCTCCACGTAAGGGAGAGATCTGCCTGCCTGCCGCCCCAGCGAACTGTTACCTTTTGGGACAGCTTTCTGACTGTCGATTCCTCTGCTAATTACTTAGCCAGGTGGCTCGGGCTGTCAGGACTCTCGTTTGTGGGCAAGCAGCGTGACAATAAAATGCATTGGTCCTTGTGTTGAAACGGATTTCTTGCTTCTAGGATCTCTCAGCCTTGCCTCGGGAGGAATGGAGGAGGCAGCCGAGCCTTGCTTTTAGACTGAACAGCTCAGTGAGAGGGGCTTGCTCATCGGAACCGCCTTGCCCCGGTTGCTAGTTTGTGGGTGCCTGGGTTGGATCACCTCTCTTTTTTCTTCCAGGATGGCTCGCTTTGGGGAGGCGATGGCTGGCAGGCTCGGATCGGGAGATGGAGGCTCTGAACAGAACAGGAACCGACAAGGAGCCCCTGCACCTTCAGGGGGGACTCCGGGAGCCTTCAAGCAAACCAAAGCCCAAAGGGCCAGGACTATGGCTCTCTACAACCCCATACCAGTCAGGCAGAACTGCTTCACAGTCAACAGATCCCTCTTCATCTTTGGGGAAGACAATATTGTCAGGAAATATGCCAAGAAGCTCATCGATTGGCCATATCCTTTCCCCCCAACCCCCCATCATTACCTTGGTGACCCCCCCCCCCCCTTGCCTTTCTTATCTGGCTTTGCACAGTGTGTCATGCATGGTACATGTGTGTGGCACTGGCTGGCAGGTGTGTCTAAGGTAAGCGCCTGATTTCATTCTGAATCTATAGCACATGGAGACAGAGTGCTCCTTCTCCATCTCCCCCCACCTCGCTTGCACTCCGTTCAGTTTTCCTGCTGTAACCTGTATTTCTTCTACCCCCGCGCTTGCCAGTAAGGCAGGGAGCAGATTATGTTGCCTCTTAAAAATAAAAAAACCAGCCTGTTGGCTTCAGAACACGGGGACAAAATTAAATGGGCCTAAGGAACTCTAGAGACCAAGTTTTAAGTCCACGTCTGTTGGGAATGCACACGGGGTGGGGGTAAATGTGGTTTCAGCTCAAAGCTAATTTCCTTCAGTTGTCATTATGTCTTTAAAACACAGCCTTTTAGGACGGTTTCCTTGCATTTAGTCCTGTGTTGTGCCCTCCCACACCCAAACTTCTGGCTATGCTTTTGCCCTTTTGTTCCTTACTAAAATGGAGACGTGAAGAAGGGATTTTGTATTCCTGTTAATGAAACACCCCTCTTGGACCCCTAGATCTTCATCGCATGATTCTTTTGCTGTATGGATTTTCTAGGAAACATTTAATTTTATCCTCCTCATTCCAGACCGTGCTGTCGCCTCCCCCCCCTCCCCCAAGAATGCAGTGAACTCTGCCTTTAGTACACCCAGAGCAACTGCACGCGTTTGCTGTTGTCAGTGTCTCGGTACTCTGTTAAGTGGCAGCTATGCTATTCTGGCGCTGGATGGACTGGGGTTAGGAAACTGGATTTGGGTTTAGAAAGCTGGGGTTTTGCCATTTGAACAGCAGAGTGACGATGCTGAGAATTCCTGGCTAAGACGCCACAGACCCCCTCCTACCCTGCTTTAGTTCAGCAGCAGAGCTGAGGCTGGCTGATCTCATTCTGTAGTGTCAGCAAAGCTGACACACCCCTTCTTTGGTTCAAAGTCTCAAGACGCTCATGGACTTGTATGCTAACTATTGTTCTCCCACTCATAACCACGATTCCTTCCAACAGGCTTTTGCATTGCTGTTCCCAGCTCTGGGAATCCCCCACATCCCTTAGCACCCTCAAGCTACTGGAGGGGGAGGGGGGGGGGAAATCTCCCCCCCCCGTTGAATTTAAACAGGGAAGTGTTCTTCTTTCCTGGTGGAGACCAGCACTACAGACAGCTCCCAGAGGGACACTTGTCTTTCAGTACCATAAACAGCTCCTCTTTGTAGCCAGCACTGCAAATAATTCCTACTGTGCTCCCTCTTTTGCTCAGACCCTCTCTTGTGCCTGGGACTGGATCAGTACAGACCCCCAAAGAGCTTTGGTCCTTGTATCTTACACCCAGGCCATTATCCCCACACCTTCTTGGTTTTGCTAATCAGAGAGTTGCCCAGGCACCACCCTGCCCTGTTAAATCCTCCCACCTCACATGTGATTTCAGCACTACAGACAGCATTCCAACCAATTTCCCTTGCAAAGTAATGCCTCAAACGCTTTATTCAGCAGCATGGGGAAATTATTTTCATACCCAGGAACATCAACACATGAGTGTCCCTATTCATACCACAGATATGTCAGTCACCCCAGAATTTCTCTTTCCATTTTAGATCCTGTAGTAGAAAGGACTGTCTATGTAAAATGTTGGCAAGCATACTCAACACATCCATCTTTGCGCACCACCCATCCCTCTCCTGTTACAATATGTTCTTAGAAAGGGGGAAAATGTGTAGGAGTGAAGAGGATGCAGAGACCACTGACTTTAGGACACAATAAACGAGCAACTCTGTTCCTAGCCATCATATACCCATACCACAGAAGGGAGCTGAGTTGAGAACTTCAAGTTTCTCATGCTTAGAATGAATGAAATCCTTCTCCCATTTAAAGTCAAAGGGAAAACTTCAATTGACTTTAATGGCGGAGGATTGTGACCTCAGTATTTAACCCCACCCCAAATTTTAAAGGAGTGAATTCTTTTTGTTATAGTGATAAGGCAAGAAAATGTGAAAACATTCAGTCTCTGCCACTACTTCCCCCGACCCAAACTCCTTCCTTGATAAATTCTGCACTTTTCCCAATGGATGTGAGAGGTCCCAGTGCAAAATAACAATTCCACCTAGCCACTGCAAAATATTGTTCTTAGAAATGCCACCAAATTTTGGACACTAATCTTTGTAAGAAATATTAAACAGAATATTAAAACATTTTAAACCTGTGCATGCATAGCTGAAGTGTCTATTTTCCAAGATGCACTGAACACACATGCACAGCTAATCCAAAATGGAAAATTGCATTTCACCTGTGAAATTTATTTTCATCAAAGAGAATATTTAAACAAAATAATGTCATGTTAGCTTCAAAGTTGCAATTCAGCAAAGCTCTTAAATATGTGGTTAAGCATGTGCCTAAGTGCTTTTCTGAATCGTGGCCAGTGTAGGTGAGCGGTACTATGGTTGCTTTCAGATGATAACCCGATCCCCCCCCCCATGGTCCCCAAAAGCCAAACCACTGGGTGGACCTCACCGTTACTGCATGGTGACATTTTTTGTGATGTCTGAATGGATCTACCGCACAGGGTGTTTTTAGACAAGTGCCTCCACCCACCCATCAATACATGTTGCAGGGCTGCATTGGTACCCTATGCCGCCCTGCAACCTGCATGATGGGTGGGTAATAGGTGGGGAAGTGCTTGTCTGAAAACACCCACAGTAACCTCAGGGCAATCCTGAGTCACTGCTGGGGTGCTCAGAGTGGTGGTGGCGGTGCGCTCATGATTTCTGAAAACATCCAATGGACGCTTGTCTCAGTTGTAGTTCACACATGACAGTTGAGGTAATTTTACATGCTTTTTCTATCCTAGGACATTCTGCTAAATTCTTCAGATGCTCAATGGATGTTTTAAATTAGAGCTGGTCACAAAAATGTTGTTGAAACTTTTTTTCCTGACAAAAAACATGTTTATCAGAATTTTTTAATTAACATCCTTAAATCACTGAAAAAAAATATCTTCAAATTAAAAAAAATCTTGATAAGTTAAATTGATTTTTTTATTTACCAAAATGAAAATTTTCACAACTAAACATTTTTCACCTGTGCATGCATAACTGAAGTGTCTTATATTTTGCAAGATGTACTGAATACACATACACAGCTCATCCAAAATGGAAAATTTCATTTCACCTGCGAAATTTTATTTTCATCAAAGAAAATGTTTAAAATAGCAATATTTTGCCCTAATTACTTATGTAAAAGCTTGATATTTCAAAATTTCTGGCATGACAGAAACCCCCTTTTCCAACCAGCTCTTGCATTGGTCTAGAACAGCGCAACTTCACCTTCCCAATATTGAATATTATATGTGGCTTTTCGCTGCAATCTGGCCTGAGATATCTGAGCATAAGCATGAACAGATAGCTACTATTCAGCAGCATACAAGCAAACCTCTTTGGGTGACTGTGTGCAATGTATTAGCTAAGTAAATATGTCTCATTCTCATGAATATGCCAAGTTATTAGCCATCTTTATTTTGTAGAATGTGGAAGGATGCTCTTCTTTTTATTTACATTATAGCAATGACTGGAGGTCACAGGTCAGGGCTCCACTGTGGCCAGTGCTGTATCCCCATCTATGAAAATGCATGCCCCATAGAATTTAGCACTCTACTGCTATTTCACACAATTTCTCTTCCCTAGTATTCATAATTAATCTCTAGTTTCTTCTGTCAACATGAATGCTTCATCCCTATTCAGATGTGAGGCACTTTTCTAAGTAAATTAATGGATTTTCACACAAGATGCTCTCCACCCACTACCTCCCACCCCCACCCACTATACATGTTGCAGGGCTGCAGTGTTGCCCTATACGTGCCCCGTAACATGTATAGTCGGTGGGTGGCTAGTGGGTGGATGGGGGAGAGTGTCTTGTGTGAAAATGCCCATAGTCTAGTCCTTGCCATGTAACTGACTGAAGAGGTAGAGGCCTCCACTACCAAGGAAATTCATCTACCTGAAAGCCTTCATGCTGTACTTTGTTATCCAACCTGGTGGCTTTAGATACCTCTTGTGTTGATTGGGTTTTTATTTGGTGATGAGAACCATGTATCTGATGGGGTGACATGTGCATTGACAGTGGAAGCTGGAGGCAAGCATCTAGTGCTGTGACTGGAAATGTCTGTCTCTTAAACCTGCCTACATAATGTTTCCATCCTTTTTAAAAATGCTGTGTTGATAAGCTAAAATCTTGTGTTGCAACAACAAATGGCAGAACAGTTTATATTTTGCTGTACCAGAGCGAGAGCTGAAAGTGTAATGGCTTAGGACAGAGCTAAACTTATAAGTGTTCCTTTAATGAAGGGGCACTCTAATTACATACTATTATCAGATAATGTAGCAATGCTCCCTTGTTATTTTGTCTTTTAAATTGTACACTGGGGCAATGAGGGACTTTAGCCAGTGCTAGTGACTCTTGAGGAGTTCAGCTGATGTCTCAGCACTCTGTAACAAAGCCTGCAGTTTGAATCTCAGAGTTTACAAGTCAAGCTAATTTGTGGAATTGAGTTTTGGATCTCGACCACATAGAGCAAGAAGGTAGCTTGCCTCGAGGACAGAGGCCTGCTATTTTCAGAGGTGCTAGTTGTATGAGAGGTGACACAGAGGAAAAACAACTTGGATTGGGGGGAAAAGGAGGTGTGGGCTTCTTCATCAAAATCCAGTTGACTAGGTAATAGGGATAAAAATAACTGGCAACTGGTGATTCAGTTCTGTATATCTGCTGGGTAAATGTGTAATTATGCCAGCAGCCTCTTCAGTTTTCCTTTCCAATGTAAATAGGGGGTGATACATAGGTTGGAAAGAAGGGGAAATATGAGACAATGGGGTTTCATTTCCTGTGGAGAAACCAGATCCCTTGGTATTTCAAGCCTGAAATCCAGATTTATCAGCTTGAGGCGGAATTGCTCTTTTTGCTGTTAATGTGCAGAATACCCAGCAAGGTTTATTTCTGTTTTAGTTGCAGCAGAATTAGACACTTTCAAAATTCAGATGAAATCTGTGTTAAATCTACTACCCCTCTCCGCCTCCCCGCACTCTCCCATAAGAACCACTCTCCCTTTTTGACTGCTCTTAGGCTGTGTCAATAGAACAGCAATCAGTGGCCAGACCTCCTGTCTTTATTACATTTGCATGGCTGCCTGGAAAGCTACAATCCAGTTAGTATGTGAGATGAGAAGCAATCCATCAATATCTCCTGAATTCATTTTCTATTAATTGTATTTGACCACAGCAAGACCCAAATAAATGCTATACATGTGTTGTGAGCCGTCCCGAGCTGCTCTGTGAGCAGGAGGGTGCGGGGTAGAAGAGCAGTGAAGTAAATAAATAAATATAAATATGGCCGCCTGTTCCAAGGAGTCATCAGTGATTTGTGTGCAACTTTGGGAACTGTGCATTGCCCATTCTGGCTTGCCTAGGATGACATGAGGAATGCTGACATGTCAGGCTTTTGGGCTGATGTGGAGAGCCAAACAGTTGAAAAGGTGTTTTAACCTTGGTGTACTGTCTAAGGAGTTGATCCTGTCAAGTGTTGAGCATCATGGGGGATGCATGAGTTCACCTAGAAGGGGGAGAGTGAAACCTCATCCCTAAACCCAAGCACTACAGGGATAGCCAAACTTCCAGAGGCAAGTGGCATACTGCAATAACTACAGATCTCTTATTTTGAGGAGAATGAAATCTAGGAGGGCATGCATGGCTGATTGGGTTGCTGCTTCTTTAGGCAGGCCCCATACCACCGCTGTTGCTACTGTTCAGTTGGGAGAGCACAATGGAACAGCATTAATGGCGGGGTCCAGCAGGCTGAGAAGCTCAAAAAGGGGGGGGAGGGGGGAATGAAGCCACATCATCTTCCTCCCCTTCCCCTTGTGCATTGTCTATGTAGACCGCTCTGGCCCTGGCCCAGCAAAACCTTGAAACATATGTTTATCTTAAACATAGGAATAGTTAATGCTGATATGAATGAGACCCTATAGCAGGGGAGTAGTTGAAACCTCTTGCTATTACACAGAATCCAATCCACTACTAAAACTGATGGGAGCTGATCCATTGACTTCAGTGGTGGTGGACTGCAGCCATGGATTTAGAGATGGAGACCAAGTAGTGCAGATGATAAAGCACAGAACAAAGTTTTAGGACAGTCCAGCTTGATGGCTCCTTTCCAGGCTGGAACTGGAATTAGTCTGTGAATGTTGTTCTTTAGGAGACAGACACCATTTCATTTTCTGCTTACAGAAGCTTCCACTCAATTCTAGACACACAAATACAGAACATTGTTCCCGTTTGCTGGCAACATGGTCACTGCTGATCAAAAACAAACAAGCAAGAAAGAGGCTTCACTGGGAAGGATTAGCAGAAGGGTAGCAGTGTTGAGTGAGTGTTTACAGCCTCAGAAAGAGGCTGCTGGAGTCAGGAGGTATGTGCCACGTTTAGGGCTAAGGGCTTAATGCCATCATAAACCCTTAAATAGAACTTAGTGGAATCATAGGCATCCTGGTTAACCATAGGGGCTCACACGTTGGACAAAGTAGGGAGGGTTAGTTTGTCTTGATGCTGAGTTCTTGAGGCAGTTTATCCCCCTGCACATCCATTGCATCTTCTCTGCTGATATTTCTCCTATGCTGACAGAAATGACTATTTTAGGAGGGTCTGCAGCCTTTCCCCTCCAAATTATGTTAAGCCTAGGGATGCACGTAGGTACCCAGTCCTCCTTGCCACCCCCAGATTCCCTACCTTTCTGTACTCACTTCCCGAACTGCAGGGTCAGATGATCATGTGCATTTTTTTCATAGCAGGGCCCACTGAGATCTGAGACCATGAGGCTTCCACCTTCACTGTGCAGTCCATTCACATCTTCACAAACTGCAGTGTAAGGGGTGAGTTTTAATCGGACAGACTTTCACACACATTATGTGTGACTGTAAATGACTACACATAGAAAAAAGCGGTACCTGAGGGCATGTTCACACACCATGTTTCCACTTTGCAAATTTGCCACTCATTTCTTAATCTGTGTTTGCCTTGTCCCTTTAGCAAATTTAGCAATACATTTGCATGGCTGTTATTTCCCTATGTTTCACCAACCCACACCTTGCATTGAGTAGCAGGATCACTAAGATGCACTGGAAGTGGTAAGGATTTCACACAACACTCCAAATGTGGATTTGTGCCACTACCCACTCTAAAAGTGTTGTGTGCATGAGGCTTGAATGTCTATGGCCCTTTTCACACAGACACGCTAACACAGATAAAATGGGTGTTACATTTTATTATACATGTTGCAGGGCACCCATAGAGTACACTTACAGCCCTGCAACATGTATAATAAAATATAATACTCATTTTATCTGTGTTAGCGTGTCCGTGTGAAAAGGGCCATTATTGCTCTGCCCGGTCAGTGACCAGTTGGAATTAGCAGTGCCATTGCAATGCCCTGCTAAGACCAGCTATGCAAGCTTTCTTACTGCAGTGCACAGCTAAAGCTACCAGTGCAAGCTTCTCTGTTGCAGCAAGGCCCAACAAAAACCAGTCAGTGCCCAGCTAGGCACTGTAGTGCTGCTTAGATAGAAGTGGGATTCCTTGGTGCTCTGCCCACCCAGGGTTTCCTTAGTGCAGTCCTCTGTTAATATCATTTGAGGTTTTAAAAAAGCAGTCACAAGATGTTAACACATGTCACACTGGCTTGGTGGTGAACCGACTCAGCACAGGGAGGAAATGTGCCGTGGACATGGCCTGGATTGGGTCGGGCTTCCGAACAAATGTGCCAGCCACTGGGGAGGGCAATCCCAGACCACCATCTGGTGGCGCCTGCACAAATGTGCAGGTGAGATCCAGGCCAGAATGTGACCAAGAGGTCCAAAGCGGCCCACTGTCATAACACCCAGAGTTTTACATGGATTTCTTATGAACCTGAATAGTGTTTGGGCTTTCCTTATTTATTTATTTATTTATTTATAAATAGTTGTTAGCCGCCCCCTCATGCCTACGGCATCTTGGAGCGGCTTACAGCATAAAAACAGACAATAAAATTAATTAAAACAATGTTTTAAAAATAGAATCCCCCCCCTACCCCCCCCTCCCCTCTGAAGGCCTGGGTGAACAGCCAGGTCTTGCAGGCTCGCCGAAACACCAACAGACCTGGGGCCAGACGGGCTTCCTCCAGGAGGGAAGTCCAGAGCCTCAGCCCTGTCACCGAGAATGCCCTCTCCATTGTGGTCCCCTGCTTTACACGCGGGACCTTCAAAAAGACACCCCCGGTGGACCGCAGGGATCACTCTGAGGTGTGGAGGGCGAGGCGGTCCCCAAGGTATGAGGGGCCCAGACCATGTAGGGCTGTATAGATCAACACTAGCACCTTGAATCGGGCTCGGTATGCTATAGGCAGCCAGTGCAGAGTACGGAGCACAGGTGTTACGTGCTCCCACCTTCCCGTCCCCATAAGGAGACAGGCCACAGCATTCTGCACCAGCTGCAGCCTCCGAACCAGAAAGAAGGGAAGCCCCACATACAGCGCATTGCAGTAGTCTAGCCTTGAGGTGATGAAGGCATGAATGAGGGTGGCCAGGTCGGGCCTGGAAATGTATGGACACAGCCTCAGTACCAGATACAGCTAGCAGAAGGTGGACTTAGCCACCATCTCTACCTGCCGATCCAGCCAGAGCCCTGAGTCCAACACCACCCCCAGACTCCGAACCTGCTGGACTACAGGAGGGCAGACCACCCCTACCAGGGGAGCCAATACCTCCCTCACCCTACCCACCACCATCACCTGCATCTTATCAGGATTGAGCTTCAGTCTGTTCTGCTGCATCCAATCCACCACAGCCTCCAAACATTGGGAAAGTAATGAGACAGCAGGACCTGGGTCAGATGAAAACGAGAGGTAAATTAGAGTCACCCCATCCCCTTGCCTCTGTCTGTGGGTAGTGACATGGGCACACAACCTAACAAAACCTTGGCAATCAATCTCTCATTCTTCCAGGGCTTTTTTCTTTGCTTCCCATTCATTAGGTTTCAAGGCTTCTTAGGGAGTAGGTGTAATGGTAGGTCCATCTTTTTGACAGCTGAAGAGAAAGTGAGCGAAGGAGAGGTTGCCTCTCAGATGGTGAATTTAAACAGAGGCAGCTGTTGTCATGGAGATGCCATGTTGCATCCCATTGCGATGGCAACCAAAGTTAAAAAAAATGATGTTAAGGCAGGAAGATCACATGATGTGACTTTTTTGTTAAAAAGGAAGAGTGCTGGTTTCCAGTTTTTAGGAGAAGGTAGAGAAGGGGGAAAACAATCTTTTACACAGTTCTGTACATATGTCGGTAGATTCAGAACCACATGCATACAAATAAATGTACAATATACATATTAATTACAATGGCCAAATTCAGATCTTGTATAGGTGGCTGCATCTTCATTGACATTCAGTAGAGTTTGGACCAATTATGCAAGTCTGAATTTGGCCCTTAACATAGATTTACTATATCAAGTTTTTAGAATTGTATTGATATCCTTCTAGATATTTACATATGAGATCTGATTCACCTCTGACTTACATTGGTGTAAATCAGGTATAAAGGTACCGACATCAATGAAGTTACCTTGGGGTAAAGAGCAGAATTATTACTATTTATATGGCACAAGCAATGCACCTGGTGCTAAACAGTTGGGGTTAGAGAGGGGTTCATGCTCTGAGGTCTTTATAATCTAGAATGGATGAAGGAGGGGACACAAGGGAGAGGGAAGGAGGGATGGAGATTTATGCATGAAGCTAAGTGTCTGCAGGTACACGTGCTTAGCTCAGTTAAAAGGGAGGAGGGGGATCCTGATGCAAAAGGCAGTATAAAGAGATGCATAAACAAGCCATAGATGGAGATGAGAAGCTAGGGAAAGTCTGATGGAATCAGGATAAGGCCTGATACTGCCTTATCTCTGGTCCTCCAGTTCAGCTGAGATCTCAGAATCCACAGCACAGATCTCTTCAATCCACAACACATCATTTCCTGTTCATTGTTTCCTACCTCTGAGTGCCCATAGAAGTGTAGCCAGAGAGTCTTGGAGCAGGGACTCCCTCCTGCACTCCAGGCTTCTTCCAGATCATTGCATGCAACATTATCACAAGGACATCCCTCTTGTCCTTTGCATTGTGAGAAATGCCACAAGGAAATAGAGCTTGGAAGAACCAGGGGAATTGGCAGCTGTGTGATGCATGGTTATGGACCAAGGCAAACACAGACAAGGGAACAAATGAATTTGCAAGGGGGGAGGTTCTCATGTAAATTAGCACTTAGAGAAACTATTTCAGAAGGACCCAAACTTTTAAAGCACCAAATCAGATTTGGGCTAGGTTTGGGGCATGACTGTCAAAGATCTCAGGACATTCAAAAGATCACAATCTCTTATGTTCAGAGAACTGACCCACAATCAGCTCCTTTTCATCCTTCAGAGCAGGATTAGTGACAATTGGGACCAGAGAAGTCATGGATTTAGAGACCTGCTCAGGCCAGATATTTGGGCTTGGCTGCAGCCTGTGCCCAATGCAGCTGGGCTCAGCTAAGGTCAGTCCTGATCTGTCTGCATGGCCTCGTCCACAGGGAATGCTGTGATGTCATGGCACTTTGTAGGAGGCAGTTTCTCCTGCAGATAGGTAGCCTGGCCCAGGTCTTCAGGGCTTGGGCAGAGAGTGCACTTGACAGAGGTCTGGACCAGTTGGATCCCATCAAGTTTGGATGAGGCGGCCACTGGCCTTTACTTAGATTTGGTCTATGGTAATACAATTCTAATTGTTTAGGATTTTTCATAATGGAGCTGTCTCAGAATGCTTTAATAGCTTGATAGTAGTAGAAGGAAGGAAAAATTAAGGGGTCCAAGCAAAGGAGAAAGGAGAGAGCAGATCACTGAATTAGGCAGAGGGTGGAAGGAGAGACAGGAAGGTTGTTCCATGTAGGAGGAGCTGCAGAGGAGAAGGCTCTTGGGATAGGGAGAAGATTGGTGCTTGACAAGCGGGATGGGAAGGTCCTGGAGACAGAGAGATAAAAGGTCTGTGAATTAACAGAAAGAATGCATTATCTTCCCACTAGGGTTTGATTAGGGGCAGGCCCATCCATGAAGTAGAATGAAGGAATTAAAATCTGAATAAAGTTCTTCAGGGGAGATGTTAGTATGTGCAGAGCTAGGGGTTTATTGGTAAAACTGCACGTTAGGAACCCTTGGCTTGAAGATGTTTCTGCCTCTTTTACTTGGTCCCTGTAGGTCAGGCTACTAAAATGCCGATGCTAGCATGGTTGCTTTGATTCTTCCTGGATCCCAGCCCCCACTCCTCTCAGTCCCACTCTTTCTACCAGGGCATTTCATTTCTGAAGGCTGGGGGAAGTCAGCATGATCTCACTGCTTGCAGATCAGTGAGGCACAGACACTGATACATCCTGAGGCAAACCAGGGCAAGTGCTCTATCATCCAGGGGAGTGATTTATGTCACTTTCAGCCACTCAGGGATATTGCATCAGTGTGCCGTCAGAATAATAAATCCTCTTCTGGGTCTTGAATCTTGCCCATTCACTGCATTAGCAAGAGATGCCAAGGGAGGCTTACTTTAGCTTTTATGCCAGACCTTTTCCCCTGCCAGGTCTGGGACAGAGGCACCACACCCCCTTATGTGCATCTAGTCACTGTGCCATTCTCCCTGTCTCAAAGCTATTTGCTTGCTGCTCTTTCCAGGAGAAAGAAGCAACCACAGCCTGTCCCTCTGTTGCTGGACTTGGCTAATCTTTGTGAGCCAATTGCAAGAATTCAACCTATTCAGTGCTCTGAGATGATTCAACGCAAGCAGGTAGCAGTGGGTGGAAGAGCACGGACCTCAGCACAACAGTAGTACGTCCAGGGTTACCAGCAGTCAGTGCTGGTTCAGGAATACCAGGTCTGGTGCTGCCTAGGTCTCAAATCATGAACTTCATGTACTGGAGTGTTCCCAGGGTAGGTCAGATGTATAGGTGTGGGGGGAAGAGGCTTCTGCAGAAGCCCAGGATCATTTCTTCATAGCTTGGTGGTTTGACAACAAATCAGCCTCACTGCTCCTGCTGACCTTTCCCCATCTTTACTGGTTTGAAATTCACCAGGAAGAAAATTAACAAACGGCAGGTGTGCAGCATGGCTGGAATTAGCTGAGTTGCTAAGGAAACAAGTCAACTATTCAAGGGGGAGAGCTTTGGGGAAAGGAGATAAATAAGTAAGAAACCCTATTTTTATCATTTCCCTAATGTTCTTATCAGAAAAACTAGGCAAAGGGAAAGAGACAGAGGACCTCACTACTGGCCTTGGAGGACGGCTAGTGTTAATGTGGATTTTGGGTGTCTTTATGTTTGGTTTGAATAGACCATTAGTAAAGAATGAAGGGAGGGACAGAGATGGTGCATGCATCAGCGTGTCAGAAGCCCAGTCTTGGGACACTGAAGAGGAGAGGCTGGTGCCAACACTCTACTCAGGGGTCAAGTACTGGGTGTCCATGTGCAAGATGTGAGCCAAAGGCATGGTCAAGTCCAAACAAGTGTCAGTAACCAGGAAGGCAGTCCAGAAGGCAAATGGGGAG
This sequence comes from Sphenodon punctatus, assembly GCA_003113815.1. NCBI lineage: Eukaryota > Metazoa > Chordata > Lepidosauria > Sphenodontia > Sphenodontidae > Sphenodon > Sphenodon punctatus. The sequence continues at coordinate 405,017 of QEPC01007989.1, forward strand.
TGATGGGAAGGATGCAGGAGTAAGGCAAGGCAGATGGCTTGACTGTGAGACTCTGCTTGGAAGCTCAGAACTAGAGCTGAAACAAGATTTTGCCAAAATGGAAAATCTCATAGAAATCCCAGTTTCTGATATTATCTCAGTCAAATAGAGACCCTCTTGGTAATGTCTCGAATGACATTTTCTTTTCTCAGTTTACTGACTGTCTGCTTACTAGGATGCTGTTTATCACTTTGCCATCCATTTCAAATCCCGAGAGGTAATACTGACACAGTACTACATTTTTTGCACTCCCTTTTCCTTTGTACTTCCTTGTCACTCATTGGCTGGTATGCAGATTTCTTTACTAATCTGTAATCCAGTTGCAGATAGGTCAAAGCAAAGGGAACAACACAGAACACCAATTCTGATTGGAGGCATTGGAATAGAGCTTAAGGGGCACTGGGGGGATGTTCCTGGGTGGGCAATTCGCACAGCGGTTGACTCAGAAACGCAGAAACAACAAACCCAGATGTAAAACAGTACCCTCGGCAATGCAGTAAGTGGTAAATCAATGGTATGTGGTAAACGGTAAGAGGAAAGTTGGGTTGGAAAGTTGAGAATTGAGAAATCACATTGGTATTGGGAAACAGTTTGGAAATCAGTCCCAGTTCCTGATAGGGTGAAATTTCTCATGAGCAGCAATTTAGCTGCTTGTTTCAGCTCTAGAACTAGAGGCTGGTGCTTGGCCTACGAAGTAGTTATAGGACCTTCCAGCCAATCTTGAGACAAAACACTGCAGCCAATCAGAGGCACAGGCTAAGGAGGGCCTGGGAAAACTGAAGGATTTAGGTTGCTTCTCAGTTCTCATATACAAACCTGCTCAGGTGGCTGAGAGAAACAGACTGAGATTAGAGCCCTTGGGACCTGGGTTCTAAGCCCACTTATGCCACACCCCTGATAGTGGTCTTAAATTTTGAGTTTAGAGAATCATCACCTCTAATAATCTGCAGCTCTAATCTGCATGCAGAGCACAGACACTGTTAGGAGTAAGAGAGGAATTTGACCGGATTCTTTGAAATATCCATTTACAGCCATGTTTTCTCAAGCTGCTTCTAATTTTATGTGTCTCTTTTTGTTTTGGATGCTGCAACCAAGATAATGTGCATCAATGTGCATCTAATATTCAGAGGCACTTGTCTTCCACAACTCCCATTGATCTGACTTCTGTAGGTGCTTAGTATCTCTGAAAATTAGGCTTATGGTGTCTTAACTGGGGCAGCTGCCGAGTCAAACTTCAAAAAATGAGGTGTTGAATATCAAAGCCTATTTTTGAAAATCTTGGCAATAGCTGTTAGGCTGATGATCAGAATGAATGATCCCCGCTCTCCTTGCCTGGGATGTAGGGTGGCCAGACCTCCCCTTTAAAAGTTATAGGACCTTATAAGATTGGTTGGAAGGTCCTTATGAAAAATACATGCATCGCTTCCAGTGCATCCCTGCACCATGTATTTTTCGTAAGCGTCCTCTTTTAAAGGGGAGGTATGGCCGCCCTACTGCGATGGCCAACACTACTCAGGGACATTCATTCCAATGATAACACTAGTGCGAGAATATTCAAACTTTGCCCAGGCTGCATGGGTGACTAGGCCAAGAGCTGCAGTTAACTTTTGCAAAGTGAAAGGGAGTACATCTGCTGTAGTCTTTCATAGGGAAGGTGTGTCCGGCCTATGGGGTCTGGATAAACATGCATGCAGTTTCCCATGTCAATCTGAGCACCTTGTGTTCAGTTTAAGATATTGTACATGGAATATGAGAGTAGAATTTTCATAAGCTTGCATTGGAGTCATTGGTAAAACTCCCATTGGCTTTGATTGGGAGCATACTTAGGCCAGGGATGAATACTTTGGCAAATCCCCATTCTTGTCTCTGCACCACACTTTTGTTTTATTAAAGATCAGGGTAACTATAAGCCATACTATCAACCTCTCCTCTCACCCCTACATCAGCGGCATATGCTGTAGCTGAGCCTGCATTCATAGAGGATGGAATGAGCTGCTCTAACAGGCTGCCCATTCCCTGTGTCCTCATCTATAATGTCTTGGTCATAGCCTTGATATGTCTCTTAATTTCCTGCGTCTATTATAGTTACCTGCCTTTTCCATCTGGATTTTTACATTGTCTGGTAATCAAATTTAAAGATTGCAGGAGGACAGATATGCAGTAAAAAATGTCTGGCTGAGGAAAGAGGAGTTGGAGTGGTAAATGACGCTTGGCAGGATTATACCAGGGGCTGGTGATAGCTAAGAGATGGAGGAGCACACTGCTGCCAGCCCTGCCACATCTGCACTCTCTGCCTAGGCAAATGCATTTAATGCCCAGGGACCTGTCATACAGCAACAGTCCTGCTGAAGCACTTGTTTCCTTTAAGCCAATGTGAATTGCTCATAGGAGTTTTTGGAGGTGGGAGTGGGGGGGACTAATGGCTTCTGTCCAAATGTTTCTTTCCTGTGTTTTTGTTGGAATTTTTCTAGAATGGGTGGAGAGCAAAAAAAAGTGTGGCTTTGACAAGAGCCAAGAAGCATATTGGGTGATTCACAGAGGATCTAAAAAGCCTCTGAAAAAACTTTTTGGCACCTGGTGGCTTTTACACTTTTCCTCTGTTGCTACACTGCAAGGCAAATATAAGTATGGCACTACACATTTGTTTATTCGTTAAGGCACCAGCTTTCGCTATAGCCTTCCAAGTAAAATAACATTAATACATAATAAATTGCTTACACAAAGATCCACAATTTGTCCGAAGCAAAGAATCATACTCATTTAATTTAGGGCCCCATTAACAATACTGACAGGGTTTCCCCATGACTCAGCTTTGACCACCCTCCGTTTTTTGGAAGCCAGCCAGACGAAGGTTGCCAAGGCCACCACATCTTCCAATCTTACTAAAGAAAGGAGACCTTTGTACCCCTGACCTGGCTCTCGATTACTACCCCACCAATTAGTGGTTGAAGCCAAACCACCCTTAGATCATTGTAATAGGAGCAGGTTAGCAAAAAGTGCTCAACCGTTTCAACCCCTCCATGGGAGCACGTGCATAAGCGTTTGTCATAAATAACCCCTTTGCGTCTTCCTTCAACCACAGCAGTCTGCACCTGCTGAAACTGCAGGAGCGTATAGCTTCTTCGAAGATCACAATTCATTAGGCTATCCAGATATATTTCCATCCCCCACACCGGCTTCACCAACTAGAGCCAGGGGGCAACCCTCCAATTCCCCAAAGCCGCTATATTCTCCTGTCGCTCAATATCTTCTAGCCTAGCCTAGCCTGTATTTCCTTTTTAATGCCAGCTAACGATCTGCCGGCAAAACAGTTGAAGGTGAACCCATAACTCTGAATCAAGTAACCCAAGTACCTAAGCCATGGGTAACCTCTGGGGCCTGTATATGCCAGCGCCTCCTGCAGGCATTGTTGTGGTAGGGAGCACTCTTGTAAGGCGAGCAATCTTAGCCAGTATCAAATCACCATGAGTTTGGCATGCAAGTTAATAGAAAACATGCCAGTCTCTGCCCTCAGAATAGAGGCTGGCACATCTTTCCCCACTTGGAGAATTTGACGCAAAAACGCATTTTGGACCGTCTTCAAGGGGTTAGTCATTGGCTGGGGAATAATATCCAGTCCAAATACCGGCACGGGTGGGACCTTGGTTTTATAAACACCCAAAAACGTTGCCACTGGGACTCCTCGAGATATTATAGCCGCCCTACCAATAGCGCCAGCTAACTGGACTGCTCTTGTTGCCTGCGTCTGGATATGTTTAACCCAGGTACCCCTACATGAGAAGGTTACCCCGAGGTAAGTGAAAGATTGGACCACTTCAGGTGGTTGCTGGTCTATCTCCCACTTGGTCGATGGTTTCCGACTGCCCATGATCAAAACCTTAGACTTTTGGGGGTTAGGTGTTAATCCATTCTGAGCACAATATTCACCCAGCCTTTGGATCAGTTGTTTCATCCCTTTGGCTGTCTGTGAAATGAGGACCAAATCATCTGCGAATTGCAATACACTGAGATGGTAAGTACCAATTCTAGGAGCATATGTATTCTCCGATCCCAACCATTTAACAAGGTCTGCAAGGTAGATATTAAACAACAGTGGGACCAGTACACACCCCTGCCTGACCCCCCCTTCTTATGGGGATCTCCCCACTCAACTTGTGGCCTGAACCCATTTTCACTTTTGCATAATTGTTAGGGTATAGCTGGGTTAGATCGCCAACGCAGACAGCTTCCCCCAGAGTCTAGCCCGGGGGATAGAGTCAAAGGCTTTTGTTAAATCAACAAAAGCCAAAAACAGCCTGCCCTTCCTAATCCTCTGATCACTATAGATGAGGGGGAGTGGTACACTGGGTTTTACCCATCTTCCTCCAGCTGGGAACATAGTACTGAACACAGCTTATCAACCCATGTGCCTATTATTGTGCCTCTGACAGCGGTCACTATCTGGTTAGAGACCTGCCCTCTCCCAGTGAAGGTATTTGGGTAATGCTGAACCAGGGGCATAGCTAGGGTGAAACGGGCCCCATGCCAAGAAATCAAGATGCATAGGGGTGCTGCCCGGCTCGGCAGGCCTAGGGGTACTGCCTGGTTTGGCGGGCCTGGGGCTTGGCGGGCCTGGGGGCACTGCCTGGTTTGCATGCATCTGACCCATAACTGGTTCATTTGTTTTGCTAGTCCTGTTTGATTGTTTTATAATATTGATGATTATTTTAATTGTTTTTATTGTATTTTAAAATGTTGTAAGCCGCCCCGAGCTGCATGGCAGGAGGGGCGGGATAAAAGTTTATATATAAAAATTTTAAAAATATAAATTTGTGCCCCCATAATCAATTCACGCTGCCCCATCCCATAATCAGTTGCATTCCCATATAATCAATTCGTGCTGCCCTCCCACCCATAACCAGTTCGTTTGTGCCTCCATAATCAGTTGACACTGCCTCCGCCCATAACCAGTTCATTTGTGCCCACATCAATTCACGCTGCCCCCAGCCCCATAATTAGTTCCAGGTGCTCCCCAACTGGGCAGAGCGGCAGCAGGCCCTGTCCACCTGACCAGCAAGCCCTCTCTCCCCTCCCGCTTCCCCCCTCACCTACCGTGGTTCAGCGGCGGCTGGAGCTGGAAGCTGCTGATACTTGGCGGCTGCTGAGGGGGAAGGAAACTCAAGTCGCGGTGCTGCGGGGGGTGGGGGACTGAATTCCCACAGTCCTCAAAGCAAGCACTTCCTTGTCAAGCAAGGCTTCCTAAAGTGGTGGCACACCCGCCCGGGGAGGGTAGAGAGTGGCGGGAGTGGCCCACTGACCGTAACAAGGAAAAAAAAACATAACTGGGCTTGGCGGCACCTGGCACCTGGGAGGCCCTCGGCATAAAGATGGGGTTGCTCAATGGGTGCTACGTCCCTGTGCTGGACATGAAAAATGCTATTTTCTGGCCACTGTGCGGATGAGCATATGCTCTGAAACAGGAGATTTGGTCAGCCTTCTCTCAGTCTGGATGGCAGCAAATGGAATGTGAGACATCACTGGGCAGCCCTTGAACATCCAGCAATGGTATTTGGCTCCATGGTAGTGAATTGTGCAAGATGCCTGCATGGTTCATAAAGAAACACTTCCTTTTGTTTGTCTGTGTAGCTTGTCTGCTCTGAGTGTTATTGAGTAGTCCATTAGTCTCAGCTGAATCCCCGTTAATTCTTTCTCATTTTCCAGGCTAGCAAACCCCACTTCTGCAGTCTCTCATGTGCAAGGCTGGTCAGATCCCCAGGGACTTGGACCCTAATCCTGCAGAGACTTATGCAGGTGTTTATCATTATGCCTGTGTGTGCAGTCCCAGAGTCAATAAGACAAGACATAGGTGAAAGACTGAGCTCCCACATAGTCTCTGTAGGATAGTGGCCTTGGGTTGAGAATCCCTTTGTGATCACCAGGTCTTTGTGTCTCACTAACAAGAAGCTATAGAGTAAATGAATGTATCATACCTATCCCCCACCCCCCAGAGGGGTGGGTATTGGAATCTCCTTCCTCCATGCCCAAAGCCCGCACCTGCAGATTGGTGCAAGGCTTGCCAGCAGGCCAGCTACAAAAGCAATGAACAGGGACGTTCTTGTACTTCCCCAGAGCAACCTGCTGGCTTCTGGTCAGCAAACCTCCTGTGTTGCTCCCCAGGGTAGCAAATTCAGCCTGTGTGACAGAACCTGGAGGACCTAGCTAAAATCACCTGGGCTCTCCCTGAGCTGTCTGAATTCTTGACAGGGGTTAACCCCTGCTGCTAGGGATGTGATGGGGCAAGGCATTCTGCAGGAAACAGGAGGTTTGCAGCATTATTTTTCAACTCTGATATAGGGACATACCAATCTGCTTTGCCTGCAGAAACAGAGGATCCAGTTTTAGTATTTCCCCCTGTTCCTGAAGTCTAGTGACCCACTGTCCCAAAATTATCCTGTGACTAATATATCCTCTTTCTGTGTCCCTTGCCTTTATATTGCTCATGGGGGTAAACAAATCTCACTCAGCAGCAATTCATCGTTTTCATTTATGACAGTGGTAGTTAGTTACAAAGACATGCTAAAGATCGATGGGCACCAAAAGAGATTTAGCCATCTTTTGCTTTTCAAGTGGTTTGTGTTCACTCTGCTGGGCAGCGGGCCAGAGAGAAGGGAATTCTTTACATGTATACAATACAATACAGCTGTTGGGGATTAAAGGACCAGGGGGAAACTGTTTTACATTCTTACCATACCTGCTTCTAAGTAAGCAGGATCCCTCATTTCTTCTTCCCATTATTAATACAATGTTAATATCTGTGTTGACTTGTGTTGTGTCTGAACTACTACATTAGTTAGTGTACTTAGGTATGTGGCATTTCTCTCATAGTATCCTGTCTGTAGGGTTGCCATACCTCCCCTTTAATCCAGGACACTTATGGAAAAATACATGGTGCACGGCTGCATTGGTTCCAATGCCAGTGAAATGATTATGGGTTAAGGCCCTGATCCTGCAAATGGATTGATGCAGAGGAACGGTATGATCAGTGAACCTCCAGGTGATGGTTGTTAGAGGTCTCCTGAATGGAACCAATCATAGGATGTTGAGCTAAGCATTTGATCCAATGGAGCTGGACAAGCCGAACCTCACTCCTGCCTGGAGTCCCACTGGTTTCAATGTGATTGGGCGTGAGCAAAAGGGTTCCATATTTCTGGGCCTGTTTGTAGGATCAGTCCCCCTAGACCAGCTCCTGGGAGCTCTACCCAGCACCTTTCAAACTCGGACCCTAAATTATCCAAGTATGTGAGGCTACAGTCAGCACAAATCTAAGCATAGTACAGAACAGCTGCTGTGGACAAGATGTGGGTGGGGTGGGGTGGAGTTGCATTGCAGCATGTCCTGCTCCGTCACCACTAATTAGCTATGGCAGGTTCAGTGGCAGACACCCCTAAAATGTACTGGGCTATGTCAACCATTTTCTTTCCTCACCGAAAGGAAGAGTGAAGAGCCAAGGGCAGGAACCTGGGTAGTTGGAAGGTGGGACAACCCCCATTGGGAGATGGTAGCTTTACTTCCCAGTTAAGGTCTGCTGTCCTTCCTCCCTTCCCTCTCCACCCCAAGTTCTATGGCTGGGATGGAAGGGTGGGGGGCATCAACACCAGATGGTACATGAGCTATCTGTGTCTAGGGACGTGTGGCTGGATAGGTAGTTCCATGTTCCCTATCCACCCCCTCCCCCCCAAGATGTGAGCAGGTGCAGCAAAGAGGGCAGAGGGGTGCTTTGCAGGGTTGCAAAGCTTTACAAATAATTCACTAACCAGGCATAAAAGTCTACTTGCCAGGCTGGGACTTGCAGTGGGGAAGGGTCCCAGGGCACTCACCAGCCCTAAAACCTTTCAACAGGCAAGAAAGTGATTGGATTTTTACAGCCATCTCTTTATGGGTTCCTCCTTGGGTTCCAGCTTACTAGGCTCTGTGGGCCCAGTGGTCCAGTGTGTAAGTTAATAAAGCGGTGGCCTGTGTTAACCTACCTCGGTTTGCTTTTTGTCCTCAGTGTTGCCACAGTCTGTATGCCATGCCAAGTGCTTACAGCAATGGAAGGATTTGTCATCCTGTTTTGGAGAGGCCCGATTCTGTGGTTATACTTAGGCTAGAAAGGAAGGGCAGTAGCTCTACGGTCACATCACAGAGGTATATTGCCTGCCCTGTTCTTGCTATGCATGGACTCCGCAGTCTTGTCTCAGAGGCCCGAACATGGAGCTTGGAGAAACAGAGGATCCAGAGTGGTATCTAGGACCCAGTCTGTTAACGGCCTTGAATATTCAAACCAACACTTTCAAGTCAATCCCTTCCCACGCTGTCAGTCAGCAGAGGGAACACAGCGGCAGGTAATATTAATAACAATAATAATGCATTGTACTTATATGGCACAATCCATCCAAAGAACTCCCTTCTGCTTACCCTCTAACAGCAATCAAACTGCTAGTAGCAGGAGGTGACAGATCAGCTTTTTCAGTAGCCCACGTTAGAGTGCATAGCACTAGTCTAACCTCTGTGTTAGAAAGGACCTCCTGTTTCGCAACAGCATGGGAAGAGCGCAGCTCCAGTCTGGTGCTGTTCTTAAAATTGCATAAGCCAGGGCTGACTGCATTATTGTCAGCATTTATACTGCTGTTGCACCAAGTTGAGAAACCTATTGTGCTAGGCACTGTAAAGACGTATAGGAAAAGACTATCTCTGCCCCAAATAGCATACAATCTAAAATGCCTGGTGGGATGAGAGAAACAAGTGGGCTAGGGTATGGAAGTGGGGTAGCAGATATAATGGAGAGGTGAGTCAATCGGGAGCAGCGATCATATCTAACACACTTGCTTAGGTTGCACTATGCAGTTTGCTACGTGTGCTGTAGAAGAGGCAAGTTTAGAGGAAATGCTTAAGAAGGAAGGGGAGAACTGCATGATCATTGTGCAGCTCCCAAACTGCTCAACATCTAATCTTTTGTCATTCAGAATTTATCCCCAGGGTGGCATTCTCAAGAGGGGTTTGGTATTGGCTGAATCCTGCTCCCATGAAACTCTCATTGAATTCCCTCTTCGTTGTCTCATTGCGTGTCCTTGCCTCCCCTCTCCATATGTATTCTCCCTGTTTAAGAGACTCTGAGAAACTGAGTGTAGCAAGGGTGTGATAAGCTCCTGCAGAAAAAGTGCAGGTGTACACAATGAGCCACAAGTTGGTGCTAAGGGGAGCAGGCACCAGCCATCATAAAGGTTAGTGCCAACAGCCAATTAGCCTCAGAAGCCACAAGGATTTGTGGGAATAAAAACGATAAGCCCTCAGTTTGAGAAGAGGGGCTGTAGAGTGAGGAGAATGGAAAGGGTTCCCCACAGATGCAATTAATGGAGTCAGTCTACTGCTGGGCTACACAGGTTTTGGCTCCGGCGATAAGCCATGCACACGGAACCAGCAAGGATGATGAGATACTCCTGGAGGGACCATTCTCTGAAGGAACTGCCAGGTAGAGACTGACCTTTTATATGCCTGGAAGGGACCTATACTGAACTGTACAAGCAAAGGCTTTGAACCAAACAGAGGTGGGAAAGTCTGGAAGCTCTTTGGTGGAGCAGGCTGGCTAATAAGAGGTGGCTGGAGGCCAGACCTCCCTCTCTGACCAACTCCCTCCTTTTCTGCAGGAGACAGACTGGCACAGACCCTTGATATAATCCCCTTAATTTTCCACACCAGAGACTGAGGTGTTGCCCAGCTACATTAGCTTATGGCTGAGGTATTGGCTACTGGGCTGCGACACCCATTGAATTTTAACCCTACAGTTTAGACTCTTGCCTCCTCCAGTTACTACCAGTGCCGGCTTTGTGTGTGACAAACGAAGGGGAAGTATTGGACTCCTGTCAGGACTCAAGCCAGCCAGAAAGCTGCTGATGTGCTTGGTGCTTTTGGCTCTTTTTCTCGTCACTTGTATCATTTCCAGACAGCTTTATCTGAAGGTTTCACCCTGCTGCCCACAAGCAGTGGGAAAGGAAAGCTTTATTTCCCTGCTGTGCTGTGTGATTTGGGGGAAGGGGAGGGCTGTGAAGACACAGTGATTGTTTGCTGAAGTGTTACAACTTACAAGTAGATGAAGTGACAAAAGGTGAGATATAGAGATTAATTGATGGATTAGAAACTTGTTTCACCTCTGTTATTCCATTTGTATTCCTTGACTCTACCCTGCACTCCCTTTGAATACATGATTCTGGCGACCATCATTGCAAACTGTATTGTCCTGGCCCTGGAGCAGCACCTCCCAGAGGATGACAAAACCCCCATGTCCCGGAGACTAGTAAGTGTCTTTCTTTTCCCCCCCTGCCCCTTCCTTTACCACTGCATGCTTATAACCTGGTGCTAACCTTGAGGATGCAGGAGAGCCAGTTGGTGAGGGCAGCACAGTAGTTCTTGTTTGTTGAGACAATCTAGTTGTGGTGTCCTTCCTGTTTCCTCTTTGGCAAATCTAGACTGACTTTGGAGTAGGAGGGTGAAATGGGGAATTTGTTGAGACCTTAATACCTCCAGCCCTTATGGTAAATTTGGGGCTAAGAAGGGTTGATATTAGAATGGGTTGAGAATATTTATCATTGCTGAGCGCTATTGTTTCTATACAGTAAATTGGTTTCTTTCAGTGGGCTAGTGATAGTCGAGTCAATACTCCAATTGTAATAAACATGTAGAAAAAGACCAGATCTGTAGCATACAGGACACCTTCCTCTTTGAATTCCCAGTTTCAGCACATACCACCTTCCTCATTCACTTAGTCATTGAAGGTCCTGATCCAAGTAGCATATTTGTAAATATTGTCCATTGCTTTCACCAGCTAGAAAATGGGGCAAAGATTGGGCAAAAGAGAAGTGACAAAAGGCGAGGTACAGAGATTAGTTGATGGATTAAAAACTTGTTTCACCTCTGTTGTTCTGTTTGTATTCCTTGACTCTACCCTGCACTCCCTTTGACTACATGATTCTGGTGACCGTCATTGCAAACTGTATTGTCCTGGCCCTAAAGTTTATTGTTCAGGGTTTATGGGGTGGGCTGGGATCATGATGAACACTGGTGTAGAGGAGGGTCTACAATTGTGCAGGGACTAGTGTGGTTAGTGGTGTGGGGCTCTCTGGGTATGCACAGTGGTTTTCAACCCAGTGTGGTGCTAAATTAAAATATGTGGGTTGGACTTGCTTGTGTATTTGCCCTTGGTATTTGAGTCCTTTTCTCACCAACTTCTTCCTTTTTTGCAGGAGAAGACAGAGCCTTATTTCATTGGAATCTTTTGCTTTGAAGCTGGGATTAAGATCGTTGCTCTGGGGTTCGTTTTCCACAAGGGATCGTACCTCCGTAATGGCTGGAATGTCATGGACTTTATTGTGGTCCTAAGTGGGTAAGTTCTACTCTTTTCATGAACTGGTAAGGAGGCTTCTCTGGTGGTGGTTTTGGGATGACTGGTACCATCCCAGTGGTACGGGGCAGAATAATGCATCCTCATTAGAAGGTGGGAGATACTCATCAGCTTGTGTTAGCTCTGCTCTGTCACTTGTGCAGTTTGGGAATGCTCTGGAGGTAGCATGTGTAACTCCTGGGGGATGTGGGAAGAGAGAATTAGCTCATTGCCATCATGCTTCAAAGAATCTCATCCAGTCCTCAGTGGGATGAGGGCTGTCACTCTGATGCTGGAATTTTTTGAGGGGCAGAGCTAGGAAACCAAATAGAAAAGTGGAAATGCTAGGTGTGGGGTTAGAGATGGGGATTCCTGCACAAAAAGAAGAGAGAGACCATTGTTATGAGGAACTAGATGGCAAGAAGTATCATTTGGGAACTGGGGTATGGAACAATTCTTAGTCTAATCTCTGCAAAATGGGCAGAGTCATGGCTTTGTTTCAGTTTCATTTGTTAGAACTTATTAGCATAGCAAAATCCCAAGAAAAAGGAATTAATTTCTGTGAAGCTGCTTATAGATTTCTTGGTCCTCCAATAACCAGTGTGTCAAGTTATGTTGCAGGAGGATCTTAGGTAAGTGGAGGGTCTTGAAGGCAGGAGCTTTATTGCAGCAGAAACAGTCTGGAAAGGTCAAAATTATGCTTGCAAACAAATACAAGATTCGCTGTACCAAATAGCACCATGGATGAGGACAAGCTGCAGTGGATTGTGTTCTGTAGGGGTAGAGCAGAAAAAAGAGTGACCCTCTATTTTGTGAAGAAAAAATTTACTGATTTATACAGCTTAGGATATTTGGTTCTGTGTGTGATTTATATTCTATCCTGCAAGGCCAGGGGGTCAAAAAGTGGAAAATACAAGGGAGCATATGCATATATGGCAAGTCAGGTGCTGGGGAAGCAGCTGCCCCCACATGCCCCATAGCAAATGGCCCCTCTGCTTCTAGGTAGGAGATCACTCTCTAGCCAGTAGCTTCTAGCTGTATGTCTTTGTCCCAGCACTACAATTTCCTTCACACAGTGACCCATCTTATATTTGAGAGGTGCTGAACCAATTGCTATTTGGATATGAAACCCTCTAAGAGATGGCGGTCACACTTTGTCATTGGAATAGTGAATTAATTCAGAAGTTGCAACAGGGTCTCTGGGTTTACTTCTGAGCTTGATGGCTGGAGCGGCTCGCTAGCAGTGTTCACTAATGATGTGCGGGCAGGCCAGATGGTTTTCTTTGTGTAAATTAATTTGTTACATCTGTATCAATTAACAGAGATAAAATGAATGAGTGGAGTTCCTTAATTTCTACAGTACGATGCTACTTGGATCAGGACCTTCTTTTCACACAAGGTGCCCCCCTCCCAACCCATGTGGGCGACTGGGTGGGCGAGGGGTGTGTGCGTCTGTGTGAATACTGGTGGGGATGGGTGGAGTGTGGGAGCACGCACCCCCCATCTTCACCGATCCCCCACACATGGCGGCATTAAACAAAACGGGAATACCTCCATGCATGGAGATGGGTGGAGATGGGTGTGCATCCGCATAATTGGCCGCCCATGCACTGCACACCTGCCACGATGCACACTCATCTCCTCCGCACTGCGGCGCCCAGTCCCTAGCCCGTTTGAAAAGGGACTAAGTGCATGAGGAAGGTGGTATGTGCTGAAACTGGGAATTCAAATAGAAGGGTGTCCTGTATGCTACAGATCTGGTCTTTGTCTATATGTATATTGCAATTGGTGTGCGGACTGGACTGTCACTAGCCCACTTAAAGAAGCCAATTTACTGGATAAAAACAGCACCAATCACCTCTGGATCTTAAAAAAGCTCTGCAAGCATTAATTAATTCAGTCTTGCCAACACTCAGTGCTGTTACCCCATTTAGTACTGAGACACAGAGTAGAGAAAGTGAGTAACCCAAGATAAATGAGGAGAATCAGGAACAGAACCCAGCAGTTCTGCTCCCAATGCTCCAGACACTATAATGTGAGTAGTCCTGTTGACGTGTGATGGGTTGTTTATGGGTGTTAGCAAGACAGTAGGCCATCCCAGGTGGGTGTCCACGTACCTGCTATTGACTGTTTGTCCCCACTGACCATGTGGCCACAACTCACCTACTTAGAGGGGTCCTGGACCATGCAGAGCCTGCTGTGTGGGCAAGTGCGGGCTAATGTGCGCCCATGTGTCTGCATCCCATCAATTACATTGTATGCAGCCTCTGCACGTGAAGGTCTGCCAGCACCATAGAGTTGTGGGCAAAAAGCCTAGAGTATTCAACCACTTCCGGCCCCACTCTCGCTTTCACTGGCGCACATGTAACATCTGCTTTAAAAGCCCACTGTACCATTTTCAAAAATGCATTCTCCCAGCTCTTCCTGGTTGGTAGTACATGCTTGTTCTTTCCCAGCTGTTGCATTCTCCATAAAGGCTTGTGGAAGATTACCATTGTCAGGGTCATGGCTCAAATCAACAGCCAGGCAATCACCAGCAACACTACCACCACCGCAAATCACAGTTGCTCTCTGCCTACTGATCTGCCCACCCTCACTGCATTCCCTGGACAGAGGAAGAGACCGACACCTTCATTGTTTGGGGGGGGGGGGGGGGGGGGGGGGGGAGAGCAGAAGGTTCAGTATGTCCTAGTGAATTGCTTAGGAATGAGGCGGTGTCCAGAGATCTTGGTCCAAATGGCTCAGCAAGGTTACACCTGGGACATTAACCAGTGCCAGCAGTGGGCAAAGAACTTGAGGCACAGGTACAAAGAGAGCTGGGACAAAAACTTTGTCTCCGGTCATGGGAGGCAAACATTACTCTGTTATGAGTTCCTTGACTGATTCCTCTGTGTGGCTGGAGCCATCATTGCATCCTACCTATATGGCTGCGCCTTCGTGAGGGGCCAGAAGTGGGTGGACAAGGACTGCCCACTCCTGCTGCAACTGCTCCTGACTTCACCACAGAAACCACAACTGCCAGCGGACATTCCTTGATGCCTGTCCCAGCCCCAGAGCCAGCATGGGTTGATGTGGACATGGACACTATGACTCTCACGGTGTATCCCCTTGAGCTTGAGAGCCAGCCCTTGTTCAAGGAGCCACCCGAGGTTCTGGTTGAGGGCACGGAGGACCCAGATGCCAGCACTGTAGGGGAGGCAGAGGAGCATGGTAAGTTAATGCACCTGGGGGTAGGTGCTTGCATTTACACAGCTGCATGATAAAGGCTTCCATTTGTTGTTAATTATGGTTTTTATTGTTTACTGTGTTGACAAGTTGCCAAGAGAATGTGGAGGAGGAGCAGAAAAATCACCTGGAAACAGCTCCATAGGATGGGAATGGTATGCATGAGAAGTGGATTGGAGGGCACCATAGTGGGCTGGTAGTGGGGTGGAAGCCAAAATGATGGCCGGGGGATGGCGCAAATGGCTGTCGTTGATTTCTGTATGTTCTTCACTCCTCTACAGTGATCACGGGAGGAGAACTATGTGGCACTGGGATCCTAATGCAGCAACCTCTGCAGCAGCCGCGTAGGCCAGGTACTCATTCCTGCTTCCCTTTGAGTGGGCGGAGTGCTGAAAACTGGGTGGGCACTGGGCAGGCCCCTGAAACACTGGGGTGAGGAAGTGGGTGGTGTGGTCTGAAGGAATGGCTTTCCTTATTGTTTTGCTACAGATTTGCCAGTGCAACGGGTGCAGATGGAACCCCCTGCCACAAGTGCTCAGCAGAACCAGGAACTGCGGGCCCAAAACTGGCAGCTCTAGGAGGATTTGGCAAGAGAGCTGCTTGGGGAGACCACGCAGCAGGCAGATGAGATCTGTGATGCCATTAACGGCATGGCCAGGGAGCATAGGCAGCTGCACACTGCAGAACACAAGACCTTGGCTGGCGAGGCTTGCCTGGACCGTTGGTGGAAGAACAGGCCCTGGGCCCACTTCTGGCAGCAGTTTGAGTGGTTGGACAGAGTGATCGAATGGGTGAGCAAGGAGATGAGTGAGATGTACGCATAGAGGCAAAGCAGCGTGTTCAAGTCCATCAGCTCCAGAGTTCCCTGCTCGAGCATGTTGCTGCTGCAACTGTGAGCATTGTTTCTCAGAGGCAGGTGTCCTTTCCTAAACCCCTATGTGGTTCCCCTTGCAATCCACCCCCTAGAGAAAGCACCTGAGCCCTCTCCACGCTGTTCATGCCAGGGAAGAGTTCATGAGCCAGGCATGCCTCCCCTCTCCCACTAGTCATTCCCACACACTTCCTGTGAACACTCCTCCCCAGATGGATCCATGGAAGGAGGATTGAGAAAATGTCTTGCCACCCAAGTGAGCACTGCTGTAAGGTTCATCAGGGGCCCAAAGCCACTCCACCTCTTTCTACCACCATGCATAAGTTATTCACAGTGCAAAAGTTCAAACCTAATAAAATCCCAACATAAAGTCCAAAATACTTCTCCCTTAGGGTACTGCTTCTTAAGCCAGCCTCCAGTTAGAACTCCTCTAATCTTAGCCAGACAGATTGACTCTGTGGAATAAACCATACGTTTTACAATACCCACATAATACAATACATTGCCCAAAATTAAATAAACACCACAGTCTCCATGTAATTCTTTTTTTCTTTATAGCTCTTGGTCATTTTGTTGGGGTATCTGTCTCTGGACACAGAGCATGCAACTCGGGAGCTTCTAAGCCTGCATGTTGCTTCCTGTGTGCACTTTTTCCTGTTTCCTAGCTACATACAACACAAACATTGGGCACATATTTCCCAAGGTTCAGATGTTTGTCCCATAGTTCATCATGGTGGCAGCATGAGGTTTGGCGGGAAGGGGGGGGGAGATGGGAGGGTTGCTGGTGTGGACTCCTGGTGGCAGCAGGGGACATGGCCAGAGGTGGGGGAGGGAGAGGGGTTATGGTCTCTGGAGGCAGGCCGGGCAGCCCAGAGGTTGGGGCCAGGAGGTAGTGGATTGGGGGGAGGGGGGAGGGAGGGAGCAGCTATAGGGGTGGTTCTGGGGCGAGGACGGTATGGTCCTTGGGGGCGGGTGACTCATCCTCCCAGGGGACCACAGTTCCTGGTGGAGGTTGGGAGGGTTGCCCCCCTGCCAAGGATGAGGATGGATCAGGATCCAGGGTCCACCTGTGGGGGGCTGATGCTGCTGAACACAAGGTCTGTAGTGAACAAGGCCCCAGTTATCCGGGATCTCATTCTGGATCAGGCAGCAGACCGTGCGTGCATTACAGAGACCTGGCTGGACGAGGGGGCTGGGCCAGTTCTGGTGGCCCTCGTGCCAGCCAGATATGCTGTGCAGCACCAGCCTCATATGGGGGGCTGGGGGGGAGGTGTCGCTATTGTTTTTAGGGAGGACTGGCCAGTTAGGAGATGTCCAGGAGATTCCAGGTGTGGAGACCCTCCTTGTGGTGTTTGATTTGACTGGGGGCAAGCGTGGGATGCTGCTGGTATACTGGGCCCCTTCTTGTCCGGCGGCATCCCTTGCCGCTCTAGCAGAGCTGGTCTTGGAGGTAGTTCTGGACTCCGCCAGGACTGTGGTCCTTGTGGACTTCAACACTTGTGTTGATGCCGGCCTTGTGGGAGCGGAGCGGGAGTTCATGGCTGCCATGGCAACCATGGACTTGTCCCAAGTGGTCAACTGCCCGACTCATGTGGGGGGGGACACATCCTTGACCTGGTCTTCTGGCCTTGAGGCAGGTGGTCTGTTAGTGGGGGATGTGAGATCTGTGCCCTTGTCATGGATGGACCATTATCTCCTGCAGACCCGCCTTCTAGTGCACCCCCTCCAGAAGGGGAATGGACCAGTTAGGTTGGTCCACCCTCGGAGTCTGATGGAACCGCAGCGGTTCCAGGAAGCTCTGAGGGAGTTATCCCTGGATCCTGGCGGCCACTCTGTCAATGTGCTGGTACAGCATGGGAACATCTTGCTGGGGGCGGCCATCGATAGGGTGGCTTCGAGACATCCCCGGCCCCTGTCCTGTTGCCGCAGGGCCCCTTGGTTTACCATGGGGCTGCGGTGTATGAAGCGGGTAGGCAGGAGACCAGAACGACTCGCTCTGAATCTGATCGACTTCTCCATAGCACCCATTTGTGGTCCTATGTTGAGGCTGTGAGGACAGCAAAGAAGGAATTCTTTGCTGCCCTCATAGTGTCTGCAAAGTCGCGTCCAGCGAAGTTGTTCGGGGTGGTGTGGTCAGTCCTCCCTCTGCCTGGACGGGGACTTGTCCCAGGCCTGCTGTGAGGAGTTTGCCATCTGCTTTGCAGACAAGTTCGCTCAGATCCAGAGTAACTTCGACACCGGGTTGGATGCAGTAGGAGAGGAGTGTGACGTTATGGAGGCACCGTATGGTCGATCTTTCTGGGAGGAGTTTCAGGAAGTGACACCGGCCAATGCGGTGGATGTCTTGGGGTCTGTTCGAGCCACAAGTTGTGAATTAGATCCGTGCCTGTCCTGGTTGGTTAAAGCTTCCAGGGAGACATTGGGGCTGGTTCTGGCGAGGGTGGTGAAAGCGTCCCTTCAGGAGGGGAGGCTGTCACCCAGTCTCAAGGAGGCTGTGGTGCGCCCCCTGCTGAAGCCTTCATTGGATGTGGATGCACTCGCCAGTTACTGTTTTGTCTCTAATCTTACCTATTTAGGGAAGGTTATTGAATGGGCAGTGGCTCTGCAGCTCCAGGCGCATCTGGACCGTATCGGTTTCCTTGGCCCTTTTCAATCTGGGTTCCGCCTTGGCTATGGCACTGAGACCGTGATGGTGGCTTTGGTGGATGATCTCTGCTGGGAGATGGATGCAGGATGTTCTACATTCTTGATCCTGCTAGATCTCTTGGCCGCTTTTGATACTGTAGACCATGGGCTGCTGTTGAGACGGCTGTGAGACCTGGGGGGTCTGGACGGGACTGTCCTTGGGTGGTTCTGCTCATTCCTCTCGGGGAGAAGCCAGCGGGTGGTGCTGGGGCTGAAACATCTACCCCCTGGGCCTTGACCTGCGGCATTCTGCAGGGTTCGATTCTGTCTCTGCTTTTGTTTAACGTATATATGCAGCGCCTGGGGGAGATCGTGAGAGGCTTCGGGGTGCGTTGTCACCAATATGCTGATGATACTCAGCTGTACTTCTCATTTTCGACCGACCCAGGTCCCGCTGTCTTGTTGCTTTCCCAGTGTTTGGAGGCTGTGGTGGATGCGACAGAGCAGACTGAAGCTCAATCCTGATAAGACGGAGGTGATGGTGGGGGGTAGGGCGAGGGAGGTGCCAACTCCTCTGGTGGTGGTGGGGTCTGCCATCCCATAGCCCAGCAGGTTCAGAGTCTGGGGGTGGTGTTGGATCCGGGCCTCCATCTGGATCGGCAGGTGCAGGCGGTGGCTAAAGCCACCTTTCGCCAGCTGTATGTCGTGCGGAGGCTGCGCCCATACATCTCCGGGCCTGACCTGGCCACTCTCATTCATGCCTTCATCACCTCAAGGCTAGACTACTGCAACGCGCTCTACATGGGGCTTCCATTGGTTCTGATTCGGAGGCTGCAGCTGGTGCAGAATGCACCGGTCCGTCTCCTTATGGAGATGAGACGACGGGAGCACATCACACCTGTGCTCTGCACTGGCTGCCTATAGCGTACTGAGCCAGGTTCAAGGTGCTGGTGTTGGTTTATAAAGCCCTATACGGTCTGGGCCCCTCATACCTTGGGGACCGCCTCACCTTCCGCGCCCCAGGGCAGCCCCTGCAGTCGGCCGGGGACGCTGCCTTGGAGGTCCCCCGGGTTAAACGGGGGCCTACAATGGAGAGGGCGTTCTCGGTGGCTGGGCTGTGGCTTTGGAACTCCCTCCCGGAGGAGGCTCGCCTGACCCTGGCTCTGATGGCTTTTCGTTAAGCCTGTAAGACCTGGCTGTTTTCCCAGGCCTTTGGAGGGGAGGGTAGGGTGGGAGGGTAGGGTAGGGAGGGGGAATGCTTGGGGTGTGTGTGTAGTTTTTAAAATCATTTATACTGTTTTAAATGTATTTTTAGTATTTTAGTTGTTGTAAGCTGCCCCGAGATGCCATAGGCATGAGGGGGCGGCCAATAAATGTTAAGAAATAAATATCACAGGCATCCCTTGGAAGTCACCACATGCCAGGGCATCAGTGTACCCTACTCAAGTCCACATTGGAGTTATGATGCTTTTGCCTATTGGAACCTTTAGGTAGCAGTTCCCCCAGTACCCTTGAGTCCTGCCACTGTGATTGTGTTCCAATCCATACCCCATGGTCTTTGGTCTCAGACTTCCTATGCACCACAAAGAGTCGAGCCAGCTCCTCTTCAAGTTTCACACCCTGTCCCATTACTTGTTCCTAAGAAGCCTCCAGCTCCACAATTTTCTTCTGGCTCTCCTGAAGTTGTCTCTGGAAGAGGGCAAACTTCTGCTCCAGCTCTTTTATCACCTGTCCATAAGGTCTGGTCAATGTCTGTGTATCTCAGTCATTTTGTGCTCAATATCTGCTGGCTCAGAATAGCAAGCCATCAAAATAAATGCCTCACACTGGAGTCTGTTTCACTAATATCTGGGTGGGGGAGCTTATTGCTATCAACTCCTGACTTTAGCCTCCCCCTCTGTCCATCTTGGTTCTGTTCCACCCAGATGTCATGCCCCAAGCATAAGCATTTCCAGCCAGCCCACTGCCTGACTTCTTTAATTTGATCCTGTATGATGCTCCCATGCAAAGTGTCCTTTGGCTTTACAGGCATAGGCTACCTTTGGGTTTGGGATCCATTGGTTTTGCACATACTCCCTCTGGCATGTATCTGACTGAACTGTCCAAACATGATCTATTGCCTGCTGGAGATTCTGGAGCAACCCAGTCAGTAGCTTTTGCTCCATCCTTGTTCCTTTGTCCAGCGAGGTCCCCAGCTTAGGATGATGTATCTCTGACACCAGATGTGCTAGGTCAGCATTGGCCTGTAGAGTTTGCCAGGATCCCAAAGAGCCACACCACTCCAACTCTTCCCACCACCATGTGCAAGTTTATTTACTGTGCAAAAAGTCCAAGTATAATAAAATCCCAACATAAAGTCCAATATACCTTCACCTAAGATGCTGGTTCCCAAGGCAGCCTCCAGTTAGAGTTCCTTCTTTAGTCTTAGCTGGACACAGACTCTCCAGAAGAGTCTTCTGTGCTTTATAACCCCAGGAGTGGGGTGGCTTATTGAGGCAGCGCAGTCCCTTAAAGGGACAGTCACTCCCAATCCTCATCTGGTCTTATTCAGGCCGTAGTTCTGTAGCCACTTGGGGCCAACTGTCACCATTTTTCTTAATCCATGCATTCTGTGCTTCTTGGAAAGGAGGGAGGTTTGAGGGGCTTGGAAAATGGTGGAATGACATAGCAATATGCTGCTTTGGAGGCTGGGGGTTGAACCAAAAATGGGGGTAGAGTCCACTGGCCATGCACTTGTACTTGAGGGTGGTGGTGGGGGCATAGTATCCCAGAGTGGAAAAGCCTGAGTGCAATGGGAAATCCAGTGGGAACGCCACAGGCAAAGCTCAGCTGCCAGTCAGTTGCAAAGTTGCAGTTGTGGAGTTGCCAGCTGGCTGCGTCCCTATGCCTCTGCACTTCCTATTGACATTACCAGATCCGGCTAGCCTGTGAATGCCAATAGGAAACACAGAGGTTCAGGTCTGCAGCTGCCTAATCTGCAAATGCCAATAGGGAACACATAGGGAAAGGCCGCCTGCTGGGAAATAGCATGAGGGTGGGGGAAAGGAGGGTGGGGGAGGTGGATGGGCCAGAGGAAAACAGTGATATGCAGGAAATATTTTTAAAGGATTTATTGATATAACAAAAAGATCATCTGAAATTGTTCACCAATACTTCTTAAACTGTCACTGATGGTGGGTGTAGGGGCTAGGATTGTGATTCATATGCTGGCATAAGGTGTCCCAGATCTTTCAGGCTATCTGCTGCTCCACTTGTTTCAAACAAAGAGAGTAAGGGAAAGAAAAAGGACCAAGTCCAATCAAATATGATGCATGAAAATTTTGTGCTATTACACAATATTTATATAAAAACAATAAGAAAATGATGCTGAAAGCACCTATAAAAACATACAATGTAATGAAGGAATATCAGCATACAATACAAATCAACAATGCATATGCATATATCCAAAATGGAAAGGAATAAAATTAAAAACCACTATGGGTATTTATAAAACATGAAACACAATGAGAAATTGACTTGGCACTTTGCATGTGTAGAAGTACAAACGCGCTTCAGGGGACAACCCTCCTTCCTCAGTGGATCAACATTCAGATGTTTGTGACTTGTAGACTGCTGGGTGAAGCTTAATTCTTCTTTCTCCCAATACTTATCTCGAATATCAATTCTCTTCACAATCTAGAAACTAGGGCTGAAGTGGTAACTCCTTTTTCCGTTCCGCTATTTCATTCCACCATTTCAGAATTGCCCATGACGTTCCGCAGCTTTTCTGCCAGCATTCCGCTAATTCTGCCGGCATTCTGCTAATTCAGAAACTGTCGGAATAATCGTGGAAACTGTTGGAACAACCGCGGAAACTGCTGGAACACGCATTTTTCGCTACTTTGCAGTGCTGGTGGAAATTGCGGAAGATAGAAACTGTCAGAAAAAACATTATTCTGCTATTTTTGCAGTCTTTGGAAGTAGCAGAATGAAAGTAGCAGAATGGCGGAATTAGCGGAATGAAATTAGCGGAATGAATGTCTCTATTGCATCATGGTGCTCATTGTGGAAGAGCTTTTTCTGTCGGAACAAGTTACTGCAGATGCATGCCGCTTCAGCCCTACTAGAAACCCCAATGGGTGCAGAGGGGTTATAATACACTCCAATCTGATGAAAACCTCCTGAGGCACCTTTTTTTGTCTGCTGGCTTTATCTGATTTAAAGTGAAGAGGTAACGTAAAAGACCTCTCTGCAGCAGAATCTTACGCTTGGTGCTCCTGATGCTGCTGCTCAATGTGACTTCCTGTGCCTCCTGAAGGGAAATGCTCCTCTGTGTTATGGATGCAGATGTTATGGAGAACACAGGTGGGAGCTGGAGAAGTGGAGTAGTCCTTAGCTGGAAATCAGTTCTAGCCACAATTGTTCTCCAGTGCTGCTTGAATAGCTCAAAACCTCTCTCCACAACAGAGCTGCTGGTGTTGAGCTGCTGGTAGAAGTACCTTTGCTCTGGGGGTGCAGGCAATGCTGTATGCCTTCATGATCCAGGGATTCAGGGGGTAGGTGGGGTCCCCAAGAACAACAGGTCTCATAAGCACCTCAATGCATGTTTCAGTGGAGGGTCTAAAGTCTCTGGTGTACCTGCGGCCAAAGAAGGAGGACTGACCAGAAGATGTGAGCCTTGTGGTTCTTCCTGGACCACCTGGCCAGCACATCCACAAACTGAGCACGGTGGTCCACTACGGCCTGGGGAACCACAGAGAAAACACTCTTCCAGTTCAGGTAGTTGTCCTTGCTATGGGGTGGACAGATGATGGCAATATGGCACCCATCAATTGCCCTTTACAGTTTGGGTACCCCTCCTGCCTCAAGCCTCCATTACCTGTACTGGGCAACAGAATGGCAGAGTTCTGGAGTGGCAAGCTTCCAGATGGCGATAGCAACACATTACTCCATGGGAATGGGCGACTGCCTCACCATGCTGAATGCTCTATTTCTCCAGTTGTGGCCTGAGGATCTTGGCTATCTGCAGGACAAGGCGATGGTGCATCCTGAGGTTTATGACCCACTCAGTGTCTCCCCACGAGGACAGCATGTTCTCCCAGAAGTTTGTGATTTTCTCCTTCACCCAGACCAACATCTTGTTGGGTTCAGGCCCTGTGCATGGTGTCAGCAATTGAAGCTGCATCCCCCAACGGGTATCTCTCTGTGTGCATCAGCTGCCCTTGCATGGCTTCAATCCTCCCCAGCATGGTTTATTTTCACCGGAAGTGGGTAAGGGCATACTGGCATAGTGCTGAAGCAGGAGCTGCCTCTGCAGTGTTCTGTGCCCCGCTATCCCAGCCAGAGATTGAGTGAGAGACTTTCTGTACCTTGACATCTCATTGCGTCAATGAAAGCAGAAGAGTTGGATCTGTTGTTCTACTCAGCAGTAGAAAGGAAGGCCTGGAGCGCCATAATGAGCACAAGGAAGTTCTCAGCATGTGCCTCCGTGACTGTGGTTCTGGCATCTGTGAACTCTGCAGACCAGGCGCCAAGTGTTTTGAACAGCTTAAACAGCTGGGTGGCTACCTACCTAGGATTGGTTGTATGCCACGCGTGAGCAGCTATTGTCCACTATTGGTCATGTGTCCTTACAGGACTAGATGTGCACTGAGCATGAGCTGCTGTTGGCTGCTTTTGACCACAGGCTAGCTATTGGTTGAAATAGTTTTTGCAAAGCTTATGCTGTGTGTGTGTTGCTCCACCAGCACTGCCGATCCAGGTGGTTCCTAAACTGCACAAACATTTCTGTCAGAAGCATGTCGGTGCACATGCCAAGTCCTCTAAAAATGTTACAGATGATACCAGCTGCCCAAGCACGTGAGTGCTGTTTCTGATGGAAAGGGTGTGTGTGTGTGTGTGTGTGTGTGAAAGCCAGTGAAGGCGTCTTCCCTGGCTGTGACTTCTCTTTCCATCAGACGCAGCACTGGTGTGCTCAGGCGGTTGCAAGAGGAGAGAGCAGGAAGTGCAGGAAATGACCTCCTCCTATTGCAGCTGCCTGAGCACATGATCTCTGCTTTTAATGGCAAGAGGGGTCACAGCCAGAGAAGGCTTCATCCCTGGCCTACCCTCCCTTTCCATTGGAGTCAGGGCTGGGGAGAGGGAAAGTGTTGAGTGATGCCATCGGTGGTGGCTACCACCAGCACATGAAATGCAAGCAGGGAGGCTGCCCATTTATTAGCTCTACATGCTAGAAAATGTGAGTGGGGGCTGCATGGACTGAACATAGTCTCCAGTGGGCTATTGTCTCATTTGAAAACACCCTCTGTTACTCTTGCTCTGGCCTGCACTCCTGGATCCTCTGCCCAGCACTGTATCCGGTTGTGTCTTTCGCTGTAGTAGCTTCAGCTTGTAGTCTGTGTCTTGTGCTCCTGTGTGGCCTTGTTTCTTCCCATAGCCTTGTGCTCCTGTGTGGCCTCACTCCTCCCCATAGCCCTGTATTCCTGTGTGATCCTGTTCTTCTCTAGTCTGGAGCGCCTGTTCGGTCCCATACCCTTCTTCTTACCATTGAGTCCCTGCTCAGTCTTGCACCCCCCCTGTCGACTTTCCCCTTGAGCTTCTTGTTCCTCTCCTGGCTCTCTCCCTTGGGCTTCTCGGAGCCCTGGTTGTCTCGGCATAAGCCTTGCCTCTTGGAGACCAGTTCCCCCAAGCAGTCGGAGGCAGCTCCCAATGACCGGTTCTGGCCAAGCCTTGCAGTTCAGCTGCCCCACTATCCTGAGGGGGCCATCTCCATGCCGTTAGCTTTCATAGCTTGGTTATAGGAGGGGTTTTCTGGGGGCACTGGTCTGTTGGGTGGTGGGATTACCCTGTGCCCTGCCCAGTTCCTAATAGTGTTGCTCTCTGGATTAGATATGTCTCAAAAATGGGTCTTGCCTTGTGGGCAAAAAGGTGGGAACTGCTGATTCCTAGATTTGAAGTATAGTTTCAGATTTGCTGTATTTTCACAGTATGGGTTGGCTGGGTCACATTGAAGATGATGCTCCTCTTAGTGGTTCCAGTGTGTAGAGGAAGGGCAGTCTGATAAATAGGTTGTTGGCTTGGGAACTAGTAGTCAGTTCTCTGCCACAGTATGACTTTGGGGGTAAATTACTCACTGTGTGCCACAGTTATCTGAATAATAATATACTTTCTGGCCTCCCAAGGGTGATTTGAGGTTGAGTGTGAAGACATTTCAGGTTAGTGGGATGTTCAAGGGTTTTATCTTTGTGTTCCTTCTGACTGGTTTGGAAATCCTGTAATTTTCCAGGTGGACAGCATCACCTGCATCAGTCTCCTTTCAGTCTTGAAACAGCGATTCCAGTCCTATTCTGTGCCTCAGTTGAGAAATCTAGACCATTTCCCCTGGGAGGGACACTGTCACAGCCTTTGTGTAGCAAGCAGAGAGAACGATGGGGGAGTTGCAGACACTAGCAGAGCTCAAGTAATATTCACCTGACACCCACTGCTCCTGAATGCTGACATTTATGGGGTGGTGAGGGAGCTTTTTGCCCTCCCCCTCAGGTTGCAGGTTCCCTGCTTTATGGTCCTTGAGAAGCTTGCTTATGAATGGGGCAGCTGCTGTGGCTGGTGTGTTGCCTGGGAAGCAGGGAAGTTGTGTCTACAGGGATATTCATCCCTTCCACCTCTTCTGATGGAAGACTAAATAAATAAATAAACAAATACATAAATAAATCCCCATATTTAAACTGAAGCATGAGGAGGCTCATTTTCAAGGTGACTTCAGAGTTTTGGATTTCAAGTGCTTATATCTCCTAAAGGTGTGTTGTGAATTTGTTCCGCTACCCTTCCAGAGTAAACAGTAGGGCCCCATTTCTCTGGATGGACTCTGGAGTCAGGTTGAATTGGGAGCTCCCTGTACAGTCTTATGGGGCAAAGGGATTGTAGGGGCTGGCAAGCCTCTCCAGACGATAGACTCGAAGGTAACTTGAGCCTGGTCCTTCCCAGAATGAGGAGACCCTGGGATGCTGGCAAAGCGCAGTGCTTCATTCCTTTCCCCTAGGCCTGACTGGGCTGCCTGTAACTGAGAGGCGGCTGAGTCAACAGTACCCTGTGGTTGCTCACTTATGAATACAATCCTGACTTCTCCATGCTCTGGGCCCAGTGCCAGCGAGTCAGTTGTCCATAGAGGGCTGATAACTCGGTACAATCCAGCATCCTGACAAAGGGAGGAATCTTCATGATAAAAGCCCATTTTCTAAATTCAAGGCAGAAGACATCCTCTAGGGCTTCTTTAGAAATCAATCCTTTTTGGGGGGCTATTAGAAGAGCAGCAATTTTTCTTGCCGACCTCAATAATAACAACTGCTGCGCAACCTCTTTCCAGTCAATTCCTTCTGTGGGTCACTAGCTACCTGTATGAAATGTAACCCAAGCTGGTAAAGAGCAAATCTTTGTCACCCTCTAGTGGCCTTTCAGGTGTATGCAAGTTTTTGAATGTCATTCCTTTGCTGTGATCTTCTCTGCCCACTGCCCAGCATAACACATTGTCAGTAATGGCTGGCAAAGAGCTTTTGGCGCCCACAGAGCATCAGCTGTTTTCTCCCTGATGGTGTATAGTGTGTATTGACTTGAAGGTTGTGCTCACTGTATTTATTATTTAGATCCAGGTTTTCAAAAGAGCTCTCCACCTATTTAGGCACCCAAATAAAGGTCAGGTTTCCAAAAGTGCTGAGCGCCCAGCAGTCCCACTGTGTTGCTTATGGCCAGGTTGACAGAAGAGCTTGGCATGTTGGGTAAATGGGAACCGAGTCCTTCTGAAAATCTAAAGCATCTTGTTTGGGAGGCTACCACAAGACATGAGTTATCATGATGGTAATAGGGTGAGGAAACCTGTTTGCATTTCAGAGCATCTCTAATCCCAAGAGTTTATAGCAGGGAAAAGGAGGATTGAAATCTCTCTTGAAGAAAGACTTGGCAGCAACTCCTCGAGTTGCACTGCATTTTGGTTGCAACAAGGTGCTGGGGAAGGGGTGGCCAACTACAAATGGGAGGGAGGGTCAGACATCTTGAGATGGTTTAAACAAGGTGCTTGGCTGCTGTTTGCTCACATGCTAATAGATTTGCCATTTCTCTTTGGATGAGTGATAGAAGAGCTAGAATTTGAGGGGGCAGCTTTTCAAGTTTGGGTGACTCATTTTATAGAAACATCTTTGCTTTCATGTCTCTCCTCTCCAAATCAAAGTCGAGTTCTGCTTCTCTCAAGGCAAGCTTTGTCGTGTGTGAATGAAAGCAGGACAGACCCTCAGGTTGGCTGAGATTTGGAAGTCTGACCTGAAGAGCTTTCCCCAATTTTTGTGGGGATATTGTGTCAGGCATCATACTCTAGCCTTGAGTTCTGTGACGCAGTCTAGCTGGGACCAATTTCCAGTGCTGCCAACACTTGTGATTTTATTACGAGTCTCCTAATGTTGGGTGTTCTACCTAAAGTCATAGTTGGTGGAGCTTTGTGATTTCATGAGTCCCTTGGCTTCCTCCCCCCCATTTCTTGCTCTGGTGGTTGTGGGGAAAAACTTGAGAATGTGGTGTGAAAACCAGAAGGAAAACAAAAAGAAGAACCTCTATAATTAAAATAAATAAAACTCTCAATATTTACCAGTCTCCTGATTTTTGAATTCTTGGGGGGATTGGCAGTACTCTAGTTCTGTGAGTGGAGGTTATACAGTACAATGTGGAGTCCTCCCCCCGACAGCTGCAGCTGTTCCTTTCTAAACCCAATGTTTCTGGAGGTTTGTGGAGGAATGCCATCATGTGACATATGGCCTGCTGCATAAGGAATTGTGGGCTAAGTGCAGAACAAGTTTTTTTTTTCCCCCTTCAATGGATTGTGAAAATCTCTCTCGGATAGGTTTGCTATTCTAAATTCCTTGTGACTTTCTTCAGCAAATAATCCTAGCTCTGTGGGTTGCTAATAGAACAGCTTGTTGTGAATATTTGTTCTTGGCAGTTTGTTCTGTTTTATTGAATTGTATAAGTCAGGTAGTACTGTTTCTGTACCAAACATACATGACTTATGTAACTAATCACCACCGTATAACACTGGAAATAGAAGATTTTAAATCAAACACACACTCTGAAGCTTATCAACAAATATTTGAGCTTACAGTTCACTTTTCATCGGGACTGGAAGGGGAAGCCTCCTGGAAATGCTAAAAATATCTGTGGGAGAGGAGAGGGTGTCACCAAGATGGAGGAGATGGTCTTGAGCAATCAATCTGGGGTATTTAAATAAGTCTTTAACGTTGGCCACTATGCCTGCTCTGCCTCTGTAGCAGGCCCATGACTCTCTCTGGTTCCTCCGCCTCCTCTCTGCTTGGGCCAGTGGTGAGGAGGAGGAGGAACCAGAGGGAACCACATGCATGACAACATGACTCCTCACTGCCATTACCACCACTCCTGCTTCCAAGGAGAGAGGGAGGGAAAGAGGTGCCCTGCCCTGCTACCCGTGCTTGGGAGATGGGGAAAAGAAGTGTGCTGTGGTGGGGAAAGACGGGGAAGGCTTGCGTAGGGCTCGGCCTCCACCCTCTTCCAGAGGCATCTCTTCCAGGAACCCTGATTTTTCCAGGTCAGTCCAGCTGACCCAGAGAAATTGGGAGTCTCCTTGGAGACTGCAGGTGAAACCCTAGAGAGTATCACCTCAGTGTGTGGCTGTGGTAAAAAAAGCAAACCGAATTGTATTGTAATGGCTAAGTGTGCAATACTTGGACTAGGAGGTGGGGGCGGGACTCGGGTTCAAGTCTCACCTCAGCCAGAAACTCACTGGGTGACCTTGAGCCAGTCACAATATTCTCTCAGCCTAGCCTGCCTCACAAGGTTGTTGGGAGGATTAAAAGTTGTGTTATATGTAAAGAGCTCTGAGTGCCATGGCAGGGGGACACTATAGAAATATAAATATTATTATTATTATTATTATTATTATTCATAAAGGGATAGAGAATAAAACTGAAAATATTGTAATGCCTCTATATAAATCTATGGTGCGACTGCACCTTGAGTGTTGTGTGTAGTTCTGGTCTCTCCATCTCAAAAAAGATATAGTAGAAATAGAAAAGATACAGAGAAGGCCAACAAAAATGATAAAGTGTATGGAATGTCTCCCCTATGAGAAGTTGGTGTGCTCTTCAGCTTGGAGAAGAGATGACTGAGAGGGGATATGATAGAAGTTTATATATCATGAGTGATTTCAGGGGAACAAGTAAATAGGGAATGGTTATTTACTCTCTTGAGCAGTACTAGAACTAGAGGACACCCCATGAAACTAACAAGTAGCAGATTTAAAACAAATAGAAGTATTTTTTCACTCAATGCACAAGTAAGTTACGGAATTTGTTGCCAGAAGATGTGGTCAAGGCCAGTAGTATAGCTTGGTTTAAAAAAGGGTTGGAGAAGTTTCTGGAGGATAGCTCTGTAACAGGGTGCGATGCCCGGGGGTGAGTCCCCACAGGATCAGGGCCCAAACGTTACCTGTCTCTTGGAAATTAGCTACAATCACTGGCTGCAATCCCAAGCAGAATCCACGCAAGTTGTGTGCAGCACAGTGTGTTCTCTATGGATATGCACATGGTTTGTGCACACATGCACGTGCGTGGGTCGCCTGCGGCTCACACGGAGCATGGGATTGACCCAAAGTCTTTATTTAGATATATATACACAAGTCTCAGTGTCTTAAGGTTCAACGTACCGACAGGAAAGCAACCCCTACACCACCCAAGTCCTAATTATAGCGTAGCCAGGCATGGTCCTTCAGGCTGGCTGTTCCTAGGCTTGGCTTTCTTCAGTACCTGGACAGCAGTGGTCAGTAGCTCCCAGCAGGGTTTTAGCACCACAGTCAGCGATCCTGCTGGCTCCTCCTCAGAG
Source organism: Sphenodon punctatus (assembly GCA_003113815.1). NCBI lineage: Eukaryota > Metazoa > Chordata > Lepidosauria > Sphenodontia > Sphenodontidae > Sphenodon > Sphenodon punctatus. Next base: position 435,046 of record QEPC01007989.1, read on the forward strand.
TTGTTCACCCTTCAGCTTCCAGCTCCTGGCTTTAGGCTTCTCTTATGTAGTCCCACAGTTCGTGTGGCCATGCACCACTCTCTTCAGCCTTAAAGGGCCAGTATCTGCCCACTCTATTGCTTCGCCCTTCAGCCTGTTTCGTGCTCAGGCTAATGTCCATTCACAGGCCTGGCTTTGCCATGCCGAATGCCAGCGTCACCCAACCTGGTGCCCACTGTCTTAAAGAAACCACAGCCCTTCCTGGCTGTGCCATGCTCCAAGGTTCATTAGCAACTATTAGCCAGGTAGGTTTTGGGAAACACAACCTCTTACTGTTGGGAGCTGGGAGTGAACAATAGGGAACAGATTGCCCCACTGTGACCTGTTGGGTACTTAAGAACATAAGAAGTGCCCTACTGGGTCAGACCAATGGTCCATCTAGCCCAGCATCCTGTCTTTGACAGTGGCCAATCACGGTGGCTTGGGAGAAGCACCCAACAGGTCACAATGGGGGATCCATTCCCTGTTGTTTTCCCCCAGCTCCCGTCATGTTCCCTGATCCTGTCTGACTAATAGCTGCTAATGGACCTATCTTCCAGAAACTTGTCCAAACTTCTTTTAAACTCCGCTATAGTACTGGCCCTTACCACAGCCTCTGGCAGTAGATTCCACAACCCAATTATATGCTGAGTGAAAAAAATATTTTTTTTGTTTTAAACTTGCCACCCATGACTGAGTTTCATGGAGTGTCCCCTAGTTCTAGTACTAGCTGAGAGGGTAAATAACTGCTCCTTGTTTATTAGTTCCACATCACTCACGATTTTATAGACCTCTATCCTATCTCCTCTCAGTCGTCTCTTCTCTAAACTGAACAGCCCCAACCTACCAAGCCTCTCCTCATACGGGAGTCCTTTCATGCCCTTGATCATTTTTGCCCTTCTCTACACCTTTTCTAGTTCGGCTATGTCTTTTTTGAGATGGGATGACCAGAACCAATTCCAAGTGACTGAGATGGGCCACTGTTGGAGACAGGTGCTGGGCTCAATGGACCATTGGTCTGACCCCATATAGCACTATTTATGTTCTTATGTTCTTAGAGGTGGAAGCCCTACTGGCAGGTGAATCTGCCTACCAGCTCATGCCCATTCTGTTGACCTTGGAAGAAATTAAAAGCTCTGAAGCATGGAACAGCGTTGGCTATTTTAGATAGGTATGTAACTTTGTTGTGTTAGGTTTAAACCACAAGCTTTATTAAAATGAGTATTATTTTAAAATGACAGCTGATCCAGTGTCATCATTTTGGAGATTGATGCATGATTTTTGAATTCTTGGGATTGGCAGTACCAGAGTTCTGTGTTTCATAGAAATCTGTGCTGTTGCAGCTGAGAAATAAATAACTTGGATTGCTTGTGAATTTGGTGATAGAATGGACAACTGGACATAATACAGTGGTAATGCGCTGCAATGCGGAACCAGCTCACAAGATAGTGGTAGAATGCATTTAGGTGGCATTGAACAAGTCACTATCTCTTAGCTTCAGTTCCCTATCTGTAAAATGGGAATAATAATGATCTGCCTCACAGATCATTATTAAATGTGAAAGTGAATCAGATAAGGATTGTAAAGCAATTTGAAAACACTATATATAAATGCGGAACAATAAAAATAACCACCCACCCACAAATATCTGTTTTTAAACTGGCTCATCAAAAGTTAATAGGTGTCCACCCCCACCCCCCACTAATATTAATATGAGATCTGTTACACATTTAAAATTCATGCCCATAATTCTGGGATGTTCAGATATTTCTGATGAGACACATGGAATATATGTAACAGAACATACACAGTTGTTATATTTTTATGAACGGTGGCCCCAATCCAATGGTTTGTGGATCCCTGCGTAGAGCGTATGGCTGGAAACCACATGGATCCACATTGCTGGCCCGGGGATCTGTGGGGCATTGGATTGGGGCCACTGTCTCTTAAAAGAACTATTGACCTTTTATTTGTTGCAGTGAAAAATTATTTCTTTATGTCAATACATTTTTATACTTGTCCCAATAGGAACAGTACTTGCCCAATACTTCTTATGGAGACATAATAAATTACATAAGGTAGTTCGGATGGTAACTTTCATCGGACCAACTACTATTGGTGAAAATATTCAAGCTTTCAGGTCATGCAGGGCTCCTTTCCTCAGGCATGTAGCTATTTTCTGCTAGGGCTGAGACAAGAGCAAGTGTTCCCATTCCACAGCTAAATACTGACCTTTGGGAGCACTTGTGAGTGTTCATAGCTACTTCATCAGTCTCCAGTGACTCCACACTGTTGCCATTGTCACTATTGGTGCCTGTTATTTCCTGCTACTGTTTGGGACTTTTACAGCACTTTTCATCACTTTGGGGGACTCTAATGGCACTTTTACAGCACTTAGGGTGAAAACAGACATGACGCTAACCACCCTTGGTGGTCATTTATGCATGTTTCAGGGCTGCATAGGGCACCAATACAGCCCTGCAACATGCATAAATAACCACCAAAGATGGTTAAAGGGTGGTTAGCGTCATGTCTGTTTTCACCCTTAGATAGCATGTTTGCATCTCTACAGGTCCCAGAGGTGCACATACATGGTGCTTGGGATTGGCCCCAGAGAAACTCTGTTCGACTCCCAGAAAATGACAAATATAGAAAACAGTGGAAAAGCTGGTAAATTTCCATGTTGTGCAAATGACCTTTTTCCGATGAAAACAGCATTTGCCACATAGCTACATGTTACTGTAGTGAGTTCACGATGTTTCCACATGAATAATAATAATTTCTTGAAAAACTCCTTCCCCCCCCCCCCCCCATGTTTGCTTTCTGTCTAAAAAAAATTATTTGAAAACTTGAACAAAATTCCTTCCTTCCTTTCTTGGATTATTGGGATGTGCAGGGACAATACAAGAACACGCTTTTCAGTTTTCACCTTGTGTTTGAAGAAAGAAAGAAAAAAAGAAATCTGTGCCAGTTTTTCTCGCACAACTCAAAACCAGTGAAATTTTGAAACTTCAGTACCTAGCAATCATTGTGTGGAATTAAATATGGGAAAACCTTTGCTGAAAATTAGCATAATTATCAACATTAGAAAACTACATATTGAGCATGTGTACTATCTTATTCATTGTCTATGTTAAGTAGGACTCAACCATTGACACTAATTACCACCTCTTCCGTCACAGCCTCAGTGGAGTAGCTAAGGACTGAATGGACTTGGAAAATCAACTCTTCTCTGCCCCCTACAGGTGGTCTTTCCACTTGCCAAGACAGCATCAGGCATCCATACAATTCCTCCTCCACAGATTGACGGAGCACTTCAGTCTCTGGAGCTGGCACTTCAGCACTTTTCTCCCCTATTAAATTCATGCCTTAAAAAAAAAAAAAAAAAGAAAAAGGAGGGGGAAAATGTTCCAAACCCCCTCTGCAAGCAGGCAGGTGGGTGAGTGCTTTGCGCATTGAGGTTCTTTAGCATTATGGAATGGCACTGGCTTTTTAAAAGAGTAATTACAGCAATAATACAATGAAGTGTCACATTCAAGTTTTGCGAAATCTTATGGAAGCAAGGTTTTATTTTCATTGCTGTTGCTTGCAAAGTGATTCCAGTTTTCAAGGTGCTCATGCTTGTGTGGCATCCTCCTCCTTATGTGTCAGTCATTTGAATACCCATCCAATCCCTTCCTTGACATTTACACCTGTTAAGATGCACAGAATACCTGCCAGGGGAGAGGTCCGGTGATCAATGGGAGGAAATGGAGAACAATATATCCTTGTTGAATTTCCCTGAGCCTCAACTTCTTGAGATTTAGGTGTGTGTGTGTGGTGGGCAGGAGAAGCTGGAAAGAGGCAGTCAGATTATTGACTGTGTGAAACCAGGATAAATACATTGGGGTCAATAAAATAAGTGCTGGCTTCAGGCCTTTTAACAAGAGTTTAATAATGGATGCTGCACCTGAATGCCTCTTGGAAACCCTAGGGGCTTAGTGGTTTTCATTAAGGTATTTCTTGTGATGGAACATGGCCAGCGTGAATGAGTTAGTGAATGAATGTACTAACTCTGGCATTTCACAGTGCAAGGGAGGTGGTTTTAGTTAAGTAAGTTAGTTTTCTTTGCGGTTTTCACACACACAAAAAATGGTTTTAGTTCAACAGAACACCATATACCTCCCCAGGTGTGCATTAACGTGTCTGACACAATCAGACACTTTAGGGCTTCCCTACATTGTGCCAATCAAGACAGCAGAGTTGATTGGAATGAACCATCCTTTCAGGGGCATAAAATGAATTTAGCTTCCAAGTTTATTTATTTATTTATTTTATTTTATAAATTTTTACCCCTCCCCTCCTGCCATGCAGCTCGGGGCAGCTTCCAAATATTAAAATACAGTAAAATCAGTTAAAAATTATCATAAATATTATAAAATATTAAAACAGGGCTAAGATACAATCTAAACCCAAAGTCAAAAATAGGTGGGGGAACTAAAACCCCCCACCCTACTCACCCTCCCTCCCAAAGGCCTGGGCGAACAGCCAGGTCTTACAATTTCGCCAGAATGTTAACAGGCTAGGGGCCAGGCGAGCTTCCTCCGGAACGGAGTTCCATAGCCGCGGCCCCACTACCGAGAATGCCCTCTCCATTGTGGCCCCCCGCTTAACACGGGGGACCTCCAGGAAGGCACCCCTGGCAGACCGCAGGAGCCACTCTGGGGCGCGGAGGGTGAAGCGGTCCCTAAGGTATGAGGGACCGAGACCGTGTAGGGCTTTATAGATCATCACCAACACCTTGAACTTGGCTCGGCACGCTATCGGCAGTCAGTGTGGAGCTCAGAGCACTGGTGTAATATGCTCCCAGCGGCCCGTCCCCGTAAGAAGACGAGCCGCCGCATTCTGCACTAGCTGCAGCCTCCGAACCAAGAACAAGGGAAGCCCCACGTAGAGCGCGTTACAGTAGTCGAGCCTCAAGGTGACGAAGGCATGGATGAGGGAGGCCAGGTCCGGGCCGGAGACATACGGACGCAGCCTACGTACCAGATAAAGCTGGCGGAAGGCAGCCTTAGCGACTGCCTCCACCTGCCGCTCCAGCCGCAGGTCTGCGTCCAATATGACCCCCAGACTCCGGACCTGCTGAGCTACAGGGGGGCAAACCCCCCCAACCAGGGGGGCCACCACCCCCTTCGCCCTCCCCACCACCATCACCTCCGTCTTATCTGGGTTGAGCTTCAGTCTGCTCCGCCGCATCCAATCCGCCACGGCCTCCAAACATTGGGATAGCACCGAGACAGCAGGGTCTGGGTCAGTAGAAAACGAGAGGTACAGCTGAGTATCATCAGCATACTGGTGACATCGCACCCCGAACCCTCTCACGACCTCCCCCAAGGGCTGCATATAGATGTTAAATAATAATGGAGACAAGATCGATCCCTGCGGAACGCCACACGGTAAGGCGCGGGGGCTCGATGTTTCCTCCCCCAACACCACCCGCTGGCTCCTCCCCGAGAGGAATGAACGGAACCATTCAAGAACAGTCCCGTCCAGACCCCCCCGGTCACGCAGTCGTCTCAACAGCAGCCCATGGTCCACGGTGTCAAAAGCGGCCGAGAGATCGAGCAGGATGAGAAATGTCGAACATCCCGCATCCATCTCCCGGCGGAGGTCGTCCACCAAGGCCACCAACGCCGTCTCGGTGCCATAGCCGGGGCGGAACCCAGATTGAAAAGGGTCAAGGAGCCCGATATTATCTAGATGACCCTGGAGCTGGAGCGCCACTGCCCGCTCAATAACCTTCCCTAAAAAGGGAAGGTTAGAGACAGGTCGGTAGCTGGCGAGCGCGTCTACGTCCAACGATGGTTTTTTCAGCAGGGGGCGCACCACAGCCTCTTTTAAGCAAGGCGACAACCTCCCCTGCCGAAGGGACGCATTCACCACCCTCGCCAGCACCGTCCCCAACGTCTCCCCGGAAGCTTTTATTAACCAGGACGGGCATGGATCTAGTTGACAACACGTGGCCCTCACAGACCCCAGGACATCCACCACATCGGCTGGCGTCACTTCCTGAAACTCACCCCATAAAGATGGACCAGACGGACCCTCCGCCCCCCCGCGCTCTTCCCCTACTGCTATCAACCCAGCGTCGAAATCGGCCTGAATCCGAGCGATCTTGTCTGCGAAGTAGATGACAAACTCCTCACAGCGGGCCCGGGACAAGTCCCCATCCAGGCGGAGGGAGGCCGGACTAACCAGCCCCCGCACCACCCGAAACAGCTCCGCTGGACGCGACTTCGCAGACGCTATGAGGACGGCGAGGAATTCCTTCCTCGCCGTCCTCACAGCCTCCACATAGGACCGCAAATGGGCCCTATGGAGAAGACGATCGGAGACAGACCGAGTCCGACGCCAGCGTCGCTCTAGCCTCCTGCCCACACGCTTCATACACCGCAGCCCCTCAGTAAACCAAGGGGTCCTGCGGTGACGAGACCGAGGCAGAAGGCGCCTCGGAGCCACCCTGTCAATGGCCTCCTCCAGCAAGATGTTCCAATGCCGGACCAGCTCATCCACAGAGTGACCGTCCACATCCAGGGTAAGCTCCCTCAGGACCTCCTGGAACCGCTGGGGTTCCATCAGCCTCCGAGGGCGGACCATCCTAACTGGTCCCTTCCCCTTCTGGAGGGGGCGCGCTAAAAGACCGGCCTGAAGGAGGTAATGGTCCGTCCACGACAAGGGCACCGCTGTCACCTCCCCCACAACCGGACCCCCCGCCTCAAGGCCAGAGCCGAAGATCAGGTCGAGGATATGTCCCCCCACGTGGGTCGGGCAGATCACCTCCTGGGACAAGTTCATAGTTGCCATGGCGGCCATGAACTCCCGCTCCGCCCCAACAAGGCCGGCATCGGCGTGGACGTTGAAGTCCCCCAGAACCAAAGTCCTGGGGGAGCCCAACACCACCTCCGAGGCCAGCTCCGCTAGAGCGGTAAGGGATGCCGCCGGGCATGAAGGGGCCCGGTACACCAGCAGCACCCCTAGCTTGCCCCCAGCCAAATCGATCACCACGTGCAGAGCCTCTACACCCACAATCTCCGGCACTGGATACCTCCTAACAGGCCAGTCCTCCCTAAAAACAATAGCTACACCACCTCCCCGGCCGCCAGCTGGGATCCTCCCACTGTGAAGACACAATGCATGCTAGGGGTGTCAACAAAAGAGACAACAGCTCCCTGGAGTCCATGTTCAGTTTGTGCAGCCCCCACTCATATGTTTACCATGTAGAGCCTAATAAACAGGCAGCCGCCTGCATTTTTTCTTGTGCGCTTGGGCAGCCCCCACTCTCAGGTTTAGCGTGACAAGCCTAATACCCCGACAGTTGTTATTCCCCTCCATGCTCTGCCCACCAACCCCCCCTCAGTATCCTGCCCCCTATGATGACTCGCACCAAACCATGGGAACAAGAAGCTGCGTCAGTTGCTATTTTCTTCCAGGTTATTATGGCTCCTGGAGGTGGTCCAGCACTTGCTATCCCGATCCACCCACAGAGGTTCATATTTGGGTTTATACCTGAAAACATTTGAAAGCTGGAAATAACCTTTTGCTGGGCACATAACGCTGTGTTTATTGAGCAAATTACATACTTTGAGCACCTACAGTGATAATTGAAAGTGAAAGTGAAAGCAATCAGTCTTTGCATGTTGTCACCACCTGGTTTCTCGTATCCATGGCTCAGAGAGATATACTGGCAGGTAGCAGCACACAGTTCTATTAGGGTGCTGCCTACTGTAGTGTTGGAAATCCCTCCTGGTTTGCATAAAACCCCTAGTCAAACATCATTTATTTATTTATTAAAATTTATATCCCGTCCTTCCCCAAAGGCTCATGACAGTTTACAAAAGCAAAACATAAAATAATAAAAACAATGAAACCCCTAAAAATCCCTCCCCTCACCCCAAACCCCTCCCATCCCAAACTCTAGCCCCACCTGCCAAACAAAAAAGTTTTACACCGCCTCTGGAATATGCTCAAGCTCGGGCTCTGACGGACCTCTGGGGGAAGGGAGTTCCAAACTACAGGGGCGACAACTGAGAATGCCTCTCTGTGGTCCCTTGTTGTGCAGACCAAATTGGCTGGTGGTATCCACAAGAGGGTGCCCCTGGCCGACCGCAAGGGCCGCAATGGAGCATGGAAGGAAAGGTGGTCTTTCAGATGTGTGGGCCCAAGCCATTTAGGGCCCCATGCCTCTTGTACCCCCTTTCTAGCATCTTCTGCATTACCATACGGTTGGAGTGGAAAACATCCTGCTTGTGAGGGTGCTCTGCACTTCTCCAAGTGTCCAAACCTCATATAGGGCAAGAGGCTCTCCTTCAATCAGTTCACATTCCCTGTACTCCAAGTCACTTGTTACCCCCAAAAGATTAATCTCCACCATTCGACTGAGGCACTCCCGGTGGCCCCGCATGTATCCGCTCACTGTCATCAGGGCAGTAATAAGGCAAAACAGTGGGGATGGTGCAGCCTCCGTTAGTGATGGCCTTATTTCTAGAAGTGCATTACCATCCAGAAAAGTTGTGGTTTTGATCACATCCCACTCTCTCATCTCGTTTGGGGCTCCCGCTCTGAACTTTTTCTGTTCAAAGTTAAGCAAAAACAGCACAGGGTTGTGTGGTGTTTGCACTCTATCATGCATACTCAGAATCCCACTGTGTGCATGTGCCACCCTATGAGCACATGGGCTGCCTCGAAGGATGGGTCTGACAGCTGTCTCTGTATATCAGGTCTCACCCAAATGTCAGGAAATGCCTGGGAATTCATCGCCTCATACCATGGGCAGCCATAGCACCCACGGACAAAAGCTGAAGCCATTTGACTTTCCCAGGCAAACAATCTTCAGCAATAGCTTTTTATGGCATTATGACCACTCATGCTTGTTGTAAGAAAAAATTGTTATTTTCAAAATTTAGCAAAATATATGAGTAGCTCTTTATCAATGGGCAGCTCTGCTCCCACATACATTCTGAGCACAGTGATCCCCACTGCATTGCAGATCCCTCCACTTGCCCATTTCTCAACATTCAGTGGTTCCCTCCGAGCCCAATTAAAAAATTCCATGCTTCTGTGGTGGTAACAGCTGTAACATTTTTAGATGAGTTGGCATATGCACTGACATGTTCATCACAAGGTTTAGCAGTGCCAGTGCAGCAACATGCCCCCCCAACATAAGCTTTGCAAAATCTTTTTTTTAGCCAGTCTGTAACCAATAGCAGCCAATAGAAGCTCATGTTCAGCGTACAGCTGGCCCTGTAAGACACGTGGCCAATAGTGGCCAATAACTGCTCGTGTGCAGCGTGCAGCCAATCCTAGCTAGGCAACTGCCCAGCTACTTAAACTGTTCAAAACATTTAGTGCATGGTCTGCAGAGTCCATGGCCCTGGAACCACAGCCATGCAGATGCATGCTGAGAACTTCCTTGTGCTCCTTATCCTGCTCCAGGCTTTCCTTTCCACTGCTGAGAAGAACCTGTGAGTGATCCAACAGATCCAAGCCTTCTGCTGCCATTGGTGCAATGTGATTTCAAGGCACAGAAAGGCTCTCACTCGATCTGAGCCCAGGATAGTTGGACGCACCACACCGGGGAGGTCCAACTAAGCACTTGCTTACTTCTGGTGACAATGGACCATGCTGGGGATGATCAGAGCTGTGTAAGGGCAACTGATGCATGCATAGAGGTAAATGTTGGGAGACACGGCTTCAAACACCAATACTCTGTGCATGGCTGTACCCCATCGAGAGACTTGTCTGGGTGAAGTAGAAAAGCACAGACTGGTGGGAGAATGTGCTGTCCTCATGGGGAGATGCTTAATGGGTTGCAAACTTCATGATGCACCATCACCTCATCCTGTAGATAGTCAAGATCCTCAGGCTATGGCTGGAGAAACATGTGGTTGCCCATCCCCATGCCATTGCCATCTGGAAGCTCCCCATTCCAGACTCCTGCCACTCTGTCACCTCTGGGCAATTTTGGTATTGGAACCTCCACAGTGAGCACCATACTAGTGGAGGTTTTCACGGTGATTGTGGAAATGCTGCTGGACTGGGTGGTGCAGTTGGCTGACCCTGCAGAGGTGAGGGACAGCTTTTGGTGCGAAGGCTTCCTGAACTGCATATAGGGGTGATTGATAGAGATGTGCACCAGCAGCCCATGTTGTTTTCATTTTTGTTTTTTTGTTTTTATTATTTAAATCTGTCATTTTTGTTTTCATAAATATAAAATTGTCATTTTTGCTTTTGTTTTCCATTGGTTTCAATGGAAAACACATTTTCAGCTGTAGCCTTTTTGGTGTTCACTATATTTGGCTGCAACTTGGAGTACTTATACCTCCAATGGAAGGCATTATGTGTACCAAATTACAAAAAGATTGGATAAAGGAATCCAATTTTAGAAGCAGTTGAATTAATTTATTTTGCAAAAATCTTCATATACATTCTTAGCTGTAACTGCTTTGCCTCACATTTAATATAGATGCAACTTGGCAGGTTTATACCCCTTCCCATATTTACTATCTCTGACAACTTTCAGAAGGATTGGATAAAGGGTCCTGGTGATATAAGCAATTAACTTATAAATGTATGTCTGATTGTAACATCTTTGTAGTCAAACCACTGTACATGAAATTTGGCAAGGCTGTATATCACCCTTTCATAATCATCTCTGCCAAATTTAAGAAAGATGTGATAAAGGGTCCCAATTTTATATGCCTGCACAGCATATGCAGAGAAGGAGCCTAAGCCAGAGATTCTCTTATGTGTCACTGTGGTATGAGATCGGTTTGTGATACCAATTGGTCAGCAGAAATGTCAACCAAATATCCTCATTCTGTTCTTTGATCATCCCAACATCTCTCCCCCACTTGTTACTGGGAAGTCAGAACCATCTGTTTAGGAAAGAGCCAATAGAGAGTCTCTTATGTCCTCTGTCACAGTGCTGCAGGATGTGATTGTGATGATAATTGGCCAGCCTCGATGTGTAAACCATGTCTCCTGATTGCTGGGATGCTACCCCCAAAGTCCCAGTTACATCCCTTCTATGCCCCCCTGAGGGCCGCCCCCTATGCCCACCTCGAAGCCACTACCAATTGGTCCTGTAATGCTGGAAGCATGCAGTAATTGGACAGTGAATGTGTGTGTCAGTCTTTTAGGTTGCTCCACATCCTCCCTCCTACAGACTTCCTCCCCCTGCCATGCCAGGTACCTGCATCTGACTGGCACAGCATGTGATGCTATTTATCTGAATAATGGTCTTCAAGGGGACAACTTCAATTGCTTATAAAATTGGTTAATGTAATAGTAATAATTTTATTCCGGCACTGGCTCTCGCCATAGCCCATACAAATATACATAACATACAAGACGTACAACATAAAATAAAATAGTGTAATAATATAACATATACATTTTCTTGTTTATGAATTAAATCAAAGTTCCATAGCCCAAGTTAAATCATTTAAATCCCCTTGACTTCAGCAAGGCCCTATATCTACTCATACTGAGGCCCAACTCTACCATAGAGTCCCAATAAGAGCATATGGCTAGAACTGCCTTGCTCTTTTACAGGGGTTACCTTGGCGCAGCTTGTCCCCTGAAAGAAACTAAACTCATCCTTGCATCATTGCGAACTGTTACTATACTTGCGTTAGTTACTTTAATATGGCTCCTCTTTGTATCAACAGATATACAATTTTACTAACAGATATTATAATATATATACAAGGGATAGAACATTTCCTATCAAGTTACTTAGGACATAATTCCTTGGTACTTTTTTTTTATTACTTACATCAGGTCAAAACATGCTCCTATTTTATATTACTATTCAACTTTTCTTTAATAGAAGCTCTTTTCTTGGAGGCCAGCAACACATAGGTTGCCAAAGCTATAATAGCCTCTTTCTCTGATAGTTTAAGGAAATCTACATAACAACCTTCTGAATCGAAGGTTTTTCCCAGGGATAAATGTGGAGCTAGCCATACTGCCCTTAGAGAAGCATACCTAGGGCATTCCAAAAGGAAGCGTTGAGTGGTTTCCACTGTATTTACATAGCAACTGCATAATCGTTGTGAAAATGGAGTCAGTTTACATCTCCCCTCAACCACTGCCGTCTCGACAAGTTGCCAGCATAAGAGGGTATATGCTCTACGTAAATTTGGATTAGATAATATATCCAAATATCTTTCTTGGTTGGTTGAGGACTTAAAATCACCCAAATAAGGAGCAACCTTCCAAGTTTGTACCCTTGCCAACTCATAATCTCTGGAAGATTTCCTCCTTAATCCCAATGAACGATTTCCCAGAAAAATATTAAAACGAAAATCCCATTTCTCTAACCAACCTCACTAAATATAAATGCCGGGGATAAGACTGAGTTCCATTGTACAGCAACTCCTCTCTTAAACAGTGCTATGTAGCTGATTCCGCTTCCTGGCTAAGCAGTCTCAGCCAATACCTTAAATAAGCCTTCTTAGCAAGCATCGAGATGGATGGAATTCCCATTTCAGCCCTCAAAATTTCCCCCGGAACACTTGGCCCCACTTTAAGCAGTCTCCTCAAAAAATAATTCTGCACTCTTTCCAGCACTATTATATCTGGGAAAGGAACTAATTCTATTCCAAAGAGCAACATTGGGGGGATCTTGGCCTTGTAAACTTTCAAGATGCCTGTAATCGAAAACCCTTTAGAAATATTAAGAGCCCTTATCAAAGTCCTTATTGATTGCAAGGCTTTTCCTGCTCTCATCTTCAAATGAGTTGACCAGGTTCCTCTAGAACTAAATACAACTCCCAAATAGGTCAAGAATGTAACTAGGGCAATAGAGCCCACTCTCATCTTCCAGCTAAAAGGAATTTTCTTCCTACCCACAACCAATATCTTGGTCTTAAGTGCATTTAGTTGCAGGCCATTGGTCTGGCAATATCCTTGGAGTTGATCAACAGTCCTCTTGATACCGATCTGTGTTTGTGATATTAACACTATATCATCCGCAAACTGCAGTAAGCCCAATAACTCATCTCCAATCTTAGGTGCATGGGTTAGCTTTAATTGGATAACTGCTGGCAAGTCAGAAAGAAAGAGACTGAATAGCAGGGGAGCAAGTACGCATCCTTGCCTAACCCCCCTCCTTATTGGGATTGGGTCCGAGGAACCTTGGCCTTGGGCTCCCTTGACTCGAGCCTCATTATTAGTATGTAATTGAATTATAGCTACTAATAACTTCTCTTCCAAGCCTAGCAACCTCAACTTGGCCCATAATCTCTCCCTAGGGACTGCGTCAAAAGCCTTAGACATGTCTGCAAAAGCCAAATACAGCTTGCCAGATTTGATCTTTGAGTATTTGTGGATGACATGTGTGAGAATGTAACAACAATCTAAAGTAGATCTGCCTTTCCAGAATCCGAATTGTTCGTTTGGAATTATAGCAGCTTCATCCACTCACCTCTGAAGGCCTGTGGCCAAGGCTTTTGCATAAACTTTGCCTGGTATAGACAATAAAGTAATTGGCCTATAACAGGCAGGGTCAGAGAGATTCCCCTTTTTAAAGATGGGAATAATTAAACTCTGTGACCATGATTGTGGAATAGGTCCTCCATCTTTCAGTGCTTGAAATAAGGGGAATAATATTTGAGCCCACCATTGAGGATCGGCTTGCAGAATTTCCGCAGTTATTTGGTCCGGCCCAGGGGCCCTGTTTAATTTCAGCCCCTTGATATATTCGAGGATTTTATCCACCGAAAAATCCTCTACTTTCCAACTATCATACAATTCCATCTCCCTATGGCAAACCAAGTCCTCCCTTCCTGCTTCCTGTTCTTTAAATAGGGCCCCAAAGAATCTTTCCCATTCTTGGTTAGAAATCTGGCCTCTTGGGCCTTCTCTAGGTTTCAAGATTTTATTTATCGAGGCCCAAAATCTCCCCAGGTTTCCAGTAGCCAGATCTACAGCCATTAATGCCCATTTCCGCTGGTAATACTGATTTTTTGTAAATTTAATCAACTTGCTATATTCTGCCCTAGCTTTTTTAAACTTCTCCTTCAATTGGAGGTTCGGATTTTCTACCCAATTAGCTTTAGTTCTGGCTAAGGATCTTTTAGCCACCCTGCATTTGGAATTGTACCAATAGCTCTTAAACTGGGCTGAATATACCTGTTTTTGTGGCATAAACACATGCAACTTTGATACTAGTTCCTCGTATGCTTGTGACAGGATTGTTAGATCCTGTTGTTCGCTCATAATATGTCTAAGTCGTTTTACGTCTTTTGACATGCCAAATTGATGTAGCAACTGAGTTATAGAAGCCATGGATTGCCACCTAGGGACACTGTGAACTACCCGCCGAGCTATCGACACATCGTGAGGAGACTTAAATGGATTTGCTCTAATTTTGGTCACCAATACCAGATGATCACTCTCCACCCTAGTTATCATCTTAACTCCATCAGATCTGTGTTGAATAGCAGTTTCTACCATCAGGAGATCCACTTTACTACAGCCCTGTGGGCAACAGAAGGTAAAGCCACCTTCCGGATCACTAAGAGAATCTTCCTGCAGGATAGTAAGGTCGAACCTCCTTATTATACCCACCAAATACTGAATTGTCAAATGACCACAAAATTCATTAATCTCCTTTATACGCTCTCTCAGAGATCCTACTCCCCCTCTGATGTTGAGGATCTCTTCCAAATGAGTATTCCAGTCCCCCACTACGATTAAAAAAGCGTTGGGATACTGGTCCTCAAGGTCTAATAACTCCTCTTCTAATTACTATTACTATAAAATTGGTTCCCTCTATCAAATTGTCCTGTAGTTTGGCAGGGATGACAGGGAAGGTATGTGATACACTCCTGCCAAATGTCTTGTAAACAGGATGGAATATAAAAATGTTACAGCTGGAAATGTATTTTCAAGTTAATGTCTTATACCATCAGGACCCTTCGTCCAATCTTTCTGAGAATTGGCAGGTGTGTTAAGCTTATGCAGGGACATGTAATTCACAGGTTTCATGCAAATTGGATGGAAGATAAAGGAGGTGTAGCCATGAATGTGCATGGAGCTTTTCTTAAAATCAAAACATTTAAGTGCTTCTAAAATCGATTTCCTTTAGCAAATAATTCCAAATAATTCAGTACACATAATGCCCTCCATTGGGGGTACAAGCACCCCAGATTGTATCACAATCAAATAAGAAACAAAAACGTTATAGCTGGAAATACGTTTTTCAGTGTTTCCCTTTATTTAAAAAAGAAAATGTTTTTGTTTCTATTTTCGTTATTAATTGTTGTTTTCATTATTGCAATAACGGTAACAAAAATGACAATTTTTGTTATCATTATTGTAATAATGAAAAGGACATCCACACCCCTAGTGATTGATGGGAGCCATATCATCTACTACTACTACTATTTTATCATTTTTATATCACTACTAGGTGTACACAGCCCTTTACAGTCACAGATTTTCAGACAGGTCCCTGCGGGCTTACAAGCTAAGATGAACAAAGATGAGGGGAACACACAGGGAAAGACAGACACATATTCCCATTTTACAGATGGTGAACTGAGGCTGAGAGGTTGTGGCTTGTTCAAGCCACCCATGAGTTTATTGGCTAGGGTGAGATTTGAGCTCTGGTCCAAGTCCAGCACTGTATCCACTACACCGGCTCTCATAGTGCCATCATCTGTCCACCCCAAAGCAAAGATGATGACCTGAACTGGAAGGGGTTTTTCTCCATGGTTCTCCAGCCCGTTGTGCAACCACAATGCCTGCATCTTCCATCAGTCCCACATCTTTGGCCACATGTACACTGGAGACTTTAGACCCTCCTCTGAAACATGCATCAACAGGGGTGCTCATGAGGTCTGTGATTCTTGTGGACCCAGCCTACCCCCTGAAGCCGTGGCTCATGAAGACAGAGAGCATTGCCCACGCCCTGAAGCAAAGGTACTTTTATAGGCAGCTCAGCGCCACCTGCTTTGCTGTAGAGACGGTTTGAGGGCTTTTAAAGCTAGAGACTGCTCCACTTCTAACTACCACTACCTGTGTTCTCCACAACATCTGTGAGACAAGCAGGCCTGCCATGGCACTCGGAGTGCTTTACAAAGAACTAATTAACAACTTTTTAATCCTCCTAGAAGAAGCATGGCAAGCATGGATTTTGAAAAATTAAAGAACTTTATTAAACTTTATTAAATTAAAGAGCTTTAAATATAGAACTATAAATAATTAATCTGTTTAAATATTGAACTGCTTCTTTTTCCACCTGGTTCTTTTGGAGGCAGCTTGGTTTGCTCATTTGGGTGGTGGGAATGGCGAGGGGACATCTTCCCAATCCTCCTCCTGTGGATCCGCCTGTGGTGGTGTTTGCGGGAGGTGTATGGGAATGATTGGGGTAGGGTGGGGAGGAAGTGTGCCTGGCCCATGAACTGTTCTGTGGCGTGAGCACAGTGCAGTGAGGTTTCACGTGCTTTCCATGGGAGATTGGGGGGGGAAATCAGGGCAGGTGGTTGGGTTATTTATTTATTTATTTAATTTATTCATTTTCTACTTTGATCTTCCCCCAAAGCCTCAGAGCGGTTCACAAAATATAAAAATATAGAAACATACATAACATATAAAAACATTTTAACCCCCTAAATCCTACCCACCCACCTTCAGCCTGCCAAATGCCTGGCCAAACAAAAAGGTCTTACATCTCTTCCATATACAGAGGTGAGCAGGGGCTTAGACGGATCTCCTTGGGAAGAGAGTTCCACAGTTGTGGAGCAGCCACCAAGAACACCTCTCTGCTTGTCCGTGCTGTATGAACCTCACGGACAGTTGGTACTTGTAAGAGGGCACCCTTAGTCAACCTCAGAGTTTGCAATGGAACATAAGGGGAAAGGCAGTCTTTCAGATACCTGGGACCCAGGCCATTTTCACGTAGGTAGGTGTGAACAGCCAATGGGGGTTGGGGAATGGCACTTGCCCCTGAGCAACAATGCTTGCAGTCACAGCAGCAACATGCTTGAGCAAGGAGCTCTGGAGCGGGATGGACTGGGACAGCTTTGCATCATTGCCCACATCTGTGCTCATCTCCTTGCTTGCCTTCTCGATCACGCTGTCCAACCACGCAAACTGCTGCCAGAAGTGGGCCTAGTGCCTGTCCTCCTGCTGCTGATCCAGGTGGGCCTTCACAGCAAAGACCTTGTGTTCTGCGGCATTCTTCCACACTAGCTGCCTATGCTCCCGTGCCATACCATTCATGGCATCGCAGATCTCATCCGCCTGCCACGTGGTCTCCCCAAGCACCTCCTTGCCAAATCCTCCTGATCCTGGTTCCTCTGGGCACTTGTTGGTGGTGGTTCTGTCCGCTCCAGTTGCACTGGCAGACCTGTAGCAAGGCAACAAGGAAAGCCATTAATTCAGACTATCCCACCCCAGTATTTCAGGCCTCTGCCCACCCAATTTTCAGAATGCTGCCCATCTAAAGGGAAGCAGGAATGAGTACTTGTCCTATGTGGCTGCTGTGGTGGTTGCTGTGGCAAGATCCCAGTGCCATGCAACTCTCCTCCTGCAATCACTGTAGAACATACAGAAATCAACCACCAACATTTGCGCCATCTCCCCTTCCACCCCCCCAGCCACCATTTCAGCTTCCACTTCCCTGCCAGCCCTCCATCCCGCTATGGTGCCTTTCCCACCCCCTGCCAGCCCGCTGTCCCACCATGGTGTCCTGTTACCCGCTTCTTTCACCTACTGTTCTTGTCCAGTGGAGCATTTTCCTGGTGCTCCTCCATGCTCTTCTGAACACCTGTCAATACAGTAAATAATAAACATAATTAGATAATAAATGGAAGCCTTTATCATGTAGCTGTGTAAATGCACACACACCCCCAGGTGCATTAACTTGCCATTCTCTTCTGTCTCCACTGCTTCCTCTACAGTAGTGGCATCCAGGTCCTCTGAGTCCTCAACCAGGACTTCCAGTGGCTCCTTGAACAAAGGCTGGTTCTCAAGTTTGAGGGGATACACCATGAGAGTCACGGTGTCTATGTTACATAGACCCGTGCTGGCTCTGGTGTGGGGATGGGCATGGAGGAATATCTGCCAGCAGTTGAAGCTTCTGTAGTGAGACCGGGAGCAGTTTCAGTGGGAGTGGGCAGTGGGGGAGCCACATCCACCTGCCTCTGGCCCCTGGCAAAGGCACAGCCATACAGACGCGATGCAATGATGGCTGCATCCATACAGAAGAACTGGTCAAGGAGCTCATAATGGGGTGATGTTTGCCTCCTGTGGTCAGAGGCAAAATTATTTCCCCAGATCTTCATGTACCTGCGCTTCAAGTCCTTTGCCTGCTGCTGGCACTGGTTCATGTCCCGGTTGGGTGTAGCCTTGCTGCGTCATTTGGACCAAGTTTTCTTGGAACACCACCGTATTCCTGTAGTACTTCATCAGGGCGTATTGGACCTTCTGCTCCCCCCATAGAGTGACGAAGGTCTTGGTCACTTCTTTGGTTCAGGGAATGCAGAAATGGGAGGCGGATTGGTAGGTGGAGAGTGCCTGCAATTGCACGATGGTGGTTGTTGCCTAGCTATTGGTCTGAACTACGGCCATGGCAATGGTAATCCTTTGCAAGTTGTTCCTGAGAATGCAGCTGCTGGGAAACAGTAAGCACTGATGGACACATACTGCTGACTAGGACGAGCTGAGAGAACACATGTGTTTCCCTTGCAGGCAGCTCCATGCTTTCTCAGTTATACATCTGAAGGAATTCTACATGACTCATGTACAATTCCTCAATATACATAACCACATACAGTCTCTCTTCAGACACCATCCCTTCTCCCAGTGAGCTTCCCTTTCAGCCCCAGATTTGATAGTTCATCAGGGGCGGATTGGCCATTGCACCCACGGGGAGGATTCCCGGTGGGACGGGCTGGGCTGGAGGGCCGGTCCCACTGTATTTTAAAAAAAATTAATTTTAAAATTGTTGGTCCCGAACCCTGTGGGGCTGGGTGGGGGGAGGCCTCACCTGCCTGAGTGCCTCTTCCTCCTAGGAGCAAAGCAACAGCTGCAGCAGCAGTGGGACTCGATCGGGCTGGGAGATAAGGCTGTTTG
Source organism: Sphenodon punctatus (assembly GCA_003113815.1). Lineage (NCBI taxonomy): Eukaryota > Metazoa > Chordata > Lepidosauria > Sphenodontia > Sphenodontidae > Sphenodon > Sphenodon punctatus. Next base: position 454,189 of record QEPC01007989.1, read on the forward strand.
TTTACAAACACAGCGCCTCCTCCCCTCCCCACATGCTGATCAGAAGGTTGCTACCTTGTAAAGAAGGCTCTTCGAGATGGCTCCCAACATTCTCTCAAGTCAACTGGGTTGTGCACGCTCACTGTAGGGATCACGTGATGGTCTCGAACTCCTCAAGGCAGGGGAGGAAGGAGCCTATGGGGCAGCAGGTAGGGCCTGTTTGGGGGGGGCTTGGGCCTGCAGTTTTGGTCTCTTTGGGGCTGGGGGGG
>QEPC01007989.1:456295-467619 GCA_003113815.1 Sphenodon punctatus
TTTGCTAAGCTAAACACAGGGCCTGTGGAATACTAGTGCAGCTGCTGTAGGAATGAAGAAGCCTTACTGTAGGATGCATAGCAAGGGACAGAGTGATTTTGGGTTGGGGGCCATTGAGCACTAAAACGGAGTGATTTGGGGAGCCAGAGCACTGAAATGAGGGTCTGTACTCTCTGCCACTAGTGGCAGTCTCCCCCCTGCCAGCCCCCCATAACCTCCCACTCACCCCTGCCAGGATGCTGAGGATCTGAGTCTGGGGACTCAGCTGTGCTAGGCCCCAAATCTGGTGCACTCTGCCCGCCCCAAGCCACGCCCCCTTGGCCCATTTCCGGCCCGCCGGCGACTTTGCCGCCAGCACAGGGCCACTAAGACTATCTTTTCCTGGGCCACTTTGATTTCCCAATCCGCCCCTGCAGTTCACTGGGGAAAGGAGGGAGTGGTGGAGAAAGAGATTGCTTTGAAGATCCCTCCTTTTGGAGAGTTTCCCTTGCAGCTCCGAGCTTTGTCGCTTTTACCACAGGGTGAAAGGAGGGGTCTTCAAAGCAATCTCCCTCTCCACAACATCCTCTTTTAAAGGGGAGGTATGACCACCCTACACATAAAGGAGAAAATGTCATTCTGCCTCTAAAATTCAAACTTCTGTAACTTTCTTATTTTTCATCAGATTTTCCTGAAGTTTGGACAGATTCTACCCCTCACCAAATTTCACAGTGACAGGAAAATCATCCCCATTTTTATAATGAATAGAATGTTTGTGATTTTAACACAGTGATGTAGCCATTTTAACTATAGAGCTGCTCCTGCAGCTGTATAGTTAACTCATGCACAAACTGAACGGGCTGAGGAAGGTGCTTCATTTTGCATTTTACAGGTGGGAAAACTAAGGACTGATCTATACCTTGCATGTTTACCGGCACATCTGCTCTACCAATTCAAAATGGTGTAAATTCTGACACAGTTCTGACTTCTGCAAATATATCTCCCTACGTGTGGAAGGAGCAGAGATGCCACGGCCAGTTTGGGCAGTTTAGTGTGGGTATGTACACGCTATGCCAGTTCTGTGCATCAAACATTATTATGGACATCTGGGGATAGTTTTAAACATCACAACCACTGTTTGATTGGGATTGTATATATCGTGAATATGGGCAATTGATTACGTAGCTGTGGGGTTTTTTTTTTTGTTTGTTTTTGTACACAAGCTGTAATGTGTGTGAGGGAGAGGGAAGAGGGGACTTATCAGCTGCAATGCCTGAGGAAGCCTCTGGTTTGATTCCCACCATCATTTCAGCTGCTGCAGCTGGGGAATTCCCCACTGCAGCATCTGAAACGCCGGTGAGGAGCAAACTGGGTGCTTCCCTGGTCTGCTCTCTGCTGCTATTTCAGCTGCTGTCCCCATCCCAGAGTGTGCCAGGCAGCAGCAGCAGGAGCAGGAGCAGGACAGTTTTTCCTGCCATTGCTGCCCAGGTCTGGGGAGGGAGCTAACTTAGACCTCACAACAGCTAAGTGCAACCCCTTTGCTCTCACTATGGTTCTGTGCTGGGCCCACTGGCTCTCATCAGGACAGAGGGAGAGCCACTATACATCTCCCATTTGGTGGCAGAGTTTAGACTTAACAGTAGCCAGTCACTATGCAGGCACAAACCAATCTCTAGGTACTGGCCCAATAAGCTGTATGTGTATGTGAGGTGCAGGATACATCCTTCTGGTTTAATTTATATCAACATATACATTTGCTGATGTAGGAGCCGTTTCTTAGTTTGCCCTGGCAAAGTAAATGAGTTCTCAAATAAATAATTGGCAGAGCCAGAATTCAAACTGAGGAGTCCCTGACTTCCAATCGCCTGTTCAGACCGCTAGATGATGGGTGTTAATAGACATGATGGCAGAAAGCTGCTGTTACAAACTGATCCAGGTTGGGAATACATTGACAACATAGTCTGGACCTTTTCTGCTGGCATAACAAACATGCTACTGGCCAGGCCACCGGGGAGGCCAAGGAGACACCTGTCCCCATGTCCCACCCCCCATGATGGACAGCCATAGTGGGCAATGATGGTGGCCCCCCATGACCGGGCCAGGAACAGTGAGCTAACATGTAATAGCCCACTTAGGCCTGGCTGGTTGGACAGTTGCCTAGGCTTGTTGGCGGCTAGTCTGGGCTGTGATCCTGGAGGTCTCTGCTCTGGGATCACAGTCTGGGCTAGTTGCCAACATGCCTAGGAACAATCCTGGGCCAACATCTTGCGTTCTGCTGATAAGCATGCTGGTGGCTTATGGGCCTAAGTGGGCCACCGTCACGTTTACCGACACCCCATGTTGCTTGTCACCTGTCTTCCCCATTAAAATGGCTTGGTTTGAGGACACTATCACCTATTGCGCAATGGAAAGTGTTAATTTTGTTGGGTCCTGTCTAGGGCATATGCCTCTGCTGGTATTCCCCCTGCAAAACTTGCAGCTTTTTTGCCGAACATCTAGCTAAGGAGCAAAGTATATTTACTTGAGGCTGGTTCAAACTCCATTAAAGCCAATGGGAGACTTTCCAGTGACTACGATGGGCTTAGGATCGAACCCTATACTGAAGATTCTCCTCCGTACCCCCTTCCACTTCTCTTGCTGTTCCTTCTCATCTAAGGGAGCTGTTGGAGTGTCTTGTATCAACCCATCTATATTCAGCCCGCGCAGCTGCTGAGAAATGAATCCATTAAAGTTTGATGGACTCTTAGTTACTGCCTGGCAGGGAAGGGGGTGGGGAGACCAAATGGGGAATTTTTCTTTCCTGTAGAAAGCCCAAACTGACATGGCGCTCTCTCTCACTCTCTCTCTCTCTCTCTCTGCATGCCCCTGTTTTATCTTGTTTTAAGGCACATCTGGATCTACCCATCTGCTAGTATCTTTGCATTTCAGCACCCACAGAGAGGGGGTTGAGTACAAACAGCAGAGCAGTTGCACCCCTTAAGCTGAGCTTTCCCCATATCATTGATTTGCCTTAAAAGCTTTTCCTTGCTTTGGAAGAGAAATCATCTTATTTGTACAAATTGTCCTAAAGTATATTCCCTTCTTCCTACCCAACCCTGCCTGTCTCCCCAATGTACATTTTCCTGACTGCATTTGCTGGTATCCCCGGTGTGCACTGATATAACATAACCATGGCATTCCATGGGGAGGACAGAGCAGAGGCCCAGGGAAAGGAAGCTTTTACGGCAGGGGAGCCTGTGCTGGTGGACCTCTCTTCTCCAAGAATTGACAATAATGACTTTAGACCCAGTTGGGTGGGAATGGCTCCATTCACTTCTTCCAACAGATACTGAACAGAATGACTGCAAACAACACTTCTTTTAGTTTGTTGCTGCTGCTCTGTGTCCAGGTCTCCTTTGGGTCCCGAGTATTTGGGTTTGCCATTCTAGCACTCCTTGTGAGGAGCTAGAACAGCATTCTGACACTTTTTACCTGACTCCCTTGCCCCAACTCTTTCCTCTCAGGGTGCAGGAGGGTGGTGCAAGAGCAGTGACAGCACCAGAAGCAATGACGGTGGGCAGGAATGCAGTGGCAGTGAAGCGGCACAGCTAACACTGGCAGTGATGCTGGTGGCATCAAGCAGCAGTGGTGTGTGGGGCACAGTATTGGACCAGTCACTGTGGGAGAGTGCCAGGCAGAAGACACAGAGGAAGGGACTGTGAGGAAAGAGGTTTATGTGGGCAAGGTGGATTGTGGGCAGAGGAAGTACAGGGTTTGGGAGGAATGTGAGGAAAATTGGGGGATGGGGGATATTTATTTGTTTAATTGTATAGCCTGCCCTATTCCTCGCTCTCCGGGCAGGTTTTAGCCAACACACAAACACATTCAATAGATATAAAAATAAAAACACTGAAGACTATAAAATAAATAAAATTCACTATAAATATATTCCTGCCCCAGAGCTTATCCCACCCAACACACACCTGACCGAATAGAAAGATATTGCACTTCCCCCTGAATATGATGGGGGACACGGAGGGTACTGAGGGAATGTGATGGGGAAGAGGAGTAGGTGAATTCTGCTATTTCTTTTGTGAACTTGAACACCATGTTCAAAGCCATTACTAATTACATTTAAGGCAAGCCACAAGGCGGGGCTCAGTAAAGGGGCTTCTCTTCAGTGGAAATGTAAGGCCTATGGATCTGGGTATGTTTGAGTTTAATATAGCAGTCAGAGTCTATTCAGAAACAGAACTATTGTTCTGACTTCTTACATGCCTAAGGACACCGTGTGCAGCCTGGAATCTTCCATATTCTCACTAAGAGAAGTTGGTTCAATAAAAGATATCAACTGAACTATTCTGTCCCCATCTCTTGCTTTGTGACCAACATGGCAACCACTGAAACAGTATGATACAACTTTCATGAAGGTATTTGGAGTGCAACGTGGCTGTGTAAATAGCGGTTTGTTGGTGCATGAAGTTCTCCTCTGAGGCCAACAGTTGCAGGTGCAAACTAATTATCAAATCAGCTCAGACAATAGCCCATCCTTTCTCTCTCTCGATCACTGAATCATGAATGTTGCCGGTTACCTACATGATGTCTTCCCGCTCTCTCTTCCCTTCCAGGACAATTAGCAAAGTGTTTGGTCTTTGGTTTGGATGAATAATTAATTCATGGGCTTTGTGAATGATTCATGTGCCATATGCCAGGGTGACAGGATGTGTGTGACACAGTCACCTCATGCAAAGGGCAGCAGTGCTTCCTCAGTCAAATGGGGGGAGATGGTGTGTGTGGGAGGGGTTCCTGCTGCTGGTGGCTTGTCTGGATTTTTGCAGGTTATGAAAAGTGGTGAGGGTGCAGAAGAGGCAAGGCGGGGTCTTCCACTGACAGAGCCATGCATATTGGGAGTACTTCTGCACGGGGCCAGGTGAATGGGGTCGGAGTTCCTTGTGCATTTCTCATACACACTGACAGCACAGTTTCCATCCCCATTGCTGTCCAATCCATATACAATGTCTACTAACTCCTTCCCTCAGGAGGACATAGTCCTCCACCATTATAGTCAATGGAAGCTAAGTCACTGGTTTTAATGGTGAAGAATTGTGCCTGAGTCTCTGCCCTGCTGCTTTTCTGCCTGATCCTTACATTGGCAGGTACCTGAAAGTTCCACTGAGTTAATAGAGCAGACAGTGCATGCTGTCTTTTGCAATCAAGCATTCTTGTTCTTATGCAGTGCTTTAACTAACCTTTTGTATGAAATGTCTGGCTCAGGCTTGAGGTTCCCATCTGAACTCCTCCTCTTGTAAAATATTTGGGCCCATCTCTGTGAAATACGGGCTGTTGAAGATTCCCATTGACTTTAGCGGGCTTTGGAAAAGGCTTTGCTAGACCAGCTTTGTACTCTGCAGTTTTGGTTCCTGGGGGTTTCTGTGATTGTTCCTGTGGTTTTCACCCACGTGGATTCCAGCCCTAAAGTTTGGCTTTGAACCATGGTGTGATTGAGTAGGTACTGGCCCCTTAAGGGTGGCCTTTGCCTCACACTTGACCCCACCCCCTTCTGGGGAGATAAGGCTAGGAAGCAGGCTCAATACTCCAGTTGATCTGCTACAGGCTGAGAGAGTGGGAGGAGCTCTTGCAAGGCAGGCTTGTGCAGTCCATATGTATTGAGGGAACAGTCAAAGAAGGTGATTTTCATCCCTGGGACAAGACTGATTCTCTCAAGATAGTAGAAGAGAAGGCATTGAGAGGCACCTATGTGCTAGCATCACCTGGGGCAGTTTACTACCACACATGGGTTCCAATAAGCCCAAATTCACAAATGTTTTCTACACCATTGAGTTTTGATTAGTTTCACTGTGAAACTAATTTTTACTGTCATACTCATTCATGTACTGTGCACCTGTCCGTGAGATGTTGCAGCTGGACTTTGAGAAGGCAGAGTGTGAGTGCCTGATGGTGCTGCCAAAGTTCTCTGCTCGCCGCACAGGAGGTGTTGGGAATGGGCTCCAGTCTCCCTTGTAGCTAGTTTAGATTCCACATGATCATTTGGTTCAGAGGGAATCTCACAAACATCAGCTCATCCAGCCAAATCCATGGTAAACTTGTACCGTGTAGACAAAGCATCTTGTGTTTAATGGCATTAGGAATCTGGGAGTTCATATACCAGTCAGATAGCAGACTGATGGTTGCTAAATCTCCTCCTCTGGCATGCAGACATGGTGAATATGTGTTGTTATTAGGGATGGGAAATCGTATTGAAAATCGGCATTGGTTCAGTATTAGACCGACTAATCTTCATTTTGGTTTTAATTCCTATGAATCAGAATCTGACCAATACGGTTTAAAACCATGTGTCTGCCCCTAGCTCTGCCTCCCCTGGACCTCTGCCTGGCCTGGGTGCTGGACAGGGGTCTAGGGGTGTGGAAGGGGGATAGTTTGTCTCTGTCCCCCAGCTCTGTCTTCCACGGACCCCTGCCAGTGTCTGGTGCTGGTCTCCCCCAGAATCCTGCCCACCAGCCCCAGTAGCACTGCTGCCACAGGTGTTGTGGTGGACGGGACAGGCCCAGGCCCGGGGAAGGTGGGCGCTGGGCAGGGATCCGGGGGAGGCAGAGCTGCTGAAAGCACCAGTGCCACTCCAAGGACTCACCAGGGGATCCGATGGGAGATCGGATCCCCCATCGAAAGTCGGATCAGTCTGATTTGCCCAAATATCAGGCAATTCAAATTGATCTGATACCCATCTTCCCCTCCCTAGTTATTACTGGCAGGATGGATTCCCTCTTGGCTCCTTTGAGAGTACTGTAAGGAAGGGACAGGTATCAGAAGAATGGGTTTTACTTCTGTGATGAAATGATCCTGTCACCAATACATGAGGTGTTAAATCTGGCCTAGAAGAAGCAGGCTGAAACTCTTAAGTCCTTGCAAGTGGCTGAAGAGCCTCACCTGAGGCTTGCCCCTTTAAGAGGGGAGCTGAAAGCTCAACCAAGAGAATCGCCAGGGAAGAACGAAAGAGGAAGTTGCCTGAAATTCAGATGGAGGATGGACTTGAGGGCGAAAACTAAATACTGGATGAGAAAGTACAGGAAAGCTTGGAGGGAGCTGGTGAGGCCTGCTGCTTGGAGAGAAGGTCTAGAAGGGTAGGTCTGCCAGAAAGCTTTTGACAGAACCACTGAGGCCGCTTTTAGACGAGCGCGGCGGCGCCTGCGCTTGTTTTCAAAAAAGCCGGCAGCCCGTTCCACACGAGACGCTGCCGCCGAATATGCGCATGTGCGGCCGACGCGCATCCATTTCCGGCCGCGTATGACCAGCCTCGATCGCCGACCCGGTCAGTTCGCGCCCGGAAATGGATGCGCGTCGGCCGCGCATGCGCGTATTCGGCGGCAGCGTCTCGTGTAGAACGGGCTGCCGGCTTTTTTAAGAAACAAGCGCGGGCGCCGCCGCGCTCGTCTGAAAACGGCCTGAGTCTCTGGCTGTTGGAACCCTGCAGCTAAGAAGGGAAGTGAGCTTGTGCTTGTAAAAAGAATAAACTATCCTTGAGAAATGATTACTGTTAGAACTGCTTGACCCTGTGCTTTTTAAAAGGGAAAACTGAGGCACAGAGGGCACAGATCAGTCAAGAAGGTCAGTCTTCTACGGCCTCATTCCAGACAGGGAGGCTGAAGGTGTTTGCTCTTTTGAAGGTGGTGTGTGGGGAGGTGCGCTCCTGTGAACCATGCAGCGCCCGCTCACGGTGCACTGCCGAAAAATCTGGAGTGTGCTGTGTGTGGCAAGCCATAAAAGTGCACGAGGATAGGCACCCATGCATCCCCTGCCTGTATGAATTGAGGCACCTACCCATACCAGCAAACAGGTCCGTGGCCGGCTGCCTTCCTGGCCCCGCCCACAGCCCTGCCAGAAGCTCTCTGGGGAGCTCTTAAAATACCACACGATGGTGGCTCAAAGCACACCAAACCTTCTTTGTGATGCATGAGAGAAAAGCCAATGCCATCGAGGACAGCAGCTCAGACAGCAGCTTCCTGCATGCGTCTCCATTGTTGCCCGAGACTGCCAGCAGCTGCAGCAGCTGCACTGGCTCCTGTGTTCAGAACTGTGTGTCATGGCAGACGGTGAGCAGTTGGGTGGGACTTTCGGTGAGGGGCGTTGCTGGGGGGGGAGGGGGGCTGTCTGTCCATGTGAGTCGTTTTCAGGGTCGGTCCATGGCAACAGGAGTGCGTGGAGGCTGCCTGTGTGGCCATGGTGGCCACTGGCCACCCTGGGAGCTGCCCGTTAGAATCTCTCCCCACTCACTCCATGTGCATAGGCGCTCCACAGCCATGCTACTCAGCAGCCACAGACAACTCTCCCCCCCGCCCCCCAAGTCTTGTTCATTTAAAAATGCCCTGAGTGTAAAACTTTTTATTTGACCAAGCATTTGGCAAGTGGAGATAGGCCTTGGCAAGGTAGAGGATTTAAAAATGATTTTATGTATATATCTATCAATTTTATATATGTTGTAACTCATCTTGAACCCTACAGATAGAGAGGAATATAAATTTAAATAAATAAATGAATTCAATGTAGCCATGTGCAGGTGGGTAGAGTCTGATGGATAAGTGTGGAGGAGGCAGGGGTGAGCGGAGAAGATAAATCATAAATAGTGTCAAGCAACTAACTGTAATTGGAAAGGATCTGATTCAGCAAAGCAGCTCAGTATGTATAAGTCCCACTGATGCGTGGACATGCTTTGCTGAATGGGGCCTACGTTAATAAGCTGTAGGACTATGCAGGACTTCTGTGTAGGACTTCTGATACTCCTTCCGCATTCAACTGCCTGCTGCAAGCACTAGACCGCAGCATCCTCCACAAACAAACTCCTTAGTGTTGGCTGCACATAAGTCCATAGGGAGCTCCTGCTGCTACCTCCCACAAAACCCTCAAGGGGCCAGTTCAAACTCTCCCTCCTGTGGTGGGCCCAGTTCTAGGGGAGGAACGATAGCTCAATCTCCATTCTCAGTCAGTTTTTTGCCTTTTGGCTGAGGCCTTATCTACACTGGGGATTCCCCCTCCTTTTCAGCAATCAGCAGCCAGTATCATCATCTCTACGTACCCTTCCATACCTGTCATCTTTGGAAATGCCTAGTGTCGATAAGCAAAGCTACTGCTTGCATTGGCAGAGCATATACCTGCTAGAAACCATGGCCATGTTCTCACAAAACGGTTACCAGGGATCAAAACTAGCTTATCATCTTCATTAAAAACGTGTCTGTATTGCTGGAATTCTGTGTGGATTAAATATGGGATGGAATTCCATCTAAAGTTCCAACCACCATTTTGCACCCCATACTGCAGGGTGCAAAATCCCCCCCTGTACGGCACATGCACAAAATGGCAGCATAATATGAGGCACCACCATTTTGTGCATGTGTAGTATGGGAGTGAGGGAGGAAATTAATTTGATTGTTCCAGTGAAATGTGGACCTGATTATATTCCAGTCCACATTTTGCCGGAATGATCAGAACAGTAAGCTCTGCTGAAAACGGAATCTGAGACAGAATGTAGGTTCATTCCAACCAGGGGTAGCTTCCACTTGCCTGGCTGAGCATTCATATGATATGAGGTGATTAGCATAACTATAGGGTGACTTCATTGTTGATGCAATTTCCCCTGTGGGACTCCTGAGGTAACTAGTTAACTACCCATATTTGTACTAGGGGTACCTACATATCCGTTCTGGAGATAGAGCTACTTTGAAATGCAAGAGCCTGTGTGAATCATTCCAGAGTAATTTATTGCAGTTACTTTCCCCTATGCCTGATATTGTCATAACATGGGCAGCCAATGCAGTGTTTGTGTGATAGGGATTATTTATTTATTTATTTAATCGCATTTATAACCCGCCCCTTCTTGTCAATGGTGACTCGTGGCGGTGAACAATATATATAAAAAACAACAATATAATTAATCTATAATATAAAGCATAAAAACATCAAAATCAGCACACTCTGGTCTGCAACTGCACATCTACCCACACCCCAGCTAACCGCCCTTGCCATACCCACCCCACCAAATGCCTGACGGAATAGCCAAGTTTTACACTGCCGGCGGAAAGCGAGGTGATCTGGGCTAAGGCGGATCTCCGGCAGGAGAGTATTCCATAGTGAGGATGCAGCCGCCGAGAATGCCTGCCTGCCCATTCGGACCCACTATAACACGGAACCTCCAGAAGGGTGCTCCCGGATGATCGCAGGGGCCGCCCAGGGAACAAGGCGATCCTTCAGATAAGTGGGGCCCAGGCCGTGTAGGGCTTTAAAGGTCAAAACCAGCACCTTGAATCGGGCCCGGAAGACAGTAGGCAGCCAGTGCAATGGAGTACTTGTTGAATGCGCTCCCTGTGGCCTGTCCCAGTTAGCAGATGGGCCACCTCATTTTGCACCAGCTGCAGTTTCCAAACCGTCACCATGGGCAGCCCCACATAGAGCGTGTTACAGTAGACTAGCCTTGAGGTGACGAATGCATGAATGACGGTGGTGAGACCAGAGTCCAAGACACATGGGCAGAGCCCCTTCACCAGATGTAATTGGTGAAAGGCACCCCTGGCCACAGCCGACACCTGCAAATCCAGGTGCAGCTGTGAATCCAGGAGCACCCCCAAGCCCCACACAGATGGAACCAGTGGAGGGCAGACTGGTTCCAATAATGGGGTTTCCCCCCTCCCCTGGATCACCGATGCCACCCACCAACATCACCTCTGTTTTGTCAGGACTGAGTTTCAGTCAGTTCGACCTTATCCAGTCCCCCACAGCAGCCAAGCATCAGGACAGCAACAAGACTGCAGCGCCTGGGTCAGTTGAAAAAGAAAGGTACAGTTGGGTATTGTCAGCATATTGGTGGCAACGAACCCCCACAACTGTGCACAACCTCCCCAAGAGGCTGTATGTACACATTGAATAAGAGAGGGGACAGTAGGGATGGACAAACGCGGTTCGGCAGTTCGGAGTTCGGCCCGAACTCAGCCTGTTCAGACGACTGAACTTGAACCCAAACTCAAATGCGAACATACCGAACAAACCGAACACCGAACGGCGAAATGGCCGAACAGTTCGGTCAGTTTGGATCGCGTTCGGGTGAGTTTGGGTGGCAAAAAAAGGTTCACTGGAAGGTCAAACATGACAGGGAGGTGTCAGTCACTGAGGAGCTGACTTCCAGGCACCAAGGGTGGAGAGGCTTGCAAGAAACAAAACTAATGATATGCCTCCCCCCTTCCCAACACCTTCTGAGCTAGTCACTGTTCCTGAACAGCAGGCGTTGAGTAGGATTTTAGATTGCTTTAAGTTTCATTTCAGTTTTGTACTGAAATGAAACTTAAACCATAAACTGAAACCTT
>QEPC01007989.1:467771-506097 GCA_003113815.1 Sphenodon punctatus
ATATATATATATATATATATATATATATATATATATGGATATATATACATCCCATATATATGGGATGGTGAGGAATCACAATCAGAAGAGGCCTAATCGAACGGCCTGTTCGGACGACCGAACCGAACAGCCGAACGCGAACTCGGCGAACTAACCGAACGGACGAACCAAAGGCAGCCGAATCGAATGCAGCCGAATTGAACGGACAAACCGAATGGACGAACCGAACGCAGCCGAACCGAACGGCCAAACCTGAACCGCGATCTGTTTGCCCATGCCTAGGGGACAGAATGGAACCCTGCGGGACCCCACACAGGAGGCCCCCAGGGGGATGATATATGGTACCCTAGTACCACCTGCTGAAGTCTATCTGCCAGGTAAGAACAGAACTAATGTAAGTCGGTACCATCCACCATAGCTAGGTCCTGCAGACGAATCACCAGTGTCTCTTGATTCACTGTATCAAACACCGCTGATAGATCCAGTAGAACCATTAGGGTCATATAGGGTTACCTAGCTCTACCAGGAGGTCATTGACCAAGGCCACAAGCACAGTCTCCATGCCATAACCTGGACAAAATCCAGACTCTGTGGGATCCAGAAAACCAGTGCGATCTAGATGCGCCTGCAGCTGCCAGGCCACTACCCGTTCAATAACCTTCCCTAAAAAGGGAAGGTTAGAGACAGACCGGTAACTCGCCGGGTCATCAGTGTCAAGAGATGGTTTCTTGAGAAGGGGCCGGACCACAGCCCCTTTAAGGCAGTCCAGCACCCTACCCTACCAAAGGGAGGCACTGATCACCCCTAGGGCTAGGATTTTGTCACGGTAGTGACAGATTTCCCCCTCACCGTGACTTTTAAAGCTTTTCCGTGACTTCTATGACTTTTGCCTAAAAAACACCAGAGAAGAGCAGCGTGGAGACTGCAATCAGCATCGGCTGCACTGATTTCTCCAGGGTTCTCCAAACCTCGCCCTTCAGAGCACAGCGTGGTTAGAGGCGGAGGGCAGAGATTGAGAAGTTCCCCCCAGAAAAGTAGCATGGATACTGCACTCATTGCTGGCTGCTGTGCTCAACGAGTTGCTCCAAACTCCAAACCCCTCCCCTTCTGAACGCGGAGTGGCTAGAGGCAGAGGGCGGGGTCAGAGCTATAAAAAGCATCATGGAGGAGACAGCAGCATTTCCTCTGCCTTTCCTACCTTCCCTCCTTCCTGGGGGTTTCATTGCAAGAGAGATAAGGGAGAGAGTGGGTTCCCTTTCCCCCTGCCTGGGGCTTTCCTTCACAGAGAGATAAAGGAAAGGGGGGGTCCCCTTTCCTCCTGTCCCAGGCTTACAATCTAATAATATGTTATGTTAAGAAACATTGAATAAAAGTAAAATGGAACTTTTTTTGACCCATAACTTTTCCATGACTTTTTATCTTTTCTACCATGACCTAGTCATGACTTTTTAGAAAAAATATTGTGACAGAATCGTGACAGAATCACCCCCACCAGCACCGGCCCCAACATCTCCCTGGTGGCCTTAATGGGCAAGGATCTAATTCATAAGTCCGTAGTCTGAACAGACCCCAGCACATCCTCTGCCTCAGCAAGTGTCACCGATTTGAAACTCATCCCACAAAATCAGACCCGACATTGATTTTGAAATGGCGGAGTTGAAGTCATGCTCAATGTGAGCAATTTTGTCCACAAAGTACGCTGAAAACATGTCACAGCGGGTCTTGGATTAATCCAGTTTCAGGTGGAGACAGACTGGACTGACCAGACCCTGCACCACCCAGAACAGCTCCTCTGGACGCGACTGAGCAGATGCTATGATGCTATGAATCACTTATTTGCTGCCTACGTAGCCACGGCATAGGCTCCAGGCTCTCAAAAACACTCTATGTCACAATTGGTCATCTTGGACACGAGTATGACACCACCATTGCTCCAACCACCCCCACCCCTCGTTATTCAACCGCCCCAGGTCCTCTATAAACCATGGAGACCTGTGGTGGTGAAACACTGGGAGCGGACTCCTAAGAGCCACCCGATCAATGGCCTCTGTCAGCCAGCTGTCCCAAAAGGCCACGAGGTCATCGATGGAGCAGCTTTCAAGGTCTACAGGCAAATCCCCGAGCATTCTGGAACCCATTTGGTTCCATACATCTTCAGTGGCGGACCATTCTAATAGGCCCCTCACCCCCATGGACAGGTAGGGGCGCTGGGATGCGAGCCCGCAGGAGGTAATTTTCTGACCATGGCAAGGGTGAACACACAACACCCCCAATCATCGGACCTCCCACCTCAAGGTCGGTGCAGAACAGCAAGCCCAGAGTGTGCCCCCCTCAGGTGTCAGGCCCCTACCACCACCTGGGATAAACCCGTATTTATTTATTTATTTATTTATTTATATATATAAATTCTGATATCCCGCCCCTCCTGCCAAGGCAGCTCGGGGTGGCTAACAATTCAAAACATAATATAAAAACAATAATATAAATACAATATATCTACAAATACATTAAAACCATACTAATACAAATTGGGGTCAATGACAAAAATATACAAAAGTCCAACCACCCTAACCCTCATCCCATCTCCCTCACCAAAAGCCTGGTGGAACAGCCAGGTCTTGCATTGCCATCGAAAGGAGGAGAGGTCCAGGGCCACCTGGGCCTCTGCTGGGAGGGACTTCCACAGTGTAGGTGTGACCACCGAGAACGCCCTCTCCATGGTCGTCCCTCGGGATACCCATGGTCTTGATTCTAAAGGAATTCTAAAGTCTTGATAGTAACAGGATTGAGCATTATTGCAAGTGGGATGGAGGCAGGTGATTGGATGGGTTCTCAACAGCTTAATGCTGGGATCCCATTAGGGGGACTTCAAGGGGGACTTCAAGAAAGGTGCTCCCAGTTAGTTGCACCGAGCCCACCAACTTGGTGTCATTGGAATTGAAATTTTCCACAGGAAGTGATTAATTTCAACAAAAAACCCCTAAAGGAAATGTTTTGTTTCAGATTTTTGGGCATTTGAAATGTTTCATTTTGTGATCAGCATTAGTCTACAGCAATGGTGCCCAATCTGTGGCTCACAGCTCAGTAAATAAATGCAAAACGTTGAGAGGGTGTGTGTGTGAGAGAGAGACAGTGTCCGTACGTGGGAACCAGGAAGGAAAAAGGTTAAAATGCACCTGGTGCTCCAGAGGCTCTTGGTAGAAGTGATGCAGGAGCTGAGAGAAGCCCCCCTGAGCAGCTAATGCTGCCAGAAAAAAGTGGCTAGGGTTTCTTAGAGGAAGGTGCATAACACCCCTGCTTTATTTTTACTTTCTGCTTTATTTTTATTTTATTTTTACTTTCAATCCTAAAACATAACATAATTATATGACTTAACTGTCAAAATAAAGTTGGGCTTGCCATAAATCTTGAACTTTGAAAATGGCTCATGACCACTAAAAGGGTGTGGACCACTGACTGGGTTGTCACAGTGCTGCAAGGAAAGTGGAGTCTGGTGGGGCTGAGGGCCTGAAGGGCGGAATGAGGAGGCCAGAGGAACCAGGAATTATAGTTCCTCTTGGACATGAAGGAACTGTTAATTTTGGACTTGGGAACACTGTGGAATTTGAGAAAACTGAAATGCTTTGAAACTCTTTGTTCTGACATTCTGAATTTTGGTCCTAATTCAAGATGAAATCAAATGTTGAATGCTGGAGTTTCATGCAGTAGAGAGATTCCATGTTTGGTGGCACTGATCAGAGTAAAGGTGACATAGCCCTCAGTCTGAAAAAATGTACAGATTTCTCCTTCCCTAAACTGCAGGACCCTGCTTAGATCTCCTAAGCCCTTTTTAAACAGGCCATGGCAGGGGGGCCATCCATGGGCATGCTGTTGCAGGGACAGTGCGGGGGAGGGTTGGGGTGGCAGGCGCACACCCTTCCCACCCACCCCCACACCCCACGCATGTCCCCATATGGAGAAACCTGCTTTTTTTCCAGTTGCTTTGTGTGGGGCAATGGGTGGAGGTGCGTGTTATGTGGGAGAGCACATGCGTGCCCACCCGCTGCAACTTTCAAATGGGCGCACCCACTCATGTACACTGTGTGGGCATGCATGAGTGTGTTTTGTGTAAAAAGAGCCTTAGACTTCAATTTCTCTGCCTCTGGTTTCCAGGATAGGAAGCAAACGTGAAAAGCCTTGCTAAGAGGTGTAAAATAGGAGCTCCAGAAGAGTTGTTGGGAGATAATTTCTGTATTCACAGCTCTATTCCCAGCTCACACAGAATTGTTAATACTTAAAAAAAAAAAAAATCTGTCAGAAGAGGTGAGATCAGCTGACACACTTGCAATATCACAAGCCCTCGAAACAGGCATCCAAAACCATCAGCAGAAAGAGGCAGAATTATTTAGGGCTGGGTTGGAGCGGCACAGACCAGCTCCAGACCCCAACTCCCTACAGCTCAGGGGATGTTCTGAGGCGGGGTTTTGGTTCTTCTCCCCTATCACCTAGCTGTAGAGTTTGGAGCTGGAGCCGAGTCTGGACTCCACACTTAGGATTTTGGTTGGAGCTGCTTCCATTAATTTTTTTAAGACAAAGAAATTAACACATGAAAATTCAAATCCATTCTCTCATCTGCCTGAAACAAACAAACAGTTCTGTTACCATAGTTTTAGGAAAGGAATGGGGAACTTTTTCCCTCCCAGGGGCCATTTTGAGATTTAGTACAACCTCCTAGGGTCGCACAGAAGTTGGAGTAGGAGATACATAAGGGGTGTTCTCAGGAAGAGGAGCAAGGGTCCAGATCATGGATCTGTCTCCTATCCTTGTGTCCATGCCCTTAATTCTGATCCCTTACCCAACGCTTAGTCTTTTAGTGCTTTAGGCGTAAGGGACTGAATCCAGGACCAGATCCAAGAACAGGAAAGGAGTCAAATAAAAACTAACCACAGTGGTGCCTGTGCCTGAAGTTCCCCACCTCTGCTTTAGTGTGTCTTCTCTGTCATATGCTACCTTCCGATGGTCTTGATTCTAAAGCAGTAGCCGTCTTGATGGTGACAGGATTGAACATTAGTGCATGTGGAAGGGAGGCAGGAGCAGGGGCGAACCTAGGGCGAAATGGGCCCCTGGCCAAGAAATAAAATGCATAGGAGTGCTGCCTGGGCGCACTGCCTGGCTTGTATGCATCTGACTCATAACCAGTTCATTTGTGCCCCCATAATCAATTCACGCTGCCCCACCCCATAATCAGTTGCATTTGCATATAGTAAATTGACACTGCCCCCCACCCATAACCAGTTCATTTGTGCCCCATCAATTCATGCTGCCCCCAACTCCAAAATTAGTTCTGGGTGCCCCCCCAACTGTACAGAGCAGCAGCGGGCCCCACCCACCTGCCCAGAAAGCCCTCTCTCCCCTCCTGCTTCCCCCTCATCTACTATGGTTCAGTGGTGGCTGGAACTGGAAACAGCAGATACTAGGCGGCCGCTGAGGGGGAAGGAAACTCAAGTTGCTGTGCCGCGAGGGACCGGACTCTCACAGTCCTCAAGGCAAGCACTCCCGCTGCTCTCTACCCTCCCCGGTGATAGGGCTGGCGGGCGGGTTAGGGAGGTGGGGGCTGCGGGAGATCCTGCGGCCCCTGCCAATTCCAGCCCAGATCTTCCCACGCAGCAGTGCGTGCCCCCGGCATCGCATGCTTCCCCAGTTACCCAGGCAACCGGTCCAGGCGTGCGCACTGCAACACCCCTCCAGGGGACACCCATAGGGCAGAGCCACATCCAGAGCCGCTGCGCTGCACGGCTTCAAGCATGGCAGGGGGCATGTCTTGCTCTTTTTAAGCCGACATGGGAGGATTCCCCGCTGCCAGTTATTGGAGCTGAAACTGGCCACTACGGAAGCTAAGTGATTGGTTACTTTGAATCTTGAGCGTGTGGGAGGGTGCTTGTGCAAACGTGGGTGGTGTGGCTGGGTGGAATTGACTGTGTTATCCTTACCTGTTTCTCCTCGCTACATTTGGTGTGAGTCTGTGTGCGATTGGGAGGGTGTGTGCACATGTGTGAGCCCTGCCTTTGTATTCTCCCCTCCCCGTGTGCCAGTTCCCTCCCCTTCCCTGTCAGCCCTGGGTCCTATCCCTCTTTCCCCACACTGGCCCTCACCTAATTCCCTGCCTGGAACCTTTCCTGGAGTGAGTGTGGGGCGCAGGCCTGTAGCGGGCAACTTCAGCCCGGGTTTAGTTTTGTGCTCCGTGCCCTATGATGATAGGTGCCCCATCTCTTGGAGACATATAGGGCCACAATACTATCCTGACGGGCATATTTCCCCTGCACATGGAGGGTGGAGCACAGGAGTGAACGTGTGGGGTTGTGTAACAGGGACTCCCAGGGGGGCCTTTCCCCCCTTCCCACTGATAAAATTACCGGCAGTAAAACACTAATCCCCTTCCCTATAGGGAGTCTCCCCATAATGGATATTGCAGCTGAGATCGGGAACCTGGTACGGGCTGTCCAGTCCATTGCCATGGAGGTAAAAGACCTCCATGCCAAACATGCTGAGTTAGCTATGGCAGTGGGGCAACCACGGGGTGGGGAACAAGCCACAGCCGCCGCCCCCGTTGCTGCTCCTGGGGAACCAGCTCTGCCTGGTGTGCCCATGGTGTCCCGTGAACCTAAGGGCCCCCAAGTAGAGAAATTCCGGGAGGACAGGCGCTCATTCCAAGGGTTCCTATCTCTGTGTGAGCTCACTTTCACGATGCAACCTGCTATGTATGCCATGGATAAATTGAAGGTGGCATACATTATTGAAAACCTTGGGGGCGTAGCGCTTGATTTGGCCACCACTCTCCTAAAAGGGAAAAGCCCCCTCCTTGCCAATTATGCTGATTTCCTCCATGAGTTTGCAGTGCTGTTTGATTATCTGCATAGCTGGAGAGACGCTGAGGCTACAATGATGTCACTGAAGCAAGGCAAGGATGCCCTGTTAGACTATGTGATCCGTTTCTAGCAGCTCGCCTTGGACCTCCAATGGCCCAATGTGGTCTTAATCGTGCTGTTCCAGAAAGGACTAAGTGAGGAACTCAAGGATCAGCTGTCATATACCACCCTCCCAGACACGTGGCAAGATCTTGTCTCCTTGTCCCTTCAGATCCAGGACCGCCTGGACGAACGACGATGAGAGTGGCGCAAAGACTCGCGAGGATTTGCACCTAGATTCGTCCCTGGCCCCACAGGAACTCCTGGGGGCGCTGCACTCCCCGAACCTATGCAATTGGGTGCCTCGCGAGGACCACTGTTAGCTGAGGAGCGTGAGCGATGACGGCAGTCAAGGGCCTGCTTTTATTGTGGAGAAGCAGGACACTTCATCCAGGAGTGTCCCTCTCTGCCACCCCAACGTCGAGGGTGGGAAACACCAGGGGCCGGGATGCGCAGGGAGCACCCCAACCATAGACCAAGACCCTTTGAAGCGAAAGACCGAGGAACCCTACCTCCAGATACCCCTCACCATCACTACCCATGCCCGACAGTCCTGGGTGATGTGGGCACTGATTGACTCCGGAGCCTCCGGGAACTTTATGGACCAGTCCTTCGTCCACACCCATGCCATCCCTGTAGAGACGAAGCCTCACCTTGAGATGATGCATGCGATTGATGGGTCCCCGCTGGTCTCAGGCTCCATCACCCTCCAGACAGCACAACTACTGTGCACCATTGGAACCCATAGAGAATGGGCCACGTTCGATGTGGTATGCACCCCCATCTTTCCTGTGGTTTTGGGGCTACCATGGCTGAACCAGCATGATCCTTGGATTACGTGGAACCCAAAGACCCTTCGTTTCTCCTCGCCTCATTGTAAAAAAGCTTGTCTGACTCCCCTTCCAAAAACTCCGGCACTCTTTGGGGGCACCAGGGCCACCCCAGGGAAAGACCTCCCTTCATCTTACCAAGACTATGCCGACGTGTTTAGCCCTATCAAGGTGACTGAATTGCCGCCACATCGACCCTACGATTGTCCCAAGAAGGATGGAGGACTCCGCCCATGCATCGATTATAGGAGTTTGAATGCTGTGATGGTAAAAAACCGTTATCCACTCCCTTTAATTCCAGAACTCATGAATTGACTTCAGGGGGCCCGCATCTTCACCAAGTTAGACCTTAGAGGAGCATATAACTTGGTACGAGTTCAAGAAGGGGATGAATAGAAGATGGCTTTTCGCACTCGGTATGGGCATTTTGAGTACTTGGTAATGTCATTTGGACTAGCCAACGCTCCAGCCACTTTCCAGAACTTCATAAACAACATCTTTCGTGACATTTTGGATTTGTTCGTAATAGCCTATCTAGATGACATTCTGATCTACTCAAGCTCCCTGTCACAACACATTCATCGTGTTTGGCTGGTATTACGACTTCGACAACAAAAGTTATACTGTAAACAAGAGAAGTGTGCCTTCCATCTCACCATGGTCAATTTTTTAGGCTTTATAGTCAGCCCCGAAGGCATCACGATGGATAATCGAAAGGTGGAAGCCATTCAACAATGGCCGACTCCCATGGCGGTCAAACCCTTCCAGCGATTTTTGTGGAGTACAAATTATTATCGGCAATACATCCCCAATTATGCGGAGGTTACCAAACCCCTTACCGTTGTCCTTAAAAAGAATCAAGAATATAATTGGGGGCCCGAACAAGCACACAGCTTTACGTATCTCAAGGAGGCCTTTCAAACAGCCCCTCTGCTGCAACATTCCGATACGAACCTATCCTTTTTCGTGGAGGCAGATGCCTCTAGTGTAGCCATCAGGGCTGTCCTACTCCAACGAGCAAAGGCAGACAAGGCCCTGCATCCCTGCGCCTACTATTCACAGCAATTATCCAGTGCAGAACAAAACTATGCAATATATGACCGCGAACTGCTGGCGATCAAGGCCGCCTTTGAAGCCTGGTGGCACTACTTGGAAGGAGTGCGGCAGATTGTGACCGTAATTACGGATCACAAGAGCCTTACTTTTCTTCAAAGTGCACAAATCACATATGCCCACCATGCCTGCTGGGCCTTGTTCTTTGCCCAGTTTTCATTTGTTATTCAGTACCGCCCAGGAAAACTGAACATCCTTGCGGATGCCCTATCCCACTATCTGGAGGACCGAAGCGATGCATGACCACCACAGGGACCTATTCTTGACCCCAAGGTCTTCGTAGGTACCTATCTCTCTCAAGCCCAACTTCAACAAGCTACTGCAACTGAGCCAGTTATGGCTGCCGACCCCTCGTATGAGAAAAAGGACGGATTATATCTCAAGGACGGTCGAATAGTGGTCCCCCCTTCCTGTTGGAAGCACATGTCCCTCTGGCAGGCCACCCGGGAGCTAGCCGAATGCAGTAACTTATCCAAAGAACCTTTTGGTGGCCACACCTGGCGCAAGACGTCCAACAATATCTTCAGCAATGTTGTCCTTGTGCCCAAACCAAAGTACTGCGGCTAGCACCAGCAGGCCTTCTGCAACTAATACTCCTCCTTTGAGGCCCGTGGCAACGAATAGGGATGGATTTTATTGTAGAATTACCCCCTTCGCGGGGATACATAACCATCCTTGTGGTTATCAACCACTTTACTAAGCTGGGACATTTTGTGGCCTGCAAGAAGCTTCCTACTGCTCAACGCACCACCCGACTCTTTATCGGGCATATCGTATGCCTGCATGGTTGGCCCAAGGAAATCATCAGCGACCGGGGAACCCAATTCATGTCCCGTTTTTGGAAAGCCCTGTGCAAGGCCTTATAAGTCACCCTGAAGCCCTCCACGGCATACCATCCGCAGGCCAACGGACAGGTGGAGCGCGTTAATCAGAACATCGAACAATATTTGCGCTTGTACACGAACTATCTCCAAGACGATTGGTACGCCTGACTCCCTTTAGCAGAGTTTGCTTATAACAACGCCGCAAATGCCTCCCTTAGAACCTCTCCTTTTAAGTTACCTATGGGATCCACCCCCATTGGGCACTATTGACATTGCTACTACCCAGGTTCCCGCTGCAGGAGCCTTAGCACTTTGCATCCAAGAAGCACAAACAGTGGCCAAATGAACCTTAATCCAAACTCGACAGAAATATAAACAATATGTCGATAAACGGCACCATGTTGTAACATCCCTTGCTCCTGGAGATTTTGTATGGCTGGACCGATGGCATTACCCCTCAACGCGCCTGTCTCGAATATTAGATGACCGATTCATCGGCCCATTTCCCATATTGCGAAAGGTAAATGATGTCACTTATACGTTACAACTACCAGCTCACCTTAGAATTCACCCCACCTTCCATGTATCTCTCCTCAAGCCATTCGTAGGAACCCCGCCATCTCGCCCCTCCACGGAGGGCCTTGACACTACCGACATGGGTCATTCCTATGAGATACGTGCTCTCCTGGACTCTAAGTATCTCTGCAGTCACCTCCACTACCTTGTGGACTGGCTGAACTATGGCCCAGAGACTGCTCGTGGGAACCTGCTTCATTGATCTCAGCCCCTCGTTTGGTTCGTTTATTCCACCTTCCTCAATCTGGCAAGCCCCGGCCTTCCTGTGTTCTTCCCTGGGGGGCTTGGTGGGGGGGTACTGTTAGGGCTGGCAGGCGGGTTAGGGAGGTGGGGGCTGCGGACAGTCCCACGGCCCCTGCCAACACCAATTCCGGCCCAGATCTTCCCCTGCAGCAGCGCGCCCCCCTGGCACCGCATGCTTTCCCGGTTGCCCAGGCAACCGGTCCAGGCATGTGTGCTGCAACACCCCCCCAGGGGCTGCCCATAGGGGCGAAGCCGCATCCTGAGCCACTGTGCGCGGCTTCAGACACTGCAGGGGGTGTGTCTTGCTCTTTTTAAGCCGACATGGGAGGATTCCCCGCTGCCGGTAATTAGAGCTGAAACTGGCTACTACGGAAGCTAAGTAATTGGTTACTTTGAATCATGTGGGAGGGTGCTTGTGCAAATGTGGGTGGTGTGGCTGGGTGGAATTGACTGTGTTATCCTTACGTGTTTCTCCTCACTACATTTGGTGTGAGTCTGTGTGCGATTGGGAGAGTGTGTGTGTGTGAGCCCTGCCTTGTCCTGTCCCCGGGGTTTGTATTCTCCCCTCCCCGTGTGCCAGTTCCCCTTCCCTGTCAGCCCTGGGTCCTATCCCTTTTTCCCCACGCTGGACCTCACCTAATTCCCTGCCTGGAACCTTTCCTGGAGTGAGCGCGCGGTGCAGGCCTGTAGTGGGCAACTTCGGCCCGGGTCTAGTTTTGTGCTCTGGGTCCTATGATGATAGGTGCCCCATCTCTTGGAGACATATAGGGCCACAATACTATCTGACGGGCATATTTTCCCTGCACACGGAGGGCGGAGCACAGGAGTGAACATGTGGGGTTGTGTAACAGGGACTCCCAGGGGGGCCTTTCCGCCCCTTTCCCCCCTTCCCACTGATACCCGGGCGGGTGAGCCACCACCTTAGGAAGCCTTGCCAGGCAAGACTAAGAGAGGGAGTCTTTTAGTCTCTATTCTAACAGTCACATTTTCTGAAGAGAGAGAAAACCTGCAGTTTCCCTTGAATAGATATGGGGAAGGCTGACACTTCAGAATAGGGATGGGACACCGGGGAGAATACCAGATACTGGATTTACCGGTATCGGATCTCCCCAGTATCAGATTTACCGGTATCGGCATACTAGATTTTTAACATTGGTTGCTTTACCGTTTTTTTTACATTGCGGCCATTTACTTCAACGGCTGCAATGTTAAAAAAAAAAGGTAAAGCGGTCAATGTTAAAAATCCGGTATGCCGATATCAGTGAATATCGGATTATTGGATTAATTCGATACACCTGATTACTGGGTGTATCGGATTAATCCAATACCGATATTCCCACCCGTATTTCAGAAAGACCAGCCCTGCTAGCAGGTTGGTTTCATCGGAGATGCTCAGTGAGCTTTGCCAACGCACTGCTACAGATGTAGCCTAAGCGGGATGTAGTCTGCTGCCCAGGAAGGTTTTGAATCTGAGGCATATATAGGGTGACCAGATATGCAAATTGTAGAGGACAGAATGAGAGATACAGGGTTGAAGGGCTGCATTGGGTCTCATACGTTTCCTCTAAAATTTGCATATCTGGCCACCCTAGGCATAGAGGACCCAGGGTGCAGGCTCAGCCTGTCACCTCCTATCAGGGACTGGTTGGAAGGTTTGTTTCATCTCCTGCTGGGACGTCTCACCGTAACGTGGATATCCACAGGTTGCAAAAAGAAATTGTGATGAACTGCAACAAATGAATAGCAGCAGTGGCACTTTTCATGCTGTAAGGTGATAGAACAATGACTATGGTGTGCCTATTTAGAGTCGGATGCTTGGCCTCATGTTCTTTTGCAGACAAATTTCCAACTGTATTAGCATCTCTGCTGCATGCTCATCGGATTGCAATGAAGGGGACAGTGACCCAGTGTTAGTCTCACCATTGAGGCAAGTTTTAAACAGGGGAGGTGGGTCCGTGTGTGCTTGGTGGAGCACATGCACTTTCGGTGGGTGGGGAAGGGTTTAAACAGTGGTGGATGGATGTGCATACCCATCCACCCGCCAGCCACCCATGCACCCACACGGTGCAACCCGCGATTTTCCGGGTTGCACCGTGCAGGGAGGTGGGGGGAGGTAGGTGGTGGTGCGTGGGTTGTGGGAACACACCCCTACTTTTAAACGGGTGCTACCACACATGTCCACTGGGTGGAGCTGCATGGTAGCGTCTCATGTAAAAACGGCCTGAGTTTACATATCGTGCAAACTGGTCTACCTCTACTCATGGCTAAAATAATAATTGTTATTTATACAGCACTTTAAGCATGCAGGACATTTGACAATCATCAACTCTTGCCATATGTATTTGAGGTGGGCAGGTTGACATTATTCCCATTTCATAGATGGGGAACTGAGTTTGGGAGAGTGAGCTGTAGAGGCTTGTTCCCTGACTCAAGCCTAATAGAACTCATTGGATCCTGCGGGGCTCTGGGTGAGTATACTCTTTGCCTAAGCCCCTTGGACTCAGGCCAGGCCAGACTCCTCATCAGCCAGGCACCTCGCCCCCATGGAGTGTTGAGATATCATGGTGCCACCCACGAATACGTGCGGTCCAGGCTCAGAAAAACCTGGCTGCATTGGATCCAGGTTTGGATCAGGTTCTATGCAGCTGGGTTCAGATTAGGCCAAAAGTTTAGGCCCAAGCAGGGCTCTAGTGATTTGCCAAGGCTACCCAGGGAGAGGGCTTAAATCTGAACCTGGGTCTCTCGGCACGAAGCTTTACATTTTATCCACGGGACCACACCAGGTCTTGTGTAGCATCTAGGGAGCTGTGCCAGTTTACACCCTTTCATGAAAATTTGGTTGAAGTCAGAATTGGGCCCAAAGAATATATGAGCCCATAGTTAATGAACGATACTTTTTAATTAAGTTGAAATGCTGTATATAAATAAAATAATCATCTGATTGCACACATACACACCAGCAGTTTTTCTGAGGCATACTTTTTTATGCCTGTGATTGCTTACTAATCAATTGCACCTTACTGATTAGCATATGCATCTCCTCCTGCCTCTGCTTTCATTTGCATTACTCAGATAGACTCCCAACAGCTCATTTCTCCACCCAAAATCCTTTTTAATTTCTTCTGAAGGAGTTAAAACTCACCCTTTGCCTGTCTGACCTATAAAAACGCCTTCACTCTCTCTTTTTTCTCCATGCTTATGATGAAAAGCATGAGATCACTGGGATTTTTATAGATCAATCCGGCAGCCTTTCCACAGAACTTGGACTGTGAGATGTAATTTCCATGTGGGCCTCTCTCTAAAAATAAGATAGAATTATTTATTAGTAATGGATCAGCCTGGATAAGGTGTGTTAATTTGTAAGGTAGGCTTCGGATTGTTCTGGAAGCATAGCAATTGCCATGGTGGATCAGACCAATGGTCCATCAGTCCAGCAGGTCTCAAGGACTTTTTGAGGCGGCAGTGCTGATCCACTGCCAAGAATTAGTTGGTCCATGGCAGGGGTAGGTCTAGGACAGCTCCCCCAGCCAGATCCCAAGATTTCCTCTCTCTCCTGTAGCCTCTTCTTCCAAAGGGGAAATGCTAATAACAGGCAGTACGTTAGAACTTTCTCTTGGCCATCTTGGTACTTAGAGGTTGAGGGTGGGAGGAAGAAGGGACCAGCTTATCATGTCTATCCATTGCTAACCCAGCGAGATGCCATCAGGAACTGTTTTAATAGGGGGAAGAAGCCTCATCCCTAGAAGCCCTGCCCTACCACCCACTGGATAGGCTGCTTGTTCCCTGCTCCTGTGCAGTGTGTGGAGGTAGGACCCTGCCGGTCTACATGCCCTTCAGCAGTTTGCTTGCACTCTTCTCCTGCTTCCACTGCAGTGGTGCCAGCATGGCTGCTAAGAATGGAGGAGGTTGACAGGATGCCTTCAAGCCCTGCACTGGAGTGGGAAAGGAGTACTGCCAACATAGCTCCTGCAGTGAGCTGCTTCTCCACCCTGCACAGAGCCCTTGTGGACATCTGGTGAGGTTGTCCCCCACCCTTGCAGCTGGTAGTTCTGGCCAGGTAATGGGGAGCACTCATGCACAATGACCTTGGTGGTGGGGTCGAAGCAGTTATGGGGACTTGAGTCCTCTGGCCGTCCCCCTAACCAAAGTTCTAGGGGAAGGGCTGGCCTTCATGGCACTGTTACTGTTATGGGTATAGGGGAGGGGGCTTTCCCTTCCTCCCAACTATATTGTCTGTAATTTTATTTTTAGAAGGATTTTTCTGATCCTCTCTGAGTGAGCAAATTTGGGAATCACTGATGTGGCCCAGTAACCTCTCAGGCAGTGGCTAATATTAGAGGAGCATCAATTCAGATTTCTGGAGTGGGCTGGGAGGCAACTTTCAGCAGGAGCTATTGTAAAGGGCCTTACTTGGAAAGGGGCAAAGATACAGGAAGCCCTGAAGCCACATGATTCACATAGTTTATGAAATGGGAGACGGGCAACCTTCTCCTCCCTCTCGTCTCCTCTCTAAATGCCACTGCTGATTACCAGCTATTTCACTCAAGGAATATTTGGGAAACTCCATAATGAAAAATTCTGCCACAGTGAGACTGGGAAGATGGGAAATAAAGTGTTTGGGTTATATCTTGAAACATGCGGGCTGAGATGCCTAATACATTTTAATTCCAGCTTGTTTTCTGTGTCAGTTTAAACCAGTCCTTGCATTTTTCACCACTCACTCTGCACCTTATTTCATTTTGATGTATTTCTTACAGTTCGTTAAGCTTTTTTAAACATTCTTTTTCACACTGCAAACATTTAGCACAGCAAAGATAAAATAATAAAAAAAGAACTGGAGAGAGGATCTTTTGCAAGTGTTTTTTAGATTCAGATCTTATCCCTAAGTAATTTGATTTGTAGAAACAAAATCTTAGATGGATGAAGTCTTCTCAGTAAATCACAGTTACATAGACATGCAAATATCTCTACTAATTCAGACACCCAGTTAAGTGTCTGGTGCTTGATTCTGTGGGGTGCTGAGCATGTGGCTTTGATCCAGGGAAGTGGTAAAGTATTATACATAACTCCAAGCCATGAGTACACTTCCATGGGGCTGCTCCAGGGGTGGGGAACCTTCTCCCCAACCTGGGCTGGATCTGCACCATCCCAGAGCTCGACAGCCCGGGACATCATTTGGGGGTGGGAAAGGGTGTGTGGCCGCATCAAATGTTCTTGGGGCTGAAGCCCTCCCCCCTCCCCCACGAGCACACTGTGGGGGTGGGGACGTAGCCACACTAGGAGCACTCTATGGGAGCCCCAGTGTAGGGCAGGGCTACACTAGGGGTACTCTTGAAAGACATGGCCCCAGCCTGGAGCACTCTCCAGATCTCCAGTTCTCTTGCCTTTTGCTTGTGGGCCACTCTGTAAAGGACAGCAGGCCACATTGAAAGTACAATAGAGGACGCCACCGTGGGCTCGATGGAGAGGGACCCACAGGACAGAGGTTCCCTACCCCTGGGCTCCTGGCAGTGGTGAAAGTTAATCATTGGGGGTTGGACTAGACAACCTTTGAGGTACCTTCTGACTTATAGGTGCTGTCCAATCAAGCCAGGGTGCTCAGTATCTTGCAGGACCAATGAGCGAAGACAGGCCAGAGCTACAAGCATCAAGCATATTTGGACCAGGCTACTTTTGTCAGGGACCCAACCCTGGGGGTGGGTGGGAGGGGTCAGCTGGACTATGGCTGAATTCCAAGCTTGGCCCAGAGCCAGAGGGTCCATTGGAGAGGGTGTCAAGTCCAAAAGGCAGGTGGGGTGTGTAGTCCAGTGTCCAGGTGAGGGCTAAGTGCTGTGAGGAAGGTCTTTGGAGTGTTGGGGCCTATAGACTAGCACAGGGTTGTGGTCACCATGGTTAGTAAAGTGGCTTGTCTGAGGTAGGCTCTGGGATAAGGAAGGACCAGGATTTGAGGTCTGTAGTTCCTTTGAGTTCTGACAGCTTTCCGATTCCAAGGGACCTAATTCCTTTTAATTCAAAAGTTCAAAATTTGGCATCTTACTCACATTTGAATATTATTATTATTATTATTAGTAGTAGTAGTAGTAGTAGTAGTAAATCCTTTACCTCAGAAATAAAGAAATAGAAACTGGTGATTTTGGAAAGAGTCCATTAAGCCGAGGGAAGAAATCCTGCCCCTAAAACCCTGGCTATTAGGGACTCCATGCCCAGCAAGCGGGCCTGGTAACTGGTTGTAGTCAGTTGCCAGCAAGCATGGAGCTGGCAAAGAAACACAAAATTATGGTGCTGGTATTTTAAATTTGGCAGGTGAAGGGAATTCTGTGGGTACATTCCAAGGACGCCATAGAAAAGAGACTGGAAAAGACATCACAACCTGGCAGACCTATCTACTTCTCCATGATGGCTTGTAGGAACAGAAATAGGAAATGTGGCAAAAATCAAACCAGTATAAGCATGTATGATGGTTATCATGGAGTAGAAACATTCTGGGCGGAGAATCATAATTTTTTTCCAGTGGTGACTGACTACCACAGCTTAAGTTGATGGTAAAGCCAATGTACCATGGTACATATGTGCATAGAACCACATGGTATTAGTACATGCTGTGTGCTAAACATGACACCAGAAAGCGCTTCCTGCAGGAATAATTTTGTTGCTATTATTGTTATTAAATATTAACATAGCACCAGCAATGCACCTGGTACTGAACAGTCTTTAATTGGAGTCAGTCTGTGATGGACAC
The DNA here is from genome assembly GCA_003113815.1 of Sphenodon punctatus. Lineage (NCBI taxonomy): Eukaryota > Metazoa > Chordata > Lepidosauria > Sphenodontia > Sphenodontidae > Sphenodon > Sphenodon punctatus. The sequence goes on from QEPC01007989.1 coordinate 485,041, forward strand.
GGGAGAGAGGAACATTCATGAAGTTGAGAAGTTGCAAGTGCGCTTAGCTCATTCACAGGGGAAAAGGGAACTCAGAATAAAAGACCAATAGAAGGAGCATCAGTGAGCAGTTGTGAGGGGTCAGGAACTAGGGAAAGTCTGACGAAGAGGTAGGTTTAGGAGGGATTTCAAGACTGGGAAGGAGTGAATGGTGCATGTGCGTTCAGTGAGGGAGTTCCAGGCATAAGTGACTGCACTGGAGAAGGGGCAAAGGTAGTTTAGGGAGCAAAAGACTCAAGGCTGGTGAGGTGGTCAGAGGAGGATGAGTCCCTGGGTGGAAATGTAGTGGGAAATGAAGGCAGAAAGATGGGAAGGAGCAAGGGCAGGAAGAGTCTTGAAGGTGAAGACAGGGAGTTTGCACTGGATGTGAAAGGGAGAGGAAGCAGAGAATTTTGTTTGACCAGTCATTTTGTCTTTGGATAAAAACACACGTGACTGCGCCACCGCAGCAACCTGGTCCAGGTTGGGACGGGAAGCCATGGCGGACATGGTTTGGACTGGGTTGGGCCTCAGAACAAACGTGCCCAGGGATCGGGGGGAGGGCAGATATATGAACGTGTGGCCGGCTGACCCCACCCCCATACGGTACCCAGCGCCTTTCCCCCAGCCATTATAGGCAGCCATGGTGGCCAATGACAGCCAGCCATGTCAGCCGGCCATGGCGGGCCCCAATCCTGGCCATGTCTGCTGGCAGCAACAGACAACACAGCCCACTGTAGCCTGGTCGGGCGGGCCTTGACCCAGGATGTGCACCTGGGATCCGGCACAGAGCACTTCCTGGGCTAGCCGCCAACATGGCCTGGGGCAATCCTGGGCCAAGATCTGGTGGCACCTGCACATATGTGCAGCTGAGATTCAGGCCAAAGCGTGACAAAGAAGTCTGCTGTCATGTCCTTTCCCACCCTTTGTCATCCATTTGTGTCTCACGTTTGTACCTCAGCAGCTTGAGTGACCCAGAGAAGCTCTTTTCCCCCTACTCCAACTTTGTACTTTTCCCCCTGTTACTGTGTATTCCTTGGTCATCGTTGCTGAGCCCCTTCCCTTTCTGTTTTAAAGAAGTATCTGAAACACATCTGTTCATGTTACAATGACCAATTACCATGTGGCATTCTGTGTACCCTCCTTTGGTATGTGGTCTTTATCCTCATTATGACTTTAGAATGAATGGTCAGTTCCTTACGGCTGGAATTTCTCCCTTCTTCTGCAGACTTTGTTCATTTTACATGATGATGATGATGATTGATGATGATGAATTATTAATAATTTCTATAGCACTTTCAGTGTTCAAGGTGCTTTATAATCTTTATCTAGTTCACGCTCACAACAATCCTGTAAGGTGGGTCATTATTGTTTCCATTTTACATTTGGGGAACTTAGGCTGAGAGAAAGTGATTTGCCCAAGGCCACCCAGTGAGTTCATGGCTAAGAAGGGATTTGAACTCTGGTTTCACAGGTCAGAGTCCAAAAGTTTATCTGCTAGGCTACACTCGTTCTCTGAATCATATATTGTTGATTATATTTATAGGTGGAACAGGATGGTCTTGCTAATAATCAGGGATCATTGAATCCTGGTTTTACAACGGCTTCTACTGTGAGGCTTTGGACAGTTGCTTAGGCTGAGATTTTCAAAGCAGCACAGGAGCTGCATTTATCCTCCTTGAATGTATGGATAACCTCCCACACTTTGTATTGAAAATTACCTCAACCAGAGTATGGATGTTTTTACACACACATTTCTCCTGCATGTCTGCTGTTACATCCTGAACTTTCTGTGTGTCTAAATCACTCACCCAGATCTTAAAGATTTGGATCTTTGAACTTCTGTGTGAAACTTCTCCCAGAACTTTTGTGTGTAAAAAGTTCTCCTGGTAAACTGTTTTGCTCCAGGCAGCTGTGGTCACTTGGTTTCCATGGCAACCTGTCACGTTTACAGCTGTGGCTACTTTAGGCTGCCTAAGGGCAGTGTGTGAGTGAAGAATGCATCCGGAATTTACTTGTGAACTTGTAAACCCAGAAGATTGAAAGATCAGCACTTTAAGGTGTGTGTAAAAATGCCCAATGTCTCTAGAAAACAGCAATGACAATCCTTTCTGCTTCTCAGGGGTGATCTGAAACTGAATTTATGTAGACTGCTTCATGATCCTGAAATGGAAAATGCTAAAGAAACATCAAGCATTATTTTGTTATACCAATAAATAATAACTAGAGAGAGATTAACAGGGAAGCTCATATCTAGGCCTGAACTATTAAAAGGTGCGCATGAGCAGATGCATACCCAGTTTAGTTGTTCTGTCTCTGGCTTGTAATTCAGGCTCATCTTTGTTGACGCACCCCCCAGAAACGAGACAGGACACCATTAAATGGATTTAACATGGCCGCACCCTTTATTGATCCAAATTCTTCAAATTGAATAGGTGAGGGGGTGACATTGCCTATTGCGATTCAGGGTCCAGTATCAACCATAACTCATTGAACCTTAGAACGTCAGGGGAGGTCTCGATATACACTCAATAACCTCCCTGCAAATGAAACGTTTCCCCATCGTCCAGCGGGGACTTAGTCCTTTTCGACTTGAGTAAGGACTAGGGTGCCTAACAGTGGGTGGCCATACAATGCCCTACCACCGTTCCAGGTCACCCCTTCCCAGGGAAAACAACGCTACACATGCCATACCCTGCAATCACGTTAAGCATGTCTTCCCCATCTCTTAAGGAGATGACTCCTATTTTATTTACCCTAAAAGAACCGATACTGGAACCCCACCACTCAGGAACCGCCAATACCTTCAGATGGGTCTGGCCCCCACACCTATCCAAGACAACTCAGTAACTTAGCCCGCAAAACTTGTAGGTACATCTCATTACCAGCCAGGGAGAGGTGGACACCATCTCGCCTAAATAATTCTAAGTCCCTATGGGTAATCCCATTGTGCCTAATTGCCTCTCCCCCAATCCCACTTAACCACTTCCTAACTTCCCTATTAATTGTCTTCCTTGTTTTATCTATCTTTTTAGCCGGTATCCCTTCACCCGTCCCCAACTAACCCTTTCAACTAACTCTGTCCAAATCGGCCTTACCCCTGGTAATACTCCCTTTACCTCCCATAAATCACTTTTTATATTCTTAACTAATTCCACCCCTTTTAACCTTGGCAAATCATTTCCCCCGAGATGTATCACCAAAATGTCAGGTTTGCTGGCCCGTGCCTGCTGAGTGAGCTCCAGGAGCCATTGATGCCACTTCATCCCACTCCTTCCCTGCCAGCAAACCTCCACCATGGCTGACAGCCCCAGCTGGGATCCCCATCTAGTATTCTTCACCGCTTTGGCAGCCCACCGGACCAAGCTATGGCCGCAGATCCAAATCTTCACTCTCCTCCGTCTGGCTTGATCTGCCAGTGGAACATGATAAAGTAATTAACATGTGTTGGACGTCGGGTCCATTCGCACGTACGCGTGGTAAGCGTGTGACTGCCAATGACCAATGGCTTGGATGTCCTTACCAGGCATACCCATCCGGGCTGCAAACGTAGCTGCCCCTATCCTAAATGAATGGGATCCATATTCCATATATAGGAGCTGGAGCCTAGACAATGCAGAACGTAATACTGATATGAACTGGTTCCTGGTGGCCGGTGCCCCGTTCCTGTGGCAGAAGAATGTTCCCACGGTAGGTGGTCGTATTGTCAAGTATTCTTGTACCGTTAAGATTGGGCATAAACTGTCATCACCCGCCATAGCCAACTTAACTGTGTGCGCCCTTCCCTGCTGATCTGTCTTTGATTTTCTTAGGTGCAGGATAAGTTCCTGCATGCCTATTTTGACATCCTCAGATGCTAATGCCCTACCTGATGTATCCCTGGTTGACTCAACTACTAACTCACTAACTCTAAAAGCCCCCCAAAATGCTAGTTTGAACAGTGCTGCGAACATACATTTTTCGAACCCATTGTAATAAACTTGGTGCAACACACCAACAATTCTAACTAAAAGTGTGTGTGTGTGTGTGGGGGGTGATGGGTAACCTGCCATCGGTATTAACTGGCTGCTCTCGCGCCCATGACTCTAGTAGTCTACGGGTGAAGAAACCCTTGTCCGACGCCTGGTGACCAGCAAGTTGGCTCATAAAGCCCAATGCAGATAATTTTCTGGCAATGGTCCTAGTCGCCAACCCTTCCGTTCTCAAGGCCATAGCGAACTGTAACACCCGAGCCTCGTGGATCGGGAAACCCAGGGTCCATTCCCATTGCGCACGGAAATGCTGAAATGTTTGAAACGTGCTGGCATAGGCAGCTCGGGTATGTGCAGCTAAGGAGTCCTGCACCGCGGAGCAGAGATCTACAATCCAAGGTTCCACATGGCCGCAGGCATAGGCTCTGGGTCCTGGTTGGCCTGGGGTGCCAGCAAACGGAAATGCTCCATCTGGAATTGAGAAAGAGCATCCACAATCTCATTCTTGAGTCCTGGAATGTGCTTGGCATGAAATAAGATGTTATGTTGGAGGCAAGTCATGACCAAAGCCCAGACAAGCCCCATGACCCATTGGGAATGTGATGAGAGTGTGTTAATTATATGTACCACTGCCTGGTTATCGCACCAGAACAGGACTGCTCTGTCAGCCAATTGATCGTGCCACAACTGCACCACCACAACAATGGGGAATAATTCAAGGAATGTAAGGTCCCTTGTGATCCCTGAGGCAATCCATTCGTGAGGCCAGCTGGCTGCACACCACTTATGCCTAAAATATACCCCAAAACCATGAGAGTCCACTGCATCCGAATGAACCTGCAGCTCAGCTTTGAGCAAGAGCTGCTCCCTCCACACACTAATCCCGTTAAATCCTTCTAAAAATATGAGCCATACTCCCAGGTCATCCATCATGTCCTTGGTCACCCTTATGTGGTAATGAGGCAACGGTTCACCAGCGAGCTTACTGTACAGTCAGGTCATGAATGCCCTACCTGGATCTATGACCCTGCAGGCAAAGTTCACACTCCCTACCAATGACTGGAGCTATCTAACCATGATCTTACCCATGGTGCTACACTCTTTTTAGCTTGAGGATCAGTGCCTCAACCTTATCTGTTGGTAAACGGGACACCCGTGCCACGGTATCCAGTTCTATACCTAGGTATGTGAGAAATGTGCTGAGTCCTTCGGTCTTTTCTTCTGCCAGTGGGATACCTAAATGCCCAGCCTTCTTCTGAAAGGTGTCAACTAATTGAGCGCATTCGTTCATGCCTGCTCACCCCACAAAGAGGAAGTCATCAAGATATTTTGTGATGCCTCCCCCCCCCCCGGCTGCTCGCTGCACCACCCATTCTATAAGGGAACTAAAGCGCTCGAAGGCAGAGCATGAAATAGAGCATCCCATTGGCATGGCCTTGTTGTAGTAAAATCCCTCCTGAAAATGAAAGCCCAGAAGCGAGAAACTATCTGGGTGTAGTGGTAAATTGCGGAATGCTGACTTCACATCGCATTTTTCCAGCAATGCCCCGCTTCCAAATTCCCTTACCAAGGCCACCGCTGCGTCAAAAGATGTGTAGTGGACAGATGTCAGGTCCCTGGGATGCTATCATTAACAGAGTGGCCCCGTGGGAAGGACAGATGATGAATCAATCGAAACTGCCTGGGGGCCTTTATAGGAACCATGCCCAACTGAGAAAAAAACATGTTGGGCGGCGGTGGGGCAGCAGATGGTCTGGCTACTCTACATTCCACTACTTCCTTTTGGATCTTCTGTGCTACCACTTCTTCCATACCCATGACTGACCTCAGGTTGGGAGCAATTCTACCCCGCTGCACCTCCCCAGCTGGTATACGGAACCCGTCCTTAAAACCCATTACCACATATTGGACCTTTTGCCTGTTGGGATGTGCGCGCAGGGCCGTTGCCAATCTATCCACCTTAACTGGCATTGGGGCTCTTTTCAGCCGCCCCTGTGCCCCCACTCCCTTGATTTCCTTTTCCACCTCCACTGGACCTGCCCTTTGTCTTAAAGCCAGGCTTGGGTCTGGGGAAAGCGGATGTAGCGTGAAAACCCCCACACGAGGAGCAGGTGTGCCGAAACCTGCATGATGGGCGGGAACATCTGCCCATGCGGGAAAACTCCCAGCATTGCCCAACGGTTCCCGATGTACTCTGCTTCCCCCAGGCCCTGTTCAGGTCATTAACCGGAGCCATCCCTCCCTTTACAAGAAGGTGTCCACTATCTGCTCTGGGGGCTCCCGTGGCATCACTCATGCAGTTTAACCACAGGTCATGGGGATGAGTGTCCCACCTCAGTCCCGGGTTAAATGAGGCCCGGTGCCTGAAAGCCTCATCATATCTGAGCCAGGCCCCCAGGGAGCCGGTCTCGTAGGCCCTGCGGATTATCTCCCCATATTTGAGTAGAACCGCACCTCTCTCAGGGAACATTTTCAACTGTACCCCATGGTAAATTGCATAGGCCTCAGTCCAGTTGGTCCAATTCCTGTCTGCCCTAGGCCTCTTGTACTTTTCCTTTTCTTTCTTCTCATCTTCCTCCCCAGGATCCACTATGGCATCACTGAAAAGGAGGGCAAACAAATCGACATAATCCCCTCTCCAAATCTTTTCTCTCGTGGCAGGCAACAGGTGCTCGTCTATTGGCACGGATAGATCTGCATAGGCTCCCCCTAATGGGGGTGGCTGGCGCGGTATCGATCCCACTTGCCCTACCTGACCCGAGGATCCCTGTGTCCAAACCTGAAGTGCCTGCTGGGATTACGACATGGCCAGCGCCGCGCCTCCATTCCCTGTAACCACTCCCATTTGCCCCAAGGGGCGAGCTGTGTCCACTCCTGATACAACTGGGGGGGGGGGGAAACTTGCACCCAGCTCCCGTTCCACCACAGATACTGTGGAGGCCTTTTTGCCGGTGGGGGTCTGGGCCCCGCTCCACTCATGTTCCACGCCTGGGTGCCAACCCTAACCCCATCTTGCCACATCTCAGAGGAAGCTGTGCCTCCCCCAATAACCGAGACGTACTGAGGGAAAGGAGGCACATTCACCCCCGCTCCCCATGCCCCTTGTCCGGTCCCATGGCCAAGCAGTGCCCTATCTCCCCCTGTGTGCGTACCTGCTTCCACCAGGTTTTCTGCACTGATGGCACACCACTCCCGCTCCTAAATGCCAGCACCTGCTCCAATGCTGCAATCCTCACCAGGATGTGCGAGTCCTCTAGTCTTGCTCCCGCTGTTTCTTCCCTCACGGGCAGCCTGTAATCACACTGAGATGGGGGAGGACCCCCTTGCTGAATTTGGACATTTTTATTTTCACCCCTGCCTCCTGCCTGACCCCTGTCTCTACCATGCCGCGGGGGGAGGAGGGGTCTTCAGGCACCAGGGGGTGGCCACCGCCCACTTCACCTCTCCACCTGCCTCATCAGCAAAGCAGGCAGGGGTGACAATAGGCCTGGTTCCCCACCTGAGGGGGGACTGTACCTGTCTGCTCGGCCTCACTCTCGATCAGTCCTCCCGTGCACTCACCTAACCCTGCTGTGGAGAAGGCCCTGCCCAAGGCCTGCATTACCGGGGTTGGGGTGGGCAGCCCTGCCCCAGCTCCCCACAATCCCCCATCCCAGTTCCCCATATCAGGCCACTCTTGGGGTACCATTCCTTCCTCTCCACTTATTGTTTCATCGTGTGTGTGTGGGAGCCCCCACTGCGCACTGAGCCCAGCGCCAAACAGCAGGGCCTCACAAGCAGCCAAGCACTCCAGGGTGGTCCCAGGTACAGGTGGGGGGGGGGGAGGGCTGAGCTCACCCCCTTTTAGCCCCTTTTACCAGCCTGCTCCCTGATGCCCGGGGTTTTGCAGCTCCCCGCTACTCAGGCCCTCATCTGCCCCCCCTCCTACTTCTGACTGGGCCTCACTCCCAGCCCGACTCACTGTCCCCACTCTGGGACCACGCTTCCTGTTCTGGCCCATGCTGCTCCTAATCTTCTTTCCTCTGAAAGCCTCGCCGCACATGTTCAAGGTGGATGCGCGCGAGGCCGCTGCTGCTCCGTTCCCTGCTCATCCTGGACTGAGCAGGGAACATAAAACAATGCTTCTGGCCACCTCACGTGGCTCCAGTAGCAAATCAGAAGCTGTTCTTTTCACGCGGTCGGAGAGCCCCAGCAGCGCCATGTTTCCAAGCACTGCAGATTTTCAGCACTTGCTCCTCCAAAGCCCCACTCATTTCCTGGAGTCAGGGGCGCGACAACCGCCCCGCCACCGCTTATATGGCAGAGGGCACTTTTGATCGCTAATTGTTTGTTGCTGCACAGAGTCAGGAATGAATCTGAGGGATGCTTCAAATATTTATTCTTCTTCAATTATTTATTATTTATTACTTCTAAATTTACTTGAAGGGTTAATGGCCCTTTCACTGACCCTTTTCTAAGGTAGCCAACTTTCACCTGTTTTCATCATGATTACTTTGAATTAACTACCAACAATGGGTTTCTACAGCAAAAAGAACTGTAGAACTGTGCTGGACTGCCTCAAGGAGACTGTGTTTTGGCCACCAGCTACCAACCTGTCTCTCTAACCTTCCCTTTTTAGGGAAGGTTATTGAATGGGTAGTGGCTTAGCAGCTGCAGGCACGTCTGGACCACACTGGTTTTCTAGCTCCCATCCAGTTGGGCTTTTGTCTGGGTTATGGCATGAAAACGGCATTGGTGGTCTTGGTTGATGACCTCCTAGTAGAGCTGTATAGGGGCAAAAAGCCAACTTGTATCAGGTTCAACTGGTGATGGACAGCGGGGCACCTCCAGGGTACTATGGGGCAGAATGGGAGATCCTGGAGCTCTATGGGCACTGGAAGGGTGAACTGGTGGAGAGGGTCCAGCTGGCAGAGAGGGATCTGGAGAGTGTGAAGCAGCAGCAGCAGCAGCAGCAGGAGGAGGAGAATGCCCCTGGGTATGGTGGGAGTGGGAGCAGTCACCCCTTTCAGTCGGCAGGGTCTATCTCTGCCACCAGCCCGAGCAGTAGCAGCACCAGCAGCACCCCTATTGTTTCTCACCCCTATTGTTTCTGGATGACATGGATGGACAGACCTCCCTGCCTGGAATGTAGCCCCCAGAACCCTGAGGGTGGGTCCTGGGGCTGGAGTGGCTGCTTCTTGATACGGTGGAATGACAACTCCCTGTGAGTGGAATGATGGCCCCAGAACCCTGAGGGTGGGTCCTGGGGCTGGAGTGGCTCGAGAACTTTGAAGGCTGAAGTGGAGATGGGTTCCACGTGACATCTCCCCATGAGCGGAATGACAGCTTCAGAACTCTGATGGTGGGTCCTGGGGCTGGAGTAGCTGGCATCCCTGCTCAGCCAGGCATTGCAGGTGGAACAGTGGCAGAGGCCTGGTTAGGGTTCGGTGGCCGGCACCTCTACTCAGCCGGGCATTGCAGGCTGACTGGCATCGGCAGAGCAGCAGCAGAGGCCCAGCCAGGGCTTGGAGGCTGGCACCCCTGCTCAGCTGGGTGTTTCAGGCTGGCTGGCATCAGCAGAGCTGTGGCAGAGGCCCGGCCAGGGCTTGGTGGCTGGCACCCCTACTTGGCCGAGCATTGCAGGCTGACTAGCCTTGATGTGGGACACTTGCAGACAAGTGGAATGACAGCCCTCTCTGCCTGTAACATAGGCCCCAGAACACTGAGGGTAGGTCCTGGGGCTGGAGTGGCTGGAGAACTTTGAAGGCCAAAGTGGAGAAGGGTTCCATGTGAACAGCAGTTGAACATGTGTCAGTTGGTCCTAAGGGATAGGTGAGCGCCGTTCCGTCTTCAAGGCCCTCACAGATGATGGAAGATATGTCACATACCTGAAGGAAGAGCTGTCTGAGTTTGTCCTGCAGTGGATGGATGTTGGCTTATCTTCCAAGTTCCTTCTGGTTCTAGTCAACTTGGTGAAGTTCAACAGGTACTACCTGGTAACATCACCGGGATGATTGTGTGCTACCTGGAGAACTTTGAAGGCCGAAGTGGAGAAGGGTTCCATGTGATGACTCCCCATGAGTGGAATGATGGCCTCAGAACCCTGACGGTGGGTCCTCAGGCTAGAGTGGCTGCTTCTAGATGCTGGGTACAACACCTAAACCTATCTAATCTAATCTAAACAAATGAAACAATGGAGGTAAATGTGTGGAAAGAAATGGATGAAGTAGTAGGAGGAGAATGGCAATGGATTGGGAGGAACATAAACTGCTGGGAGAGTGGTGTGGCGTCTGCCCCCTGCCTCCCTCTCGGGGGTCTGGGTCTACGTTACCCCTTTACCTCCCTATCCCGACACAGAGCCACCATGCACTCCCTCTGTCATGGACCATGGTGGAAGGGGGAAGAATACTAGGCTGGCCTTCACAATGGACATGTCCCTGCCCGGTGTGAGCCCTGGGGAACCCACTGCCCACTGAATGCCAGGAGAACGTTGCAGTTGCCCTCAGGCAATCTAAAGGTTCAGATCCCCAAATCCAGAGTGGTGGATAGGCTGGAGTCACAGCCAGGAACAGTCTCAGCCCAAAGAGTGTGTGAGCCGCGATCTCCCATTCTGACCCATTGTAATGTTCAACCAGCCCCCGCCTGCAGGCTCATTCGAGCTTTGGCTGTCTACAGGATTGAGGAGCAAATGGCTGAGGTGCAGTACCACCACCACCACCAGCAGACATTGGTTTGCCAGGGCACAGAACCCATGGCACAGCAGAGGCAGCAGAATCAGACATTGGATTGCCGGGGTACAGAACCCATGGCATAGACACTACAGCATAGGTGGCATTGGCAGTTGAACCCTGAGGGTGGGTTCCAGTGCTAGAGTGGCAGTGTCTGGCTGCAGTGGAAGGACAGCTCTCCCAGTCCCTGCCCTTTATGTATGTACATATGTATCCTTCTGGAGAAGTTTGGAGTGAGTTATTGACTATTTTTGTAACCCCCCCTTTCTATTTAAATGGAATTCGTCCCTGAATGCTCAAGTGAGAAATCTCTTTGCCCTCTTTGCCAGCGTTGCAGGCTGGCTTGGCTGGCATGGGTGGGGGAGTGTTAGATGCCACTAGGCCATGCCAGAGCAGCAGTGATCTTGGTGGTAGTAGGAAATAATAAATCATACTCAAGCGAGCACTTTGAAGGATGAAATGGAGAAGGGTTCCATATGAACAGCAGTTGTTGAACATGAGTCAGTCGGTCCTAAGAGACACGAGCTGGGCCCTTCCTGTGGTTCACCCCAGGCTGGCTGGCATGGGTGGGGGAGTGGCAGAGGCCGGGCCAGGGTTCGGTGGCTGGCACCCCTGCTTGGCCAGGCGTTGCAGGCTGGCTGGCATGGGTGGGGATTTGGGACACTTGCAGACAGCTGGAATGATGGGTTCCCATGAACAGTGGAATGAAGGCCCCGGAACCCTGATGGTGAGTCCTGGGGCTGGAGTGGCTGGCACCCCTGCTTGGCTGGGCGTTGCAGGTTGGCCAGCATCGGTGGAGCAGCGGCAAAGACCCGACCAGGGCTCGGTGGCTGGCACCCCTGCTCAGCTGGGCATTGCAGGCTTGCATCCTACTTGCCGGATCTGAACAAGCTATTCTCAAATCAAATATTTTATTCGGTGTGACCAAAGTCTTAATCAGAAAGAAATGTACCTTAACAGAACAAAAAATAGAATATAAAACAAAATATCAAACTAACATCCATAGGCCAGGAAACATCAGTTCCTAACAATATCGCAATATAAACAACACAGAAATAAATAAATAAATAAATAAATAAATAAATAAAAATAACCTTGTCAGCAATATTTATCATCCCAAAACTAAATAGTTTATAAAACAACAGAGAAACAGTACAGAATTCCCTATATATCCCACTCAACCACCAGTCAATCAATTTCAACCTTCCAACCCTCATGTTGATAATCATCCATAGCAGATAGCCCCAGATGATGGTTTCCAAAAGCTATATTCAAAGGAGTCTGTCCCATCATTGTCCCAAAATATCACCAGCTTCTCCAGAAGACCGTCAAACCATCCAGCTCCCTGCTCCTAGATGGTAAACTCCATCAACTAATTAAATCAAAATTAATATAAACATATTTATCATAATATAAAACATCAAATGGGCATCAATGAAAACCATATGATTTAATAAGAACAGTTATCAAACATTCAAATCAGAATCCTCCCCAAGATTCCCCCGAAAGTATAAAAAATTCTCTTTCAAAATAAACGTCTGTAATAGAAAATTAGCAGTTGCCACCGAGATCTCACGGGAGCAGTCCTCTAACAAAAACTTTTCAAGTTCAAAAATCGATCTACCCAGGTGTCTCTGTAAAAAACAAACCAGCCAATTCTCCCTCAGTTTGTTATACAGTCTATAATCAATCAATATATGACCCACAGTTTCTACTCCCATCTGGTCAAATGGACAAAGTCACATAGAAAATGGTTTGGCAGACAAACTACCCTCCAGAAGTTCAGATAGCAGAGGTGACATTGGGAACAGCAGCAGACATTAGGTTACCCTGGTACAGAACCCATGGCTTAGACAGCAGAGGCGGCATTGGGAGCAGCAGCAGACATTAGGTTACCCTGGTACAGAACCCATGGCTTAGACAGCAGAGGCGGCATTGGGAGCAGCAGCAGACATTGGGTTGCCTGGGTACAGAACTCTTGGCTCAGACAGAAGAGGCAGCATTGGGAGCAGCAGCAGACATTGGTTTGCCCGGGTACAGAACCCATGGCTCAGACAGCAGCAGAGGCGGCATTGGGAGCAGCAGCAGATGACATTGGGTTGCCCAGGTACAGAACCCTTGGCTCAGACAGCAGAGGCAGCATTGGGAGCAGCAGCAGCAGACATTGGATTGCTGGGGCAGAACCCTTGGCTCAGACAGCAGAGGCAGCATTGGGAGCAGCAGCAGACATTGGGTTGCCGGGTACAGAACCCATGGCTCAGACAGCAGCGCAGGCGGCATTGGGAGCAGCAGCAGACATTGGGTTGCCCGGGTACAGAAACCCTGGCTTGGACAGCAGCACAGGTGGCATTGGGAGCAGCAGCAGCCATTGGGTTGCTGAGGCAGAACCCTTGGCTCAGACATCAGAGGTGGCATTGGGAGCAGCAGCAGACATTGGGTTGCCCAGGCACAGAACCCGTGGAACAGCAGAGACAGCAGCAGCAGGATTTGCCTGTACCCAGCCCCCATGGAGCCAGGACGGTAGGATTTGCCAGGGAAGAGCTCCCATATAGCAGCAGACGGCAGCAGCACGATTGCGTGGGCACATTTGGATTGGCCTGGGCAGAGCACCCATGGACCAGGAGACAGCAGCAGAGAGATTACTGGGCCAGCAGGGCACATCACCCAGGGTTCGCAAGGGCAGGCAGACAGGCAGTGTGTCATGAGCAGAAGGTAGGCAGACTGAGGCAGGCTTTGTTCTAGGGCTGCCTGGGTGGGCGGCAGGGCAGCGTGGCATGAGGAGAAGGCACTGGCAGGCAGGCTGAGGCAGGCTTTGATCAAGGGCCACCTGGGCAGGTGGGAGGGGAGCATGGCATGAGCAGAAGGCACTGGCAGGCAGGCTGAGGGAGGCTTTGATCTAAGGCCCCTGGGTGGGCGGGAAGGCAGCGTGGCATGAGCGGAAGACACTGGCAGGCAGACTGAGGCAGGCTTTGATCTAGGGCCCCTGGGCGGGCGGGCAGCATGGCATGAGCGGAAGGCACTGGCAGGCTTTGATCTAGGACCACCTGGGCAGGTGGGCGGGCAGCGTGGCATGAGTGGAAGGCACTGGCAGGTAGACTGAGGCAGGCTTTGATATAGGGCCTCTGGGCGGGCAGCGTGGCATTGAAGAATTTAGTTTGCAGTTTTAAAAGAACGCATGGCTGGCTTTAATGCGCGAAATGCCTTGTCTCATCTTGGGCCATGGGATTTTCAAATGTCATGTGAGTGGATTGCGCAAGCACGATCCACTCCTCTAAAAGCAGCCTGAGTTATCAGCAGAGGGAATGTGAGAAATCCAAGGCTTTCTCCCCTACCTCCATTCAGATAGGACAGTAGAACTCCAGCTCATCGTTGCTACTGAGTTCTGAATGAAGGTGTTACCACTCAGGAAAGAGATTTTGTGATTCTGCAGAGTTCACTGAAAACATCAGCTCAGTGTGCTGCTGCAGAAGTCAAAAAAGACAAACTGTGGGAACTATTCAGAAAAGGAACAGAAAATATCATAATTCCAGTCTAAATCCAGGGTGTGGCTGCACCTTGAATACAGCGTATTGATAGGGCTGCCACCTATGTATATTTTTCCAGGCCACTTATGAAAAATACATGTTGCAAGGCCTGCATTGGCACCTATGGCACCCGTATAAGCCTGGCAACATATATTTTTCATAAGCAGCCTGGAAAAATATACATAGGTGGCAACCCTATGTATTGACCTGGTGGCCTCATCTCAAAAAAGAAAGGCAGTGTAGTGGATCCTGGTAAGACCAGGACCCAAAGTTAAGGCTGGCGAATCTTTCCCTAGCCACACAAGGGTGGAGACCTGGAAAGGGTTAACAGAGCCAATTACGGTGGCCTTCATGTTTCCAGCTAAGCGTGGCAGGAAACTGCAAGTCAATGAACTGAGGAGCTTCAGGGGTATAAGTCTGAGGCTGCTTTTAGATGAGTGGGCTGCAGTCGTGCGACCCGTGCGCGATTTTTCAAAATCCTGCAAGGCGGGATTAGACGTGATGAATCACGCAATCACGCGCATTCATGCACATTGTTTAACGACCGTGAACTAAATACCTCGATGTGTGAGGTATTTAGTTCGCGGTCTTTAAACAACGCGCAATGGCCTTGAATGAGTGTGCTCGCGTGATTTGTCACATCTAATCCTGCCTTGCGGGATTTTGAAAAATCACGCGAGCAGGTTACGCGACTGTGACTGCAACCTGCTCGTCTAAAAGCAGCCTGAGCTGTGGCTTGGTTGTGGCTGGACCTTCAGGAAGAAAGCAACCTGGAAGACACAAGGTAGCAAGGAGGGTAGGCTGTGGGCTTGAATGGCTGCCCAGAGAGCCAATAGGCAAGGAAGAAACCTTGGGTGGGACATGCATGAAGGTAATGCTGTTTCTGTCTGTTGGATTGAGTGTTCCCTAATAAAAGAGAGAGAAAAAAAAGCTCTTAATGTGCTGTTCGGGGCTGCTCATGCAGTGATTTACCTTGTAACAGGGCCATCCTGGCATAGGCAGTTAAAATCATCAGTGGGATGGAAGCCACTTCTGCTGGTGCTATGTAAATATAGGGACATCAAGGGGCATCTAGTCCAACCCCCTGGTTGGATGCAGGATGACTACAGCTAAAACATGCCGACAGGTGGCTCTCTAGACTCTCTTTGAAAACCTCCAATGATGGGAAGCCCACATCCTCTCTAGGTAGCTTGTTCCATTGCCATACTGTTCTTACTGGTAGGAAGTCTTTCCTGATTTTTAACTGAAATTCCCCCCCCCCCCGCCCTGTAATTTGAGGTTGTTATTTCTTCTTAGTGGCAGCCCTTTAGATATTTGAAGACTGCTATCATGTCTTTCCTTGGTCTTCTCTTTGTTAGGATAAACATATTCAGTTCCTTCAGTCTTTCCACATAAGACTTGCTTTCCACACCCTGTATAATATTTGTAACTCTCCTGTAAACTTGCTCCAATTTCTCAACGTGTTTCTTAAAATGAGGTGCCCCAAGCTGGACAAAATACTCTAGGTGAGGTCTGACTAGTTCCAAATAGAATGGAATTATTACTTTTGCGTTTGCCTACTTAGAAACGATGCTTCTGTTAACGCAGCCTGAAATTGCATTAGCCTTATTTATAGCTACATCACATTGTGGGCTCATGTTCAGTTTGTGATCAGCCACAAACCCTAGAGCCTTTTCACATGTTCTGCTGCCAGGCCAGGCATCTCCTATCTTATACTTGTGTATTTGGTTTTTCTTCTCCAAATGCAGAACTTTACATTTATCTTGGTCGAATTTCATTTTGTTAATTTTAGACCAGATTTCCAACCTATTTTTAAAATTCAAATTCTGTCTGCAAACTTGATAAGTATACCCTCCATTCCTTTATCCAAGTCATTAATAAAGATGTTTAATAGGGAAGCCAGGGTTCAAATCCTGCCCAAGCCATGAACTCACTGGGTGGCGCTGGGCAAGTCACTACCTTTCAGCCTCAGTTCCCCATCTGTAATAAATGGGAATGTGTACGTCTGTCTCCCCTCACCCATGTCCATTTTAGATTGTAAGTCCACTGGGCAGGGACTTGTCTCTAATAATAACAATTGTAAAGCACTAGGTACACTGCTTGCGCTATATAAATGCTTAACCCTTTAATGTTTCTTGGGGTTAAAATTCTACCTCAAGTGCATATTTTTTTTACAAAAACACACATAGTAGTGGCTCTACAACTTTGCCCTTTTAGGACATTGTCACCTGCACATAGGTAAATAACATCCCTAAAGTATAGCCTCTTACCACTTACCGGTTTTTTGTTTTTTTCTGTAACCAAAAAAGTATCCAAGGCATAAAAGCACCCCAGAAATCAATTGATTTTACCTTGGAGTACAATTTCTACCCCAACCAATGTTAAGCATTGGGGTCAAAAATATACCCCATGGGGTTTTTTTGTAAAGAAAAGTGCCCTAAGGCACTTGTAAATGGCACTAACAACCTTTGCATGACCTTTAAGTATTCTTAAGTGCCCTGTAACCATCCCCAATCTCACACATTGAAACCCTAGGAAGTAAATCTTGCACATATTGGGAAATCTAGAGAGACAACCCATCCTCCTATTCACACAGAGACAAACTGCTAACATCCCTATTGTCTTCAGCTACTTGCTAGTTAGCCATTTAGTTTGTTTGCATGTTTGTCCCCTGGATGCTCTTGTAACCTGGAGGCTGCAAGGTGAGAGGAGAAGGACCTGGCCCATTTTGCTTTCAGTGTTCCTAGGTTTGGGGGTGACACAGGACACATGCTGCACTGAGACTTCATCTGGAAAGGCAGAGAGACCAGTCTGACCATGCAGCAGAGAAGCAAACATCCAGCAGAAGCAGAATAAGTGCTTGATCAAATTCCAAAATGTTTTGCCTGTGTGTAATTGCCCTTGCAGGGTGGAAGGTGTTCTCCAGTGCAGAGGGTAGGGGGGGGCGAATGCCCAGCCATGGGAAAACTAGCACACTGGTGCCATCCTTTCAGGAAAAGAGAGCGATTACTCCTCAAACTGCCTCCCTGTGTCTTATCAGTAGGGATGGGCGAACAGATTGCGGTTCAGGTTCGGCCATTCATTTCGGCTGTGTTCGTTTCGGCCGTTAGTTTCGGCCGTTGGTTTCGGCTGCGTTCGGTTCGGTTTGGCAGTTCGGCTAGTTCGCCAAGTTCGGGTTCGGCTGTTCTGTTCGGCCGTTTGGTTAGGCTGTTTGACTGTTCGGTTCGGCTGTTCAGCCGTTCCGGAAATGTTGTTATGGGTGGTTTTTTGTTTTGTATATGTTTTTTTTAAATTGGGTTTTATATGGTTTTATTTTGTTTTTTATTTGGTATTTTTGTTTTTATATGGGTTTTTTTAATTTTATTTTTTTATCTAATATTATATCTATCTATCTACACTAAATCTAACTGCTATTAACTATTCTAAATGCTATTAACTAAATGGATTATCTAATAAGTACACAGACCTACTCCTACAAATACTAAAACTAAATCACTAACACTATCTCATCACTAAGCTAACTCCTACATCTATCTATCTATCTATCTATCTATCTATCCCACATCCATATCCATATCTATATGGATATATATGGATATATATACATCCCATATATATGGGATGGGGGGGAATCACAAACAGAAGAGGAGTCTGTAGTGAAATACATACATACTCAATGAGTCTGTACAGTGAAATGCATAACACAAGGTTTCAGTTTAAGGTTTAAGTTTCATTTCAGTACAAAACTGAAATGAAACTTAAAGCAATCTAAAAATCCTACTCAACGCCTGCTGTTCAGGAACAGTGACTAGCTCAGAAGGTGTTGGGAAGGGGGGAGGCAGATAATTAGTTTCGTTTCTTGCAAGCCTCTCCACCCCTGGTGCCTGGAAGTCTGCTCCTCAGTGACTGACACCTCCCTGTCATGTTTGACCTTCCAGTGAACCTTTTTTTGCCACCCGAACTCACCTGAATGCGATCCGAACTGACCGAACTGTTCGGCCATTTCGCCATTCGGTGTTTGGTTTGTTCGGCATGTTCGCGTTCATGTTTGTGTTCGTGTTTGGTCGTCCGAACAGGCCGAGTTCGGGCCGAACTCCGAACTTCCGAACCGCGTTTTCCCATCCCTACTTATCAGTCAGTATCCCACTGTAAATGTTTGATCACATTCCCAAACGTGGTGATGGGCAGTGGCCTTCGGGAGCTTTCAACAAGCTGGGTATCATCTTGTCCCCGCTCCTATTCAACGTATATCTGGGCGAGGTTGTATGGCGATTCGGAGTGAATTGCCATCAGTATGCTGATGACACCCAACTCTCTCTCTCTCTCTTTTATCTGACACAGGTCCTGCAGTCCCGGTGCTTACCCAGTGCCTGGCTGCTGTTGGATACTGGATGCGGGTGACCCGATAGAAGCTGAATCCAGGCAATACCGAAGTGATGATGTGACATGGGAGACATAGGGACCCCTGTTATTGATGGGGTCCAGCCTCCTTTGGTCACTCAGGCTTGCAGCCTTGGGGTGCTCTTGGATCCATGGTTGCATCTGGATTGCCAGCCAGCGGTGTCCAGGAGTGCTTTTCACTAATTACATCTTACATCTGGTGAGAAGGCTGCAACCTTTTTAAAATCAGATTTGGATCTGTCTGCTATCATCTATGCCTTCGTAACTTCAAAGCTACACTACTGCAGTACATTCTATGTAGGGCTGCCCTTGATGACTGTACGGAAGCTGCTGTTGATGCAGAACGTGGCAGCCCCTTCTTTTGTCGCAGGTAGGTTGTTGGGAGCACTTTACACCAGTGCTCCAGAGTCTGCGCTGTCTGCCAATAGCTTTCCAGGTACAATTCAAGGCAGGGCCGGCCCTACCACAGGGCAGCTTGGGGCGGCTGCCCCAGGCCCCGCTCCTGGGGGGGGCACATGTAGGGTCCCCAGCTCCTGGCCTGACAGTGGCCAGGAGCTGGGGACCCTGAGCGCTGGGGCCCCGGCCGAGTCCGACTCGACTTCGACTGACAGGCAGGAGAGGAGGCCAGCAGGTCTGAGGGAGAGTCAGAGACCCCGCCTTTCTCACACTCCGTGCCCCCCCCCCCCCGCTGCCTGTCAGACTCAGCCAGGGGAAATGTGGGAGAGGCAGAGTCTCTGCCTCTCCCACATTCCCCCTGGCCGAGACAGCCAGGCAGTGGAGGGGTCCAGCAGACATGAGGGAGAAGCAGCTAAAAGTACAGTGGCACAAAAGAAAAGCCAGCAGCTCCACTCACCACCAGCCTAGATAATCAGCCAGAGAAGAAATCAAAGACCCTCCCGGCCCCTGTCATGAGGTGACCTTCCATTATGCAGTGCCAGGGCAGATTTTACAGAGTGCCTTTGGAAAGGAAACCAATTGATTTGGGCTACTTTTGGGGAGAGGTGTGAATTCTAAATTTGAAGGCCTTCATGGAGAACACCCTGCTAGTGGTTATATCCAGGGAGGCAGCTGTAAGGGAGAGAATTGATCTTGTCAAAGAGGCAGGTTCCAAGGTATTTGCACTCTTGAGTCACAGCAAGAACACAACACTTCCTTCTGCATCCTCTTTCTGAGGAAGAGCAGGGACTATGGCCCTTTTTACATAGACACTCTAATACTGATAAAATGGGTGTTACATTTTATGATACATGGTACAGGGCAACGCTGCAGCCCTGAACACGGGCCCCTTTCACACGAGATGCCTTCACCCAGTTTTGCTGGGTGGAGACGTCTGTGTAAACACCACATGCAGTGGGTGGGGTGCATTTCACTGGGTTGAGATAAGCTCATGACAGGGGTCGGGAGGGTCTTTGATTTCTTCTCTGGCTGATTATCTAGGCTGGTGGTGAGTGGAGCTGCTGGCTTTTCTTTTGTGCCACTGTACTTTTAGCAAACAAAGTAGTAATGTGTGTGGCCTACTTTAAGCACATGAGCAGTCTCATTGACCTCAATTGGGCGCATGTTAGGACTGATGCGGCAGCAGCTGTTACCACACTGCAATTCCATTCCTAAACCTCGGCATCCCATGTTGTGCCTCGCAGAATTCCGCCTGGTATCCCGCGATTCTGCGATTCTTCTGCTACAAGAATCCGCAGATGCGGCATGTATGTGTTTCACCAATTTGCTGATCGTTACCGTTGTCACATAAAATCAGCGGTCTTTTGTAGCTGTGATTCAGCTGGTTCAAATCCCCACTGTTACATCTAACTTTATTTTTATTTTTTTTACTTTTACATTAGTGTTATTGTTTGTTTTGTTAATCATAAAATTATTGCTGTGTTTGGCATACTTTGTAAGATAAATAATTTAAAAATGCTTCTTTATTACATTAACCCAAGATTAACTGATTAGCGCAGCCGAGCCAGGCGGTGTGATGAGTGCTATTATGCCCCACCCCCTAGCGCCACTGGCGTTACGCTCACTTGCAGTCGCCGACCGCCATCGCCGATGCCGTCACTGACTGCCCTGCCCCCACCTGTCCTTACGTGACCACCTTCCCTCCCCCGGACACCAGAGTTCTGTAGTGTCAGGGAGAGGGGTGTGTGTGTGGTGCTTTTAGCATTTTAATCTTATACTTTATCAGAGCCTTTGTAGTGTGTCGTTAACAAAGGACAGTGAAATAATGCCCTAAGAGAGAGTGATTGATTTAGACTGGTCCCACTCCCTGCCCAGCGTACTTACAATCAAAGATGCACAAGGATGAGGGGAACGCACAGGGAAAGACAGATACACATGTATTCCCATTTTACATATGGGGAACTGAGACTGAGAGGTTTTTACTTCTCCAAGGCCACTCAGTGATTTCCTATTTCAATTAGCCCTGGTCTCCTAGGTCCA
>QEPC01007989.1:528808-544833 GCA_003113815.1 Sphenodon punctatus
CCCCCCACACACGCACTCTCTGATTGCTCACAAGGAGGGAGGCAGGGAAAATGGGTGCCCAGCGTGAGGATGGTGGGTTAGGGTCCCAGGGAAACAGGAGGGTGAGGGATTGCATACAATTTACAGAGGCAAGGAACTAGTAACCACAGACGGGAAGGACAAGGAAGTCAGTTACCCTACACTTACCCGCACTCTCTCTGGAAAGGGATTCAGGGGGAGGGTACTCACGCAGCCACGCACACCGCTGAACCCCCAGTCACACAGGAGGGGTAGGGAAGGGGCACTGGACGGATGCAGGCAACAGGGTCACTCTGAAAACAGCTCGTTTTGAAGTCTCTCTCTCTCTCTCTCTCTCCTTCCTCCAAGGGGCCAGTCTAAGATCACCGGCGCTGTGTGTCTCTCAGCGCCAGCTTTTATGTCCCGGCCACGCCCCCCTGGCGTGCCTGAAGCCGCGCCGAGCAGCGAAGCGTCCCTGGCCCCGCCCCCGCGTTCCTCTCGGCGCGTGGGGCGGGCCGTTCTTCAGTTTGTTGTGTCTGTGGTTGCGGGGCAGCGGCGGCGTCCGTTTCCGGTCCGCCCAATGGGGAAGGCGGCAGCCCTGCCGCTGGGGCTTGTGTGGGTGTTTGAACCCTCTTCCCCAGGTAAGCGCGAGGCGGGGGTCGCCTCCTGACACTTTCCCTTTTCAGGGACCCTGATACAATTCACGGCAGAGTTTGTTGACCAAGGCCAGAAGCGCAGTCTCAGTGCCATAGCCTGGATGAAAGCTGGACTGCGAGGGATCTAGAAAACTGATGTGGTTCAGATGCCCCTGCAGCTGCTGAGCCACACCCACTCAATAACCTTCCCTGAGGGAAGGTTAGGGTTAGGGAGGGTTAAGGTTAGGGAGGGTTAGGGTTAACCCTAAGGGAAGGTTATTGAGTGGGTGTGGTTTGGCAGTTGCAGGAGTATCTGGACCGCATCAGTTTTCTAGATTCCCTCGCAGTCCAGTTTTCGTCCGTGCTATGGCACTGAGACTGCGCTTCTGGCCTTGGTCAATGACCTCTGCCATGAATTGGATCAAGATTGAATGACCCTGATGATTCTGTTAGATCTGTCGGCTGCCTTTGATACCGTTGATCATGAGATGTTGGTGACTCACTTGTGGGACTGAGCCGGGGTGGACAGGACTGTTCTTTAATGGTTCCGCTCCTTCCTGGCTCGGAGAACTCAGCGAGTGGTGCTGGGGGATTGTTCTTCGTCTCTCTGCGACCTCTCGTGTGGAGTCCCGCAAGGTTCTATTTGGTCCCCAATCCTGTTCAACATGTATATGCAGCTGCTGGGCAAGATTGTGAGAGGGTTTGTTGTTCAGTGTCATCAATATGCTGATGACACCCAATTCTACCTCTCTTTTTCATCTGACCCAGGCCTGGCAGTCTTGGTGCTTACTTGGTGTCTGGCAGCTGCGGTTGACTGGATGAGGGTGAGCTATCTGAAGCTGAATCCTGACAAGATGGAGGTGATGCTAGTGGGGATAGGGCTGAAGCGGCAACTCCTTTTTCCGCTCTGATATTTCATTCCGCCATTTCAGAATTGCCTGCAACTTTCCACAGCTTTTCCGCTGGCATTTCGCTAATTCCGCACCCTTTGCTTTGCAACATCAGAATTATCGGAAAGTGTCAGAAATAATCTCAGAAAGTGTCGGAAGAAGCATTGTTCTGCTACTTTTGCACCGTGACCGCATGTTGGAAAGTGCTAGTGGAAATTGTGGAAGATCGCAGATGAAAGTAGTGCAATGAACATCTCTATCGCATCATGCCTCTCATTGTGGAAGAGCTTTCTGTCAGAAACAGCTACTGCGGTGGCTTGCCATTTCAGCCCTAAGTGGGGAGGGTGGTGGGGTTTGGCATCCCCCCATCATTGATGGGGTTTGTCCTCCACTGGTCCCACAGGTTCATAGTCTGGGAGTGCTCCTCGATTCTCAGCTTCACCTGGATGCACAGGTGGGGACTGTGGCGAGGAGCACGTTTCACCAGTTACATCTGGTGCGGCGGCTTCAGCCGTATGTCTCAGACTCCGACCTGGCCACTATTGTCCATGCTTTCATTACCTCAAGACTGAATTGTTGTAATGCTCTACATGGAGTTACCCATAGTGACAGATCAGAGGCTGCAGCTGGTGCAGAACGCGGTGGCCTATCTCCTCACTGGTCGCCATGAGCACATTACACCAGTGCTCCATTCTTTGCACTGGCTGCCATAGTCTTCTGAGCCTGATTCAAGGTGTTGTTGCTTACCTTTAAAGCCCTATACAGTCTGGGCCCTACCTATCTACGGCACCGCCTCAGTCCCCAGGCTCTGGATCGACCCCTGCAGTCAGCTGGGAGCACTTTTCTCAAAGTCCACCAGGTATCTCTGGGTGGGGTGGGGTGGGGGGCACGACTATGGAGAGGGTGTTCTCAGTAGCTGCACCAAGGGTGTGGAACTCCCTCCCAGCAGAGGCCTGTGTGACCCCGGACCTCTCCTCCTTTCGATGACAATGTAAGACCTGGCTGTACTGCCAGGCTTTTGGTGAGGGAGATAGGTAAGGGGTGGGGGGTTGAGGGTTAGGGAGGAGGGTTTTTCTTTCATTTTGTATTTGGTGGCACCCCATTATGTGGATTTTATATTTATATTTATATTGTATTTATTATATTTGTATTATCATATTTTATCTTTTAAAATTATATTTGTTAGCTGCCCTGAGGTGCTGTTAGCAGGAGGGTGTGGGGGATAAATTAGTTAAATAAATAAATAAATAATTGATTCCCTCTGTGTCAGTCTGTATTTGGTCTAGAGCACCTTGGATGCCCCATTCTGTCTTCTGCGTGCCTTGCTGTTCCTGATCCTGTCATAGCCTGAAACATTTGTGGCATCCACCTTTTCTAGATGCCTTTACCATTGCATACCTGTAATGAACTGCTACCTGGGTCAGTATATGTCCTTGAGGATTTAGCTCCCCAAACAATTGCTCAATCAGGATTCCTGGTCCAATCACTGACTTATTGAATACACACTGTATAGGCTTGAGTCTCTCACTTGGCTCCCAGTGCCCCGAGATATCTTTCAGGGCTAGACCTTTGGCTTCATCTCTCCTCTGTGGTCCCTTGGGTTCAGGATCAGCTTCCCAGGCTGAAGCTGCTTTCCATGAGCTCTTTCTCCCTTGGCAGCTCAAAACAGACTGCCTTGGCTCTGCAGCCTTCCCTTCTTATGCCCCTCGCAGGGCCAAAGTGGACAGGCCAGTCTTAAAGGGGCCACAGCTGGTCCCATCACATCACCCCTTCAAATACACTCCCTCTGAACCTCTTTTCTAATGACTGTGAACCTGGATTTCCAATCCTTTGCACCTATCCATATCTCCATAGAGCCCTTTTCAGCTACTTTCTTCAGGAACTTGTCCAGTTTTATTAGTCAGCCTCTTGACTAGTAAAGTCAAGACCCACACCATGCTGGTTGCTTGAGTATTTTATGTGACAGCTAGGTTTGTGCTTTTTGCCCAATGCACTGCTGCCTGCCAATAGTTTACTTACCTGACACTGGCCTTGCCCCCAGCCTGCTAGTCACTGTGATACCAACATCTGCCTGCTTGAATGCTGTTGCAATTAGAAATTAATGAAGTCCAAGTATAAAAGAGAAGCAGTTAACCTAGAGTAAGGTTGGAACCAGGTGTTGCAAAACGCAGCAAGAGGGAGCTATACAGCTGAGCCACCCACCTCACTGTGTTCATCCAAATCTCTAACCTGGGGTCCCCACAGCTGGCAAACCCCAGAAAAACCTAGTTTTTGCTGCCACCACCTGGGTTCCAGAAATCAGAGGGGATCCACACACAACCCAAGCAAAAAGGTAAAGAGGCAGAAAAGCTTGCCCCAAGGGACAACTCCCTATGTACTCAAAACAAGAAAAAAGGGGAACAAGCAATTATGTGGAGATGACCACAAATTATATGCAAAAGTATTTTATATATATAAAAAAGATCTCAAATACGACTATACCAAGACACATCCAACTGGACCATACAATCGGTACAAATACCAGACTAGAAAAGTCAATGTGACAAAGAATGATACATGCACAATGGCAGACCCCCAGGGGGTGAATGAAGCCCCCAATCTAAAGTTGCTGTTCTGACGTCTAGAAGGTCTGTCCACAGTCGTCAATCGCCAAACGCGTTTCAGGGGGGTGCCCCCCTTTCTCAGTGGCTTATCTGCTAATAAAAAAAGAGCTCCTCATAATGCATTATGAAACAGGTCTTGGCTTTATAGTTACCACAGCTTGCTTGGAGACAACAATTCCTATATGTAGACATTCAAGTTATAAAGTAGATACATGCACTTGTTGTCTTGCATTCTGAATGTTTCTCCAAAAGAGGTGCTGCAATTCCTATGTTTGTTGCTGTCTCCTATTCCTCTAAAAATGCTGTTGTGGTTAACCACAAAAATGCTGTTGCTCATCCTCATCCAGTCCTCGATAGCAGCCAGGCACTGAGTAAGCACCGAGACTGCAGGGCCTGGGTCGGATGTAAAGGAGAGGCAGAGTTGAGTGTCATCAGTATGCTGATGACACTCCACCCCAAACCTACAAATGACTTCACCCAGGGGCCTCATGTACACGTTGAACAAGAGGGGAGACTGAATAGAACCCTGCAGGACCCCACAAGGGAGGTCCCACAGGGATGACGAGCAGTCACCTATCATCATTCTCAGATCTCCCTTACAAGAAGGAGTGAAACCACTTAAGCAGTCCTGCGCACCCCCGCCAGATCCCTCAGTCATGTCAACAACACCTCGTGGTCAACTGTATCAAAGGCAGCTGAAAGATCTAATAGGATTAACAGGGTAGAATTCCCCTTGTCAATCTCCAGGCTCAGGTCATCAACAAAGGCCACAAGCACAGTTTCTGTACCATACCCAGAATGGAAGCCCATCTGAAATGGATCCAGACATTGAGATGAACCTGGAGCTGTGTGCAACCACCCATTCAATAACCTTCCCTAAAAAGGGAAGGTTAGAGATAGGCTGATAGCTGGCCAGGGAGTCAGCATCCAAAGATGGCTTCTTAAGATATAAGTTGGTGGTGAAGGCCTGGAAGGAGAGGCTTTGGAGGCCAGAATAGCTCCCAAGATATATCCCAAGAGCTTGATTAAGAATGTGTCTGAGATACAGTGATACTTGCACAGGGAGCACATCCTGGTATATGTGACTGATAAATTAGGACTCTGAATTGAGGCAGAAACTGTGTGCCGAGTCCAGTGAGCTATCTTCCCTGCAGCCCACCTACGCCCAGGGCAAAGAGGGCTGCTTGGTCACACTTGTGTTATGATATTTCTGGATTTGGACATCACTTAAAGCTTGCAGGAAAACATTTGTGTGACATTTGAAACGTGAGAAAGGTGTGCAGTGGTGGGTTGTTGTTTTTTTTATACGGAATTGGTGATGATGCGTGTACACAGCAGAATGGGTACCAACCGTCTCCTCCCGCAATCGGTGATGTCATAGGCATTCGCAGAATACCATACGTCATGGAAGATAAGGTAATGTGAGAAAGCAGCCTCAGTCTCTGACAAGCTCTGAGGCAGGAGGCGAGGCTTTTGAGGCGGGGTGTGTTTTTAGGGTAGGCTTGAGCGCCAGCAATTCTTTTCTTTTAAAAAAAACCAAATTAAACACCACTTAGAGTAAGGCCAAGGGGTGTTTGATTTACCATCTAGGGAAAATCTATTAGTGGCCAGGACAATGAATGATTCTAGGCACTCCTGGGCTCCCCTCCCCCCTGCATGCTGAGAAATTCCTGTCAGGGAAGCTGCTGAAACACCTGCCTTTGGACAAGCCCACCTTGCTCTCTACCAGCACAGCACGATCCTTTCCCCCTAAACCTTGCTGCAGCTTATGTCAAAACATCTGTCATGTGGTAGCTTGCGAGAGATGCAGGTTGGCACACAGAGTTCAGGCTCCTGACAGCGTTCGTCTGCTGATGGTGGGCACAGCTGGTAATTAGCAAAGTGACACTTCTCAGCATTCCCCATCAAACCCTTCCCACCCCTTGCCTCCCAGAGCACATGCACTTGAGCTGGAGATGACGCAATCCCTGTGAGAACTGCCTCACGTGACTCAGATTAAAGTCACAGCAACTGCCCATTAGTAAGGCAGGTTGGGTGGGAAAGCTTGCCTTCCTCCCACCCTGGTGGAGCTAGAGTGTGGGGTGTGGTGGCTTCGATCCCCCGTTGGGAGGAAACAGGGCAGCCAGACTTCTAGGGCCACATGCTACGTTTGGAGCCAGCCCCTTGCTACTGGGAGACAAAGGCCTTGCGTTTTGGCAGCTGCCTCCTGTGCTTCTGTAAACAATTGTAAATACCCACTCTCAGTGCCAGTGAAAGGTTACTACAGCGAGTAATTGCTGGGCTTCGGCTGCCTGCGAGACAGGGGGAGCACATGCCTCCTGCAGTCTGGAGCTATTTATTGCAGGCATTGGAAGGTGATGGGGGAGGAGTGCCGGAAAGAATGGAGAGGAGATTCTGAAGGGGGTAGGGAAACCAACAAGAATAGTAACGTGAATTTGGAGCCTGTAACAGCACCTGCAGTCATGTATAATGCTGTATTTTTGGAGCCATGCTTAACTTCTGGTTATAACCAAACCCATGTTATAATGAGGGGATTTTCTACATGGAAAGCTATTTTGGGATGTAACACATTAGGTGCCAGACCCATGCCTTGCACCACCTTCTGACCAATTTCTGCTATAATAATGTTATAATGAGGCTGCATTGTATGCACACACACACTGGCATTAGGCATGAACTCCACCCTACCCCCACAGGCACATGTACTCTCTCCCTGCAACTAGGCATTTGCTCTCCTGCACATGCATTAGTCCCAGGTGTGAAAAGCTGAATCTTTTGGCAGATGTTCCCCGAATGTCTTTGTGTAAGTACAATGAATTTATTCTGCTTACAAACAGATGAGCAGTTTCCCCCAGAGTCCTATTTGGGGTCCTGCCCAAACCAGAATCGAAAGCTGACTCAAAACCACAGCAAACGCAGTCCACTTTGCCTGTCTGTCTGACTGTTTCTGATACTTACCAGCACTGGCAGGTGCATAATAGCCTCGCAACAGGGAGCATGTGCAAACCATACAGGATAGCATAGTGGGGGATATAGGATTTTAGCAACATGAACACTGGGAATCTCAATGCTTAGGAAAGATGAGGCAGCTCATGTCAAATAAAAAACCTGTTTTCTTTGCTGTAATGCCTCTTACTTAGAAAAAAAACTTTTTTAAAGAGGAGGGTGATGTCTGATTAATCATGATGATTTAGGCTTGTTCACAGGAAGAAGTGATAAGCGGCAATAACCCCTTACTAATCACTTTTGTTTGGCCGAACAGAGTGGTGGTTATTACCTCTCTTAGCAAGCAGAGTGCCACAAGCCAACCAAGCCAGGCCTCTGTTAGGGCCAGAAACTGGGGGCTGAGCCCAATGCAGTGGGTCTGATGTGTCCAGGTGGTGTCCTCCCCACCCCCACTCCCATCTAGAGTGCTGTGATGTCATGGTGCTCCTTAAGGGCCACATAAAAAGTGCCATACTGGGTCAGACCAATCGTCCATTGAGCCCAGTATTCTGTCTCCAACAGCAGCCATTCTCCTTACAACCGGTCTCTTAGTGCGTCACCCCCAGAAGGGGAAGGTACCAGTTAGGATGGTCTGCCCTTGGAGGCTGATGGAACCTCAACGGTTCCAGGAGGCCCTGGGGGAGGTAACCCTGGACCCTGCCAGCCGCTCTTTGGATGAACTCGTCCAGGCTTGGAACATCTTGCTTGGGAAGGCCATTGACAGGGTGGCTCCGAGACGTCCCCTGCCCCTGTCTCGACTTTGCAGGGCCCCTTGGTTTACTGAGGGGCTGTGAGGTATGAAGCAGGAAGGCAGGCGACTAAGCGATGCTGGCGTTGGACTCGCTCTGAATCTGACCGACTTCTCCGTAGGGCCCATTTGCGATCCTACGTTGAGGCTGTGAGGATGGCAAAGAAATAATTCTTTGCCACCCTCACAGTGTCTGCAAAGTCGCGCCCAGCGGAGCTGTTCCGGATAGTGCGGGGGCTGGTCAGTCCGGCCTCCCTCAGCGTGGATGGGGACTTGTCCCAGGTCCGCAGTGAAGAGTTTGCCATCTACTTTGCAGACAAGTTTGCTCGGATCCAGAGCAACTTCGACACTGGATTAGAGACAGTAGGAATTGAGTGTGAGGTGATGGAGGCGCCGTCTGATCCATCTTTCTGGGATGAGTTTCAGGAAGTGACGCAAGCCGATGTTGTGGAGATCTTGGGGTTGGTTAGGGCCCCTAGTAGTGAATTAGATCCCTGCCCGTCCTGGATGGTGAAAGCCTCCAGGGAGATATTGGGGCTGGTGCTGGCGGGGGTTGTAAGCATGTCCCTTTGGCAGGGGAGTTTGCCCCCTGGTCTCAAGGAGGCTGTGGTGCGCCCCCTGTTGAAGAAGCCATCCTTGGATGTGGGCGCGCTCACCAGTTACCGACCCATATCTAACCTTCCCTTTTTAGTGAAGGTTATTGAACAGACGGTGGCTTTGCAGCTCCAGGCTCACCTAGACAGCATCGGTTTTCTTGACCCGTTTCAATCAGGGTTTTGGCCCGGCCATGGTACGGAGACGGCCTTGGTGGCCTTGGTGGATGATCTCCAACAGGAGATGGATGCAGGATGTTCAACACTACTGGTCCTGCTATGGCTCTCGGCCGCGTTTGATACAGTGGACCATGGGCTGGTGTTGAGATGGTTGCGTGACCTGGGGGGGTCTGGATGGGACCACCCTTGGTTGGTTCCAGTCATTCCTCTCGGGGAAGACCCAGCGGGTTGTCCTGGGAGCAGAAACATCTAGCTCTCGGGCCCTAGCCTGTGGCATTCCGCAAGGTTCAATCCTGTCTCCTTTACTGTTTAATATATATATGCAGCCCTTGGGGGAGATCGTGAGAGGGTTTGGTGTGCGTTTTGCCACCAATATGCTGATGATACCCAGCTTTACCTCTCTTTTTCAGCTGACCCAGGCCCTGCCGTCTCCGTGCTATCTCAGTGTTTGGAGGCCGTGGCGAGTTGGTTATGGCAGATCAGACTGAAGCTCAATCCCGATAAGGCGGAGATGATGGTGGTAGGCCGAGCAGGGGAGGTGTTGCCCCCTCTTGTGGAGGGGGTGTGCCCCTCCGTGACCCAGCAGGTTCAGAGTCTGGGGATGTTATTGGACGCGGGTCTCCGTCTAGAGAAGGCGTTCTCAGTGGCTTTGGTTTGGTGTGGGGAGTGTTTTAAACCTGTTTTAATGACAGTATTGTAGGCTTTTATACTGTGATAAATTGTTTTATGTTGTGTTGAAAGCTGCCCCGAGATGCCATAGGCATGAGGGGACAGCATACAAATGTAATAAAATAAATAAATAAGTACCCAACAGGTCATAATGGAGTAATCCATTTCCTACTGTTCACTTCCAGCTCCTGACAATAAGAGGTTGCATCCTCAACCTGCATGGCTAATAGCCATTAATGGGCCTATCCTCCAATAATTTATACAATCCCTTTGTAAACTCAGCTATGCTACTAGCCTTGATCACATCCTTTGGCAACAAATTCCATAAATTAATTGTGTGTTGCATGAAAAAAATACTTTGTTTTAAATATGCTGCTAGTTAGTTTCATGGAGTGTCCCCTAGTTCTAGTATGATTTGAGAGGATAAACAACAACTTCCTATTTACTTGTTCCACTTCATTCATGATTTTATAAACTTCGATCAAATCTCCTCTCAGTTATCTCTAAGGGGAAGAGGCTGAGCCCCAGTATCTCCTCATACAGACCTTGATCATTTTTGTTACCCTTGTCTGTACCTTTTACAGTTGTACTAAGGGGTTCTCAACCTAGAGTTTGCAAACAGAGAATAGAGAGTTGCAATGATAGATAGTGACAAAAGCCCACAATCAAAACTGCAAGTAGGCTTAAAGGATGCGTGCCTGTACAATGGGGTGGAAATGAGGAGTTTTTATTGGGAACCACAGTAAGGGACACAAGAAAACAGCACAGGGCATTGCATGGGACTCACTACTAATAATCTGCACCATCTATCTACTAATTCAAGGAATATGTGCAATAAACAGGATAAATTGGAAGTCAAAATACACGAAGAATACCAGGACCTAGGTGCAATTACTGAGACAGGTGGGTGTCTTTAGGCATAACAAAGATCGAGTGTCAAAACCCCTAAGCATGTGTTTGGCCATTGTGTGTAAGCACCATAACAATCCCAACACCAGTTTGGCCACCCACTGAACACACGATGTGAACATCTTGCATCACTAGGACAATTTGTGTGTTCTGGCTGAACACGTGGCCAGCTGCGCTTATTTGCTGAGATTGGGTGGTGAGCAAAACACCAATTTGCCCCAAGATGAGCTGTGTATCTAAGCAGTGCCGCATAGTGAACACAGGGCCAAACCGGTGTTCATATCAAGGTCAAAACATACATTCAGACACCCGTTGATGTTATGTCTAAAGACACCCATAGCGTGTCGTTTTTCATGACTGGAATGTTAGTATCAAGGGGTATAGTTTGTTCTGTAAGGATAGACAATGGAGAAAAGGGAATATAGTTGTGCTGAAGTCTATGAAAAAAGGCACTGACAGATTGAGAGAAGTGATCTGGGTGAAGAAAAGGTGGGGGGGAAACTAGAGGTGTCATGGTGGGGGTTCATTATTGACCACCCAATCAGGCAGAAAAGGTGACTGAGGCATTCTTTGAGTAAAGAATTAAAGCTGCCCCAAACCATGAGGTGGTGATAATGTGGGAGTTAAACTGCCCTGACATCTACTTGGAGAATAACACAGTGAATCGTGAAATATCCAAGAAGTTCTTGTCATGCACAGGGGACAATTTTCTCTTCCAGAAGGTTCAGGAAGCAACCAAGAGTGAGCTTAAATAGCTGACCTGACCAATGCATCAGAAAAAGGATGAACACATTAGCTCTGCTCCTTTCCAACATTTCCCCATGGATAGAGCCTTTCATTTTCAGATTTTATTTTTTAATTTTTCCTGGGAATTTATCAGGGTTTATTACAACAACAAAAATAGATGAAAATTGGTTAAAATTACTATTTTGGGGGGTAAATATTGGGGTTTAATTCGATGGACAGAAGGACAGCAGTGTATTAAGTAGATTAATGCTTTGATAAACAGAACTGAATGTGGTTTGCTGTAGAACTGAAACAGAACTCAAAACAGTGTGTGCCACCTGAGAGTTTAAAAAAACAATATCTCAACTACCCCAATAAAAACTTGGGGAAGGGAAAGTTGAGGGGATTTGTGAATTGTTTTAGTGTTATTGTGTTAATTGTGTGTTAAACTTAAAAGTAAAGCACCTGGAATATCCTCCCATGTTTCTTTGTTAAAGTGCTTGTCAATAGTGCTCTCTGAGGTCCCTATCCCTAGGAAAGTGAAATCCCTGGACAGGGGTGTAGTAGCAGGGTCCCCAGAGCCACACGGGGTGCTGGGTGTCGGTTTGGGGAATTAGCAAACCCCGCTGCCATGCCCTTCCAGCTCACTCTGGCTCTATCCCACAAAGGTGGGGTGCACTTTGTAGGGGTCCCCTTTGGGGTCCCTACCGTTCACCTTCAACCTATACACCTCGAACAGTGCCCTTTAATATAGGGGTTTTATACCCTTTAGTGTCCTCAGACCCATCAGGGTCAAACACAGTCCTTCCTTATTTGGAGTTCAGCCTCTCAAGGCCTGAGCCCCTCAGAATATGTTGATAATCCTGGTGGCCAACACTAGACAGATCCCACCAGGTCTGTTCAGTTCCCTGTTCTACAGGCAAGTGTCCGGGGTGTGTGTCATTGGAGAAACTCCAGTCATGGAGAGGCAGGAGCTAAAGCAATAAGCTTCTTCTATGGCCACCACCACCAGACTGAGCTCAGACCCTTTATAGGACTTGAGCATGCTCAGTTCCTTCTAGCTCTACTGAGCATGTCACAGGACTCATACTGGTCTCTACAGTCCTACTAGGCATGCCCCAGGACTTAGAAAGGGTTTTGGAGCCTCAACTGGGCATGCTCCAGGGCTGACTACCTGGCTATCTAGCTGGTAGCAGCACCAGTAACAGGGCTCCCACAAGCTCAGAGAAGCCACCCTGTTACAAGGGGTCCCTAATTTGCCCCTTCATTTGGCAACAACTCCCCCATGGTGGAGGCACCGACATGCCAAAATACCTAGATTAGTTAGAATCTCTCCCACTGCACCCCCTCCCCTGCGGGAGGTCCCAAACAAGAGAAGAAAAGTAACCCAAGCCTAGGGCCCCTAAAACCCCTCTGCCAGGGCTGCAGCAGGAACAATCCCAAGTGGGAGGATGGTGCACATCTGCTCTGAGTCCTGTGCCACTTAGGGGAGATGAGGGGAAGGGCATTACATTAGTGTGACACATCTTAAAACTGTTCACTGCTAATAGCATGAAATGTGAATGTGGTGGGCGTAAGATTAATCAGTATGTACAGATGCGTGTGCGCCTCTGGGCATGCGTGTATGTATATCTTCCACTACATTGCCTTACATCAGCAGGCAGCTTTGCAT
This sequence comes from Sphenodon punctatus, assembly GCA_003113815.1. Taxonomy (NCBI): domain Eukaryota; kingdom Metazoa; phylum Chordata; class Lepidosauria; order Sphenodontia; family Sphenodontidae; genus Sphenodon; species Sphenodon punctatus. The sequence continues at coordinate 541,416 of QEPC01007989.1, forward strand.
ATACATATAGACTCATTTATTATTAACAGAACACATATCAAATGCAATGTATTGTATTTGCCTAATAAATTTTTATTTTTTTTTATGTATTTGAGTGATTAAAAAAAACTCAGGTGAAAATTAGTAAAAACTGAATCACAGTTTTTGTAAAACCTGCAATTTTTTGGGGGGTAAATATCAGTTTAAACTGAAAACGAAGGGGCTTACCCATGCAGCACCATGACATCACAGCATCCGAGAAACATAGGGTTACATCAGAAAAGGGATTGGACTAAGGCCTTCCCCATCTCTTTTTTGACATGGCCCTTCCCCCATGGAGTACCATGATGTCACCATGTTTATTGGGAGGTGAAGCCTCCCACAGCTGAGGAACCCAACCTGACCAGAGCCTGATGTGTTTGGGTTGGGTACACTCCCAGCCTACATCTGACAGGACTGGATGTGCTGGAGGCTACTAAACCATACCTCCTCTTATACAGGTTTTCCAGCCCCTCTCAGTCTGAATTTAATTTATTGCTCATTACGCAGCATTGAAACAGTATTTAGTCCAAAATAAAAAAATTACAAAACTCAGAACTAGAGTAGAGCTTCTCACTCAGTTCCCATTTTAGACTGCTTTCCCACAAGAGGGAATTCACATCTTTTGGTGCTATGGGAGTCTGTGAGAGTCAGAAAGGGGAAAGGTGGAAGTGCTGGTCTTTTGCCAGTAAACGTGCATCAGGAAGAGTAAGGGCACATTCACACCCGCCCTTACGCAGTCACCTGCAATCACCTGGATTTCCCTGCTCTGCATTCTTGAGGGTGATCTCTGGTAAAGCTGTGCTGGGGACTTTTGCACCGGACAAACCCCATGCATGTTTTGATTTCTGGATTCATTCCCAGAGCCAAAATCTACGCAGAAGGGCAGGTGTAAATGTGGTCTAGGATTTCACTACTCTGGCCAATGAGCATGTTTGCTCATTGGCCACTTTCCCCATGAGATGGGAGCTGCGTGCCATTTGAATCTCGCGGCACTAAAGGTTACGCATTCCCTCTCATGGGAAAGCAACCTTACTCTGTTCAGCTCCCACTCTCACTGGCCAGGTTCCCTGGTGGTCCTCCTCTGCCTTATGATCTGTGGGCTTTTATTTCCTACTATGGCCAGCTGACTGTCACCATCCTCTGCTGACACCATCATCCACCCTTAAAACACATCAGCTGGTGTTTAGCTGACTGGGAGGAGAGTGAGCCCCTTAATAGATGTATGATCAACTTCTCTGCTATACCTTAGTAAGCTTGCCACCTCTACTGGAGAAGAAACCCAGATAATGCCAATTTGCACAAATGTGCATGTTTGTGTATGTAAATTAATGTAAATTTAAAATAGTCCATTGCCTAATGTTTATGCTGAGTAATGCCTGGGTATGGACTGTAAAGCAGATATGAGTGGAGGTAGGAGAGTACAGACTAGAGGCAATGGAAGCAGGAAGGTGCAAAGTAGATGGGGAAGGGTCTAGTGTGAGGATTTAGGGGTGCAGAGTAGATGGGTCAGGGTTGGCTGTAGCGGCATGGAGGTAAGGGTTGTATGGGTGTTCAGGGTAGATGGGGCTGGCTTCAGTGGAATGGGGGCACAGAGCAGTTGGGGCATGGACTGGGTACATTGTTAGTCAGCTAGGTGGACTCTGTCTCCTAAGTTTGTTTGTTTGTTTCTTTCTTTCTTTACATTTTTGAATATCCCGCCTTGCCTGCCTCAGGCAGCACGAGGCAGCTCACAATATTAAAATGATACAAAACATCAATAAAACATTATAGTAAAATATAAACCATCTCCCCCAATCTACGCCACAACACGCCACCCTCCTCACCCTACCTGTCTCCTCTAATGCCTGGCGGAACGATAAGGTCTTACACAGCCGCCGGAAGGTGAGCAAATCTGGGCAGAGGCAGGCTTCCTCCGAGAGGGAGTTCCACAGCAGAGACACAGCCACCGAGAATGCCCTTCTCATGGTGACCATCTGCCAACAATGCAGGACCTCAAGGAGAGCACTCCCGGCAGACTGCAGAGGCCAGTTTAGGGCCTGGGGAATGAGGCGGTCCTTCAGAAAAGTGTGGGACTCGGACTGTGTAGGGCTTTAAAGATTAAAACCAGCACTTTGAATCATCCCTGAAGACTATTGGCTGTCAATGCCTTGCACACAGGACTGGAGTTATATGTTCACGCTGACCCATCCCTGTAAGGAGACGGGCCGCTGCATTCTGCACTAGCTGCAGCCTCCGGACTGTCACCATGGGCAGCCCCACGTAGAGTACATTAAAGTAGCCTAGTCTTGAGGTAATGAAAGCATGGATGATGGTGTCAAGGTCAGAATTAGAAATACAGGGCTGGAGCCTTCTAACCAGATGTAATTGGCGGAAGGCGCCCCCAGCCACAGCTGCTACCTGAGCATCCAAGCACAGCTGTGGACCTAGGAGCACTCCCAGGCTCTGGACCTGAGAAACCAGGGGAGGACGAATCCCATCTATGATGGACATCCCTCTCCCCACCCCCTGATCACTGGCCCCACCAATCAGCATCACCTCCATCTTGTTGGGATTCAGCTTCAATCTACTCACCCTCATCCAGTCCCCTACAGCTGCCCGACACTGGGAAAGCACCGAGACTGGTGGGCCTGGGTCAGATGAAAATGAAAGATAGAGCTGAGTGTCATCAGCATATTGATGACACCGCACCCCAAGCCCTCTTGCGATCTCACCCAGCGGCTGCATATACACGTTGAACAGGAGAGGGGTCAGAATAAAACCCTACAGCGTACCACACAAGAGGCCCCAGGGAGACGATGAACAATCCCCTAGCACCACCCGCTGGGATCTCCCAGCTAGGAAAGAATGGAACCACTGAAGAACAGTACTTCTCACCCCAGCCAGATCTCGCAGGTGGGTCACCAACACCTCATGGTCAATGATATTAAATGCCACCAAAAAATTTAACAGAATCAGCAGGGGCGAATTTCCCTTGTCCAATTCTAGGCGCAGACCAAAGCCACAAGTGCAGTCTCAGTGCCATAACCCGGGTGAAAGCCAGAATACGACGGGTCTAGAAAACCGATGACATCCAGTTGTGCCCAGAGCTGCTGAGCCACCACCCACTCAATAACCTTCCCTAAAAAGTAGGGGTGGGAAACCGGTAGAATCCGGTATCCGATAATGCCGGTACCGGGCGTACCGGCATTATCGGATTTGACCCGGTAATCCAGACCGGGTACCGGATTCCGGGGTACCGGATTTTTTTTGCATTGCAGCCATTTAAAAATGGCTGCAATGTAAAAAAACTGCCCCAGCAAAAAAGTTTTTTTAAAAAAAAACCCTCCCCGAGTCCAGGCTGCGCGGGTGGAAGGGGGGACACCCCCCACCCACCCTGCCCAGCCTGGATTTTTGTTTT
>QEPC01007989.1:545429-566369 GCA_003113815.1 Sphenodon punctatus
GGGAGGGGGAGGGAATTAATTTATTTCATTGGTTTCAATGGGGACACAGCGCCCCATTGAAACCAATGAAATAAATCCGGTACCGGCATACCGGATTTAATCCGGGAATCCGGTTTTCCTAGAACCGGTAACTGGTAAATCCGGTAGCCGGTAATGGGCCCGGGGTCCCACCACTACTAAAAAGGAAAGGTTAGAGACAGGTCGATAGCTGGCAGGGGAATCAATGTTAAGCGAAGGTTTCTTGAGCAAGGGCCGAACCAGAACCTCCTTGAGGAAGTCTGGCAACCTGCCCTCTCCTGTAGGGAGGCATTGATTACCACAGCCAGCAACAGCCCCAGTGGTCTCCTGGCTGGCTTTCACTAGCCAGGACAGGCATGGATCTAATTCACAAGTAGTGGCTCTAACAGCCCCAAGCACATCCCCCACATCAGCAGCTGACATCAACTGAAACCGATCCCATAAAACTGAACAAGCTGAGACTTCTATGACCTCTGGCTCTCCCACTATCTCTGAAATGGTGACGTCAAGGTCATGATGAATGCGAGTGATTTTATCTGCAAAATACTCAATAAACAAGTCTCAGCAGGCACTGGAACCTCCAGTTCCAGGCGGAGACAGGCCAAACTGACCAAGCCTCTCACCACCCGGAAAAGCTCCACTGAATGTGATTTTGCAGATGCCGTGATGGCAACAAAGAAACTCTTCTTTGCTGCCTGCACAGCCACAGCATAGTCCTTTAAATATGCTCTATGCTGCAATCAGCTCGCAGTTTCCCCTTTCCTCCAACCCATCCTCCTGACTCCAGGAGTGGCCACCGAGTGCTGTCTGCTGCTACAGCCCCTTCCCTCCCCTGCTCATTGCTAGTGGACAGGCTCAACCTGGGCAACATCACACTCCCCCACTGCTCAGCCTCTCGCTGGCCACAGACTGAGACACCAGAGGGCAGCTGGTGGCTCTCCCACCCCTCTTCCAGCCCTCTGCTCTCCCCTCTTCCGTTCCTTCTCTCTCACATACTCCCCCTTCCCTTCTTCCTGACAACCCTCTCTTTTCTTCCGTTCTATCTCCCATTCTTTTGCAACTCCCGCTTCAGCCCTCCTTCGTCCTCCCCATGTCTGCCTTCTCTTCTCACTCTCACCCTCTCTTACTCTCCCCTTCTTTCTTCTCCTTTTTCTTCTCCCTCTTTTTTTTCTTCTCCGGATGTTCTGGGCATGGTCGGTGTGGAGCTTCCAGAAAGCCAGGGCTGTGGGGCAGCCACTCAGATCAAACAGGAGCACATCATGCTGCATTACTCAGTGAGGTCCGTCTCCAGCATCTGCTCCTTGGCTTCACCGAACACACAGGGAAGATGTTCCTTTCTTTTTCTCTGCGGTGGCAGCAGCAGACTAGGCTGGAGCTGCTGCCTCCTTCCTGTGGATGTGGAATGTGAATTATTTCTAGGCTGGTGCTGAAGGCATCAGCTCTGAATCTGGCTCAGTGCCACCTGCTCTTGCCAAACCTCATAGGAGACCGGTTAGGGCACCGAGTCTTTCAACAACTGCCTTGTCGCCTCCTCAAGTGGCAGCACTGCCTCCTGCTGCCCAAGGTTGGTAACCTGGAGAATTACAGGTTTAAACGAGAGTCCAGAGATCAGGGATTAAAACTCTGAGACTGGGTCAAACTGTAGTGATGGTAACCCTACAAATGGGTTGGTATTTGGAGGTTGGGGATATTAATTCCCAGCTGTGCTTGTCTGAACAGATGTTCAGCCCTGAGGTTGTCCCTCCTGAGTAGACTTCTTCTCTTGTGAACAAGACCCAATGCTATGTGTTATCAGTCCTTGTATTGTGTCCTTGTATTGTGTTGTATCTACAGCCCTGTTGACCACCTTTGGTTCTTCCTGGATTAAAGAGCTAATTAACAAGAGTAATGGTAACAGTCTGGCCTGGCGAGTTTTGTGGTGCAGTTGTTAGAAGAGGAAAAGCCATAGTTGATACATTTAAGAAATCTCTAGACCTACTAAGGAAGCCAGATTTTTTGTCCTGTGGGAAGCTTCTATATTTGAACATTAATTTCCATCCTGTATTGGAAAGAAATGTTAGAAAAAAATTGTTAAAGCAAAAATTTCAAACAATTTTGTACTGGAAATACTTAAACAAAAAATTGAATTAAACAATTGGACACACCAAAGTGGCATTTGACACAATGGAAGCTTTAGATATGGCACCCATGGGTCTGTTCTGTGTCATATCCAGGTGGCCCGTCCATCTAAAGGCAGACTGCCAGATGTGCAAGTTGGAATTGCCTGCTCAATTCCAACCCTGCTTGCAGTGCTCTGAAATGTTCCAGAGCACCGCCAGCAAAGCGAACTGCCAAATCTGGGGGCCTGGCCAGAGGCGGAGCTGTAGTCCATCTGCTCAGCTGGAGGCCACTGCAGCTCCGTTCTCTGCCGGGGGTGGACCCAGGCAACACCATGGAATTGTGGGCAGCAGCCTAGAGCATTGGGCAATCTGCTCACAGCTCTGTGGTGTTGTGGAGGGGGTGCTGCACAGGTGAACTGCGGGCTGCGACAGCTGCCAGGTCCATGTAAACCCGGTGCAGGCAGGGCTGGGGGGGGGGGTGTCACAGGTCTGGCCACCCCTAGAGCAGATCTGGGAGGTGGCCAGCCCCAGGTCTGTCTAAAGACACCCAATGGCACAGTGGCACAATGACACTTGGAAATGAAATTTCTAGGGATGGGTGAACATGGTTTGGAAGTTTGGAGTTTGAACTGAACTCAAATAGTTCGGTTGACCGAACTGAACGTGCAAACCGAACTCGAATTTGAACATTTGGTTTGGATGCGTTCGGTGAGTTCGGAATTGAATTTCAATTGGTTTCAATGGAAAACACATTATTGGCTGTAACATTTTTGTTTTTTATGCTATATAGCTGAAATTTAGGATGCCTATACCTCCAATAGAAAGCATTATGTGTACCAAATTTCAGAACGATCGTGTAAAGGAATCCAATTTTAGAAGCAGTTGAATTATTGTATTTTCCAATATTCTACATATACATTCTTAGCTTTAACTTATTTGCCTCACATCTAATGTAGGTGAAACTTGTATGTTTTATACCCCTTCCCATATTTACTACCTTTGCCAAATTTTAGAAGTATTGGAAAAAGGGTATTGGTGGTATAAGCAATTAACATATAAATGTATGTCTGACTATATCATCTTTGTAGTCCAACCAGTGTATATGAAATTTGGCAGGGCTATATATTATATTTTCATGATCATCTCTGCCAAATATCAGAAAGATTTTATAAAGGGTCCCAATTTTATATGCCTGTACAACATATGTAGAGAAGGGGCCTATGCCTGGGATTCTCTTATGTCACTGTGGTATAAGATTGGTTTGTGATGCGAATTGGCCAACAGAAATGTCAACCAAATATTCTCATTCTGTGCTGGGACCATCCCAAAATATCTCCCCCACTTGTTTCTGGGAAGTCAGAAGCATCTGTTTAGGAAAGAGTCAATAGAGATTCTCTTATGTCCTCTGTCTCAGTGCTGCAGGATGTGATTGTGATGATAATTGGCCAGCCTGGATGTGTTTAAACTATGTCTCCTGACTGCTGGGATGCTATCTCAGAAGTCCCAGTTATGTTGCTTATGCCCGCCTCAGGGCCGCCCCCTATGCCCACCTCGAAGCCACTACCAATTGGTCCTGTAAAGCTAGAAGCTTGCAGTAATGTGTTTGGCCATTGAATGTGTCTGTCAGTCTTTGGGGTTGCTCCACATCCTTCCTCCTACAGTCTCTCTCCCCCTGCCATGCAGGGTGCCTGCCTCTGACTGGCACTGAATATGCTGATATTCATCTGAATAATGATCTTCACAGGGACAACATCAATTGCTTATATAATTGGGTCCCTTTATCAAAATCTCCTGTACATTTGCTGAAATGGCAGGAAAGGTATTTGATACATTCTTGTCAAATATCCTGTAAACAGAATGGAATATCAAAATGTAACAGCTGGAAATGTATTTTCAGGTTAATGTCTTATACCCTTTGGACCCTTTAACCACTCTTTCTAAAAATTTGTAGACGTATTAAGCATATGGAGGGACGTAATATGCTTGGGTTTCATGAACATTGGATGCAAGATAAAGAAGTTGTAGCTATGAATGTGTATGGAGCTTTTCTTAAAATCACAACATTCAATTGCTTTTGAAATCGGTTCCCTTTATCTAATCATTTCGAATTTTGGTATACGTAGTGCCCTCCATTGGGGGTACAATCTCTCCAAATTCCATCAAAATCGAATAAGAAACAAAAATGTTATAGTGGGAAATATGTTATTCAGTTTTTTTCCTTTATATCAAAAACCAAATGTCATTTTCAGTTCCCGATTGCACCAAACTAAAGACCAAACCGAGCCTGACCAAACTGAATACCGAATCTAAACTCAAAGTTTGACCTGAACCACCGAAAAGCCAAACATCCAAACCTGGTTCTGTTCGCACATCCCTAGAAATTTCCCCCTTATAATCAGCAGTTTGGAAGGGAAATGCCACACCCTTTCATTCTGAAGTGTTGTGGGTGAGATTATTCATGGATTACAACCCCCCCAGCTTGGAGGCCAGGGGTTCAAGACTGCGCTCTAGGTCTAGGCCTGGAAACAAGTAGTATCCAGCATACTGCCATTTCTCTGGAGCAGCCGTCCCATTCCCCCACGTCTCAACTTCTTTTATGGGTTTTTTCCCCCCTAGCTGTTTGATTCCAGAGAAAACATCCAAAATTTGAACTGAGGAGCTGGTAGGGAGGTGTCTTCACAATCTGTTGGGAGTGACATCTGAATGGAGACTCTCACATGGGCAGAGCTTAGTTTGTGGGTGGAGCTCAGAAGGGTAGCACCACTCTTCTTCTTTTTCCATCTTGACCCCTGGTGGTAGGAAAGTGTTGTTCTCTTAATTAAACAGATGAGGATGTTGAAGCAGAGAAGGGAGGTGACTTTCCAAAGGCCACACCACAAACCAAGTTGGGATCAGCAGGGATCAAGGCTGTGGAGATCATGGTTCAAAGCCCTTCTTGTTCAGATCATAATTTCCTGAATCTTTGGAGATGACGACTGTTACAGGCATGGTGCCAGGGTTTAATGAAATGATGTCTTAGGACATCATGTCAACCCTTTTTTTGTATGGTGTAATGAGTAAATCTTTGTCCCAGGCTTCAGTTTTGCTTGTTCAAAAGACCAGGTGTTTTTCAAAGCCTAAAATTGCAAGAACAATAATAAAATCATGAAAATTTCACCTTTTATTTAAGAATGGCCAGACTTAGGATTTCAGCGTCTCTAGGCAACTCAGGCTGCCATTCTCCTCCCCCCTGCCCCCCCACCTCTGATTTGTGCAAGGGCTGCTGTCTGTGGCAGGGATTGAGACAGTGGTGGCACCCAGCTGTGACCGGGGTGGGGGGAGTTAGGGAAGCACGTACACTGATTCACACGTGACCAAGGCTAATTCCCAGGAAGGGGAGCACGCGCCCTACATGAAGAATGCCTGCCAGGATAGTATGTGGGTCTTCACCTCTAATTAAAGAGAACAGACCCCTATCATCATAGCACGTGGTATATACTGGGAAGCCAAGGTCTGCCCCAACAGTCCTGACTACACGCACTCGGGGTAAGGACGAGGGGAAGGGGCAATGTGAGGTATTGTGCCGGGGGAATAGGGAAGGGAGTCCCACAGGGGAAGGGAAGAGGGGGAAACTCACGCAGGGAAGGAGATGGTAGCCCGGGGTGGGGGAAGGGTAAACAAGGGAATACACTCTTAACTCAGGCAAGCTAATCCTTCGCACTCACAGACGTCGTCCGGATTCCAGGGGAGGGAGGTCCAAGCCCACAATAATATAGCCAAGCGTTCCACAGCAGAGCAACAAACAACCAGGGAGCCGGTCTCTCAGAAATCACCAGCGGCGCTGGTTCTTAAGCCCCAGGCCCCGCCCCCATGCATGCTCTCAGCCGCTCTGAGTGCCGCAGCAGGGGCGGAGGAAGTCCTACAGCGTGACCTGACATCGGGGGCGTGGCGGCCCTAAAGGGGGCGGGGACAGGGGAACCCCAGCCTGCTTCTGCCGCTGCCGTGGGGGATTCCCTTGAGGGCGACCCCTCTTACGGGCTGTGGTCCTGACACCAGCACAGAAGCAGAGTCTCTTCCTCCGCACTTGGCACCACCACAGAGAGCAATTGTGGGGAGCTCGGGGGCAGAACAGGGTTTCTCCAGGTGGGGATGGATGGGGGATCCCTCATCCAGGCTGTGGGCAATGTGGGTGGGCCGGGGTGGATGAGACAGTGCTGTAGTTGCAGCAGTGCAGGGAGTGGGCAGCATGATCAGGTGGGCATGGGCTGAGAACAGAAACCCCCAACCCCCCAAAATCTGCTGTCCTAGGCAGGTATCTATGTTGCCTGCCCCTAAGTCCGACCCTGAATTCTAGCCTTTCTGTTTGCAAAGAAAAGACTGAGAGAATGACTGCAATGCATTTTAATGGCTCTAAAACCTAAAGACAAAAACCCCTCAGTTTAAAAAACATCTCTTGATTTTAAAATCAACCCCACAAATGCGCTCCGCGGTGGTGTGAAGTGTGGAGGAAGAGACTCTGCTTTAATAAGGGGTCTGACTTGTGGTTCTTGAGCCTTTGGGCGTGGCAGCTGAGCTCAGTGGCCATACTCTTTCAGACTGCAATCCTCACTTAAGATTGCTTCCACTGATTTCAGTAGGACTACTCTAGAGTAAGTAATCTGAGGATTACAACTTTGGAGAGTCAGTGAAGCACTCATGCTTGGACAGTTTCCCCTTTCTGCCATTTCTCGCGCAAATCATCTCCCCCGCCCAAATCTATTCAAAACTGGAGGAGGTAGTGACAGCCTTTTCAGATTTTTCTAGAGGGGTGGAACCAGAAAATCTTCTCGTCAAATGGTTCCCAACTTTTTCCGCTCCAGGGACCAATCATTCAGTTAGGTGTGATGCTGAAGACCAGTACAGTGACCTGCAGTGCCATGCGTCACTTGTCGCCGCACCCCCCAATAAGACACAGAGACCAAGTGCTGGATTAAATCAGGCCGCACTCTTTATTCAACCAATTAAAAGACGGTGGGTGATTGCACAAGCAATATGGGTCCAGTATGATTAGCTAACTGATTCTTATAAACTGGGCGCTGGCCGGGATGTGCCTTCCCGTGCCAGTTCCAACACCAACAAGGCTCCCCTTCGACAGCACCCTGGCTCTGGCCGAAAGGGGGAGCGTCCCAACAGTGGGCTTGAGTAAGGAGGTGAGTACCCGCTCAGCCAGCAGACCGTGCAGGTACTTACTGACCGAACTGCAGTACCCCTCCCCGGGGAATAACCCCAGTGCGTGCTGCCTGCGCCTAGCACTGGGTGTCACCTCCCCATCTCTTAAGGAGATGACTCGTTTAATCAATTCCTATCCTATTTAACCTACCAAACCATACTGGACCCCCGCTGAGTGCGACAATCGTACCCCTTGAAAAGTAAAATTCTCTTAGTGTTATTGTTCCAATTCACATATATATCTGTATGTGTTGTCAAATTAGTATGAATATCATTTCCAGATCGGTATTTTATAATTAATATTAGCCAATTACCAATTGCCAATCACAACCTATTTAGCCTAATCTGCACTGTTGAAGGGGCGAAACAAACGACCCTAAATCAGGTTAGTCGTTAAAATTCCCCTTCGGTTCCCTAAGGGCAACCAGTAACTACCACAGTGCCAGAGGTGAGGTGGGTGGGGCTGCGTTGCTCTCCCCCGACGATCTGCCGCCACGCGGCCAGGAACTGCTCCGCCCCTTCTAAAGGGGGCGGGGCTTGTCCTCGATTTCGGCGCGGCGTCTTTCCCGCCGCGCCCAGTCTGCCCGGCAACAGACTCTCCGGCCAGAGCGCTCTAACGCGCTCCGCCGGCAACAAGCTCCGTCCTGTCTCTTCCCTCTCATGGAGGGGGCGGGACAATAACCCCGTCGCCGACATGCGGCGGCGAAGGGGACTTGTCGCCGCACCCCCCAATAAGACACAGAGACCAAGTGCTGGATTAAATCAGGCCGCACTCTTTATTCAACCAATTCAAAGACGGTGGGTGATTGCACAAGCAATATGGGTCCAGTATGATTAGCTAACTGATTCTTATAAACTGGGCGCTGGCCGGGATGTGCCTTCCCGTGCCAGTTCCAACACCAACAAGGCTCCCCTTCGACAGCACCCTGGCTCTGGCCGAAAGGGGGAGCGTCCCAACAGTGGGCTTGAGTAAGGAGGTGAGTACCCGCTCAGCCAGCAGACCGTGCAGGTACTTACTGACCGAACTGCAGTACCCCTCCCCGGGGAATAACCCCAGTGCGTGCTGCCTGCGCCTAGCACTGGGTGTCACCTCCCCATCTCTTAAGGAGATGACTCGTTTAATCAATTCCTATCCTATTTAACCTACCAAACCATACTGGACCCCCGCTGAGTGCGACAATCGTACCCCTTGAAAAGTAAAATTCTCTTAGTGTTATTGTTCCAATTCACATATATATCTGTATGTGTTGTCAAATTAGTATGAATATCATTTCCAGATCGGTATTTTATAATTAATATTAGCCAATTACCAATTGCCAATCACAACCTATTTAGCCTAATCTGCACTGTTGAAGGGGCGAAACAAACGACCCTAAATCAGGTTAGTCGTTAAAATTCCCCTTCGGTTCCCTAAGGGCAACCAGTAACTACCACAGTGCCAGAGGTGAGGTGGGTGGGGCTGCGTTGCTCTCCCCCGACGATCTGCCGCCACGCGGCCAGGAACTGCTCCGCCCCTTCTAAAGGGGGCGGGGCTTGTCCTCGATTTCGGCGCGGCGTCTTTCCCGCCGCGCGCAGTCTGCCCGGCAACAGACTCTCCGGCCAGAGCGCTCTAACGCGCTCCGCCGGCAACAAGCTCCGTCCTGTCTCTTCCCTCTCATGGAGGGGGCGGGACAATAACCCCGTCGCCGACATGCGGCGGCGAAGGGGACTTCTCCCCGCACCCCCCAATAAGACACAGAGACCAAGTGCTGGATTAAATCAGGCCGCACTCTTTATTCAACCAATTCAAAGACGGTGGGTGATTGCACAAGCAATATGGGTCCAGTATGATTAGCTAACTGATTCTTATAAACTGGGCGCTGGCCGGGATGTGCCTTCCCGTGCCAGTTCCAACACCAACAAGGCTCCCCTTCGACAGCACCCTGGCTCTGGCCGAAAGGGGGAGCGTCCCAACAGTGGGCTTGAGTAAGGAGGTGAGTACCCGCTCAGCCAGCAGACCGTGCAGGTACTTACTGACCGAACTGCAGTACCCCTCCCCGGGGAATAACCCCAGTGCGTGCTGCCTGCGCCTAGCACTGGGTGTCACCTCCCCATCTCTTAAGGAGATGACTCGTTTAATCAATTCCTATCCTATTTAACCTACCAAACCATACTGGACCCCCGCTGAGTGCGACAATCGTACCCCTTGAAAAGTAAAATTCTCTTAGTGTTATTGCTCCAATTCATATATATATCTGTACGTGTTGCCAAATTAGTATGAATATCATTTCCAGATCGGTATTTTATAATTAATATTAGCCAATTACCAATTGCCAATCACAACCTATTTAGCCTAATCTGCACTGTTGAAGGGGCGAAACAAACGACCCTAAATCAGGTTAGTCGTTAAAATTCCCCTTCGGTTCCCTAAGGGCAACCAGTAACTACCACAGTGCCAGAGGTGAGGTGGGTGGGGCTGCGTTGCTCTCCCCCGACGATCTGCCGCCACGCGGCCAGGAACTGCTCCGCCCCTTCTAAAGGGGGCGGGGCTTGTCCTCGATTTCGGCGCGGCGTCTTTCCCGCCGCGCGCAGTCTGCCCGGCAACAGACTCTCCGGCCAGAGCGCTCTAACGCGCTCCGCCGGCAACAAGCTCCGTCCTGTCTCTTCCCTCTCATGGAGGGGGCGGGACAATAACCCCGTCGCCGACATGCGGCGGCGAAGGGGACTTGTCGCCGCACCCCCCAATAAGACACAGAGACCAAGTGCTGGATTAAATCAGGCCGCACTCTTTATTCAACCAATTCAAAGACGGTGGGTGATTGCACAAGCAATATGGGTCCAGTATGATTAGCTAACTGATTCTTATAAACTGGGCGCTGGCCGGGATGTGCCTTCCCGTGCCAGTTCCAACACCAACAAGGCTCCCCTTCGACAGCACCCTGGCTCTGGCCGAAAGGGGGAGCGTCCCAACAGTGGGCTTGAGTAAGGAGGTGAGTACCCGCTCAGCCAGCAGACCGTGCAGGTACTTACTGACCGAACTGCAGTACCCCTCCCCGGGGAATAACCCCAGTGCGTGCTGCCTGCGCCTAGCACTGGGTGTCACCTCCCCATCTCTTAAGGAGATGACTCGTTTAATCAATTCCTATCCTATTTAACCTACCAAACCATACTGGACCCCCGCTGAGTGCGACAATCGTACCCCTTGAAAAGTAAAATTCTCTTAGTGTTATTGTTCCAATTCACATATATATCTGTATGTGTTGTCAAATTAGTATGAATATCATTTCCAGATCGGTATTTTATAATTAATATTAGCCAATTACCAATTGCCAATCACAACCTATTTAGCCTAATCTGCACTGTTGAAGGGGCGAAACAAACGACCCTAAATCAGGTTAGTCGTTAAAATTCCCCTTCGGTTCCCTAAGGGCAACCAGTAACTACCACAGTGCCAGAGGTGAGGTGGGTGGGGCTGCGTTGCTCTCCCCCGACGATCTGCCGCCACGCGGCCAGGAACTGCTCCGCCCCTTCTAAAGGGGGCGGGGCTTGTCCTCGATTTCGGCGCGGCGTCTTTCCCGCCGCGCGCAGTCTGCCCGGCAACAGACTCTCCGGCCAGAGCGCTCTAACGCGCTCCGCCGGCAACAAGCTCCGTCCTGTCTCTTCCCTCTCATGGAGGGGGCGGGACAATAACCCCGTCGCCGACATGCGGCGGCGAAGGGGACTCCTAGTTGTACTGCAAAGAGGAAGCTGTATGACAACAGTTTCTTAGTTATTGAGTTCGTCCACTGACCACTGCTTTCATTGTTCATTTGAACCACTGAGGACTCTGCGGCTGTAGCATCACTCCAGACACTCAGGTTCTCTGACCTACTCCAGTTGGCCATAGTGGAAGCTCAGTTCGAAAGACAAGGGCTTTTTCCCCCCTTCCAAATCACAACCATCCCTTAGTCTAATAACAGTGAGGTGCTTGATCCACAGTGACATGTTCCTTAGCAAGATGCTAATTCAGAGTTGCTGAAAAATCTCATGATCTACATGAGTGTCATTTTCTAAAAAGTCATGTTTTCATTACAAGAAACTAGCTGGCAAATCACCCTCCATTATACTCCTGTATACTAAAAATAAGTCATGCAAACTTGGACAATTCAGAAATGAACTAATTAGAGTTTGGATTATTTGTGGGGGAAATGATAACCAGCTCAGAGCAATGTTATTGCTAGAAATGGGTTTTACTTTGCAAAGAACAGTGGAAATTTGCAGGGCTAGTGAAAACTGCTTCCCAAGAGGGAATTTTAACAAGCAGTAAGAGAACAGAAGAACATTGAATTAAAAATGCATCCCTAGGCATAAAGATAGACTACAGACCAGACTCTTTTGCAACACACTTTGAAGGCAACTGCAGCACAGTTTAAAAGATATCCAACAAATGATTTGCAGTGTCCTGGGTGCAATAAAATTAAGTGTACCATGAGCCTGCACTAGAGTTAAAGCAGAGACAGCTATCTGTCTAAACACCAAAACTTTAAACACCAGGAACTGCTAACCCTCAAAGATAACACTTTGAGAACTGGTGTGTAGAATTTGTGGGAGTACTATTATGTTTATGGAAAATGATGCGGGTTTTGACGAGGGGGGTTCTGAAGTTAATGGCTAAGGGACAAAAAATAATTTATCCAGTTCTTTTCTTTTGGGGTCTTGCTTTTTTGTTTCCACTACCTTGTGCTGAAAATTTGCACATAGTCCTTTTGAAGCATTTTCCCACTTTTATTTAGTTTTATTCTCTCAGACTAATAATTTTGAAGTTATAACATTATAACAACTTCCTTTTCCAGATAGAACTCTTAACCTTCAGGGTACTCAGGTGACATGTGCAAAACATTTTCCTGGCGTCCTTTAGGAGTTGGGTAACATTTGTACTCCTGAGTGTCTGTGCTGATAGGTCAATGGACTTTCATAGCCTTACTTGGGAATGCTGGTTCAGATATCAGTGTGGGTAACTCAACATCAGGGATGAGCAATCTCTGGACCATGGGCCCGATTTGGCCCCATCTCCCTTTAAATCTGGCTCACCATGGGTTGTTTTAACCATCACACTAGCTACATAATCAGAATCGCGAACATAGGCTAAACCTGAACACATAACTAGCTTTTGGGCAATATTTAGACATAACAGCTTGTGGGTAACCAGCTTCTGAGGAGAGGGAGAGCTTACTGGTCCTGGGGAGTGTCTGGCAGCTGCAATAGGGTTGCCACCTATTAGGGATGTGTGAACGTGGTTCGGAAGTTTGGAGTTTAGGCCAAACTCGGCCTGTTCGGATGATCGAACCGAATGTCCGAACCGAACGCTCGAATGACCGAACAGTTCGGAAAAGTTCGGATGAGTTCGGGGGTGGGAAAACGTGACTGGAAGTGGGAGGCAGCTGAGGAACAGACTTCCTGGCACCAGGGGTGGAGACCAGGGGTGGTTTCAGGGTCAAATGATACTGATAACAAAACAAAAAAATCTGAATTCGGTTTTGGTATTGATAGCGCTATTTTCGGCTGTTCGGCCAAGTTCCGCCGAACCGAACTCTGCCGAACCGAACAGCCGAACCCGAACTCGGGTTTCGGACCAAACGACCAAACATCCGAACCACGTTCTGTTTGCCCATCCCTACCACCTATGTATATTTTTCCAGGCCGCTTATGAGGAATACATGTTTCAGGGCCTGCATTGGCACTTAGGGCACCAATGCAGGCTCTGCAACATGTATTCCTCATAAGTGGCCTGGAAAAATATACCTAAGGTGGCAACCGTAGTTGTGAAGTCCTGGCTAGATCCTCTCCCAACTGGAAGCACTGTAGGCAGAGGCTGGTAAGTAGGAGAGACTGTCCCCTGCAGCCAAACTCAGGGAGAGGAGAATCATAGCAGTCAAAGGAACCCTAGACATTATCTAATCTAGCTAGGCTGGCCAGATACGCAAATTTTAGAGGACACATGAGAAATACATGTTGCAGGGCTCCATTGGAGTTAATGCAACCCTGAAACCTGTATTTTTCATAAGTGTCCTCTAAAATTTACATCTCTGGCCACCCTATGTCCAGGCTCCTGCTATTAAGCAGGAAACACTGTACCTAAGATGGTGCTACATCCCCTTTAAAAGAGGACACGTATGAAAAATACATGGTGCAGGGCTGCACTGGAACCAATTCAGCCCTGCAACATGTATTTTTTATAAACATCCTCTTTTAAAGGGGAGGTATAGCCAACCTAACCCTACCTATGCCATCTCTGAGAGATGTCTCTCTAACCTGTTTTTAAAGGCCTCCAATGATGGGGTCTCCACAACCTCCCTTGGCAAATTATTCCACCGCCTAACTGTCCTAGTACATAGAACGTTCTTTCTAAGGTTTAGTCTAAATCTCTTCTCCTTTCATTTAAAATCCATTATCTCTAGTCCTATTGTCAATGACTGACAATAGGACTAGAGATAATGGGTTTTAAATGAAAGGAGAAGAGCTTTAGGCTAAACCTTAGGAAGAATTTTCTATGTACAAGGACAGTTAGGAAGTGGAATAATTAGTCAGTGACTAGAAAGAACAATTGGGCACCGTTTTGCTTTTAGCAGCCTTTTACGTATTTGAAAACTAATCATATCCCCACCACTATTAATCTTTTTTCAAGGCCAAATGTTCCAAAGAATTCCTTCAGTCTCTCCTCTTGCCTCTCCCCCTCCCCCGGTGTTGGGCCTATCCTTCAGCTCTAACTTTGGACTGTGTTGGCTCTACTGGCTGTAGGCCACTGAAGCGACATCTGTGTTTTTGGAGCATGCAAGAATCACTGCTTTCCCCGACTAGAGTTACCACTCTTTCTAGCAATTGTCTCCCTGCCATTTGCTCAAAGGAGGGAAAATTCCAGGAAGAGACTTGCTCTCTCCAGCTACAAATTCCTCAACACCCTCCTCACCCCCATCAGCCTGCAAAGCTCCCACTGACTTCCAGCAGTCTTCTTTATCTTCCATTGCTCTTCCCCCCTTCCCCTTCCTTCTACAACCTCAATTAAATCTTATCCCACAGCTCTGAGAAACATCCCCTGGGGGGCCTGTTCTGTACATTCTCCTCTGCAGCAATGGTTGCAAAAATGTTTACTATGTTACCCGAGAAAAGCAATACTAACAACAATGTAAGGATTCTGAACCAAGTGAAGTAGTTATTTCATTTATTCAGTAGTTACTCAAACAGTTATTATTTCCTCTGAGTTTCGCAATAGAGTTGTTGTTTATTAATTAGTTTATTATTATTATTATTATTATTATTTTATTTTATTTTATATAGCACCAGCCATGTACCTGGCACTGAACAGTAATTAATTGGAGTCAGATCCCTGCCCTGGGGTGTTTAAGGTAGACAAGAGAGGGGAACGTAGAGAGAGACAGGGGTACATTCATGAAATAGAGAAGGTACATGTGCTTCACTGCTTAGCTTAGTTAGAAAGGACGGTAGAGGGAACGATCTATGGGGTGAAAAGTTAGGGAAAGCCTGATGGAAGAGGTAGGTTTTTAGTCGAGATATGAAGAGTGGTAGGGAGCAGAGCATCCATGTTCAGAGAGTTTCAGGCAAAGGGGCAAGCATGGGAGAAAGGACAAAGATGGGGTAGAGAGCAGGGGACGCTCAGGAGCAAAGTTCCTGGGTGGGAACACAGCAGGAAATGGGCGCCAAAAGATAGGGAGGGGCATTATTTGCAAGAATATTTGTTTGTAATTATAGCTGTTACTTTCGGAATACATATTTGTTAATGTCTGTTTCCATTTTTTATTTGCTGCTTTATGATTCCATATTCTCATTTCAAAAACACACCAAAATGTATAGACAAAAATCTATGTGAAATGATTAATTCAGGGTGAGATGTATTAATACGTACCCTTCAAGAATGTTGAATGCAATGAAATTTAAATGCCAAAAAGCTTGGAAATGAAAAGTTAAGGTTAGGCCACAATTTAGGCTGTTTTCACACGGATGTCCCCCCCTCCCTCGCACATGTGTATGGGGGGGGGGGGCACCCGTGCGAATGCCGTGGTGGGTGTTCAGTGGGGGGGCATCTGTGGGAACGCTGTGAGAGGTGGGTGGAGGTGCATGTGCGCTCCCGTGCTCTACCCATCACAGACCAATGGCGGTTGCCTGTGGGTGGAGATGGGTGTGTGTTCGTGGGTACGGCTGCCCACTCACCGCACACCTGCCACTGCCTCCACCCATCCCCTCACCCACTGCAGCGCATGTGAAAATGGCCTTACACACCACCTTAACTTTTTTATTTTTATATTTTAGTGAAAATCCTAGCCAGTATGCAAAAATGTATTGCAAGTCATTAATAAAAACTGTAAGGCAGTAAGAATACCAATCATATGAATGTCAAGATGATTGAAAGCCTGCATATGACAGTCCACTCTAAACTCACACTCCACATAACTTATAACACACCACAACATTACATACTTGAACAAATACATAATTTAAGTCCAGGATTTAATTGTACCATGAAGTATAGGGTTGAAACTGGGATTTCACATGGTTCCAATTTTGATCCGGTCCGAACAGTGGGTTGTTGTTTTTTTTAAAGCAGTTTGCGCATGCACAAAATGGCACTGCCCATATCCAAAATAGTGGTGCCAGTGCTGCCGCCATTTTGGGTACGCGCAGCACCATTTTGCACAAAATGGCTGCTGGCCATTTTGCACATGTGCAGTGGTCTTTTAAAAATTATTATTTTGACCAGGGGTCCGATCAGAATCTTTTTCAATTGGAATTCTTTTCGAAATACCGAACTCTTCCATTTTTGTGGAAATGTCTGTAATTATTGAACAGTTGTTTCGATCCAGCCCTAATGAAACGTGAGCTAAGGCTGCCATATTCAGGTGTTCAGTCATCTTAGGTTAGGATCATAAGTGCAGCAATATTATGTACTGCTGTTGGGCCTGAAAATTGTTCCTTTCTCTTTAGTTTTGGGTGTCCTCTGTGTCCTTGCATGAATCCTAAAAATGTTTGGACCCATCTTCTCTTGGGCTTCAGTTTATCGTGTTTTTTCTGAAGCTATCAATAAGTGAAATAACATATATTTCACTATTATATACATGTGTATTTTATATATACTATTCAATTTAATATCATATACTATATGTAGTCACTACAAAAGTCTTATGTATAGGTCACTGGGAGTAGTTGGCCAGCTCCCTGGGGTCATGGCAGCAGCAGTGAGCACAAAAACCTAGAGTCTTAAATCTGTCTCAGTATGCCTGACTTCTCTATTCCAGAAAAACAATTACATGTCACTGTCGAGACATCATTAGACCAGCTCTATATATGGGCTGTCAGGCTGCTGGTTGAGTCAGCATGTGAAACTTCCCAGGGCTGGCTAGCTAGATAGCTCTGGCTGAGGTCTATGCTCTTCCAGAGCTAGGCACTGACTGCCAGAGCCTTCCCAAGCCTGGGTATTTAATATAGTCCCTGGCAGCAGGGCCAAGGCACCAGCCAGTGCTTCTTAAAGGGGCCACTGCCTGCCCCATTATAGGCACTTTTCAAATGAGTTGGCAGTGGGGGGGGGAGGGAGGGGAGATGGGTCAGTGGGCGGTGTGGAGGGTGGTGGTGGTGCGTTCCCACGGACTCCCACCTATCTCCACACACGGAGCATTGGGCATTGGCACCTGTTGCTCCATGCGTAGGTGATGAGTGGAGGTGGGTGGGGCGTAGGAGTGTTCATGCGCCCCTACCCACCACCCGTGGTGTTCCCCTGGGTGCTCACCAATCCCCCCCACATGGTGTTTGCATGGGTGTGTGTGGGGAGGGGGCATCCATGTGAAAACGGTCATAGTCACGTTTGTTAATTGAGTAATATCAAAAGGCAGAGTTAAGGTGATGTGTGAGGTGTGGCCTAACCGGGCTGCGTGGCAGGAGGGGTGGGGTAAAAATCGATTGAAATAAATAAATAAATTTCTTCATTTTGTGGCATTTAAATTTCAATATATTTAACATACATGAAGGGTATGTATTGATATATCTCTGCAGTAACTAATCCTTTAAACCAAGTGCTTTGTCCAAAAAATGTTCTGTTTTGGAAAAGTATGACAACACAAATGGTAGCAATTCATGAAACTAAAAGTAGTGTACCCACTCCTGGAGGGAAAAGATCTGAGGAGGCAAGACAGACTTCTTGCTTGCTTCAGTTACATTATATTCTGTAGTGGATGTATGACATTGGAAAAAAATGAATGAAAAGTTGAGTTTCAAAGTAAATACTAAAGCCAAAAGCAATGTGATCAGTGACAGTAAATGTATACGAAAAGCTCATTGACCTCTGGATGTAAGGTGTTATAACTGAAAATAACACTTTGTGCACAAAACAAGCCCTTGTATCAAAGCTATACTAGGAAGCACACATCCCACTCAGTAGAGTGTGAAATAGTGGAACAGGAGGAAGGCCTTTCTTAGTCCCAGTTACACCAGCTGGGAATGAGCACAGAACTGCAAAAATAGTTAAAAATGGGAAATATATGCCTGGTAAGGAGCTTCTTCCAACAGGTGCTATTTCAAGAGTACCTTCAAGAGGGAAAGCAGGGAGACACCGGAATTAGAGTATGATATGGCACACAGAGTTTCCTGGCAACTAACCCCACACTGCAGCCCAAGCTAGAACCAGTGTTCTTTCAAGGGCCTTTTTACACAAGACGGGCCCACTCATGCCAAGCAGATCCACTGTGTGGGCATGGGTGGGTGGTGCCGTCTGTGTGACCGCGGCGGTGGATGTGCGCACTCCCACGGTACACCCATCTCCACCCACAGCCTACCTACAGAGCAATTGGCCAGAATGGTGATTGCTCTGTGCGTGGAGGTGGGTGGAGATGGGTGAGCGCCCGTGTACTGCCGCCCCCTCCCCCCACCATCCCTGCACCGGCACACACACCCATCCCTCCCTGCACCGCGGCCTGTTTAAAAAAGGCCAATATCTTCCTCTCTGTGTTTTACGTAACTTACGTACTTGTATCAGGTACACCCAGTCTCTGCCTAAACCCCAGTCCTTGGCCCAGTCCATATAGATTCCCGTCAGCTCTGTTCTTTGTGTCAGGATTATTCACACTTGCTAGGGCTTCAGTTTAGCCCCTTTTCTTATAACAAGATTGCTGTATCTGCTCTCCAGACTCCTGGGCTGCTGTGTCTTCTCTATCTCAGAGTCAGCCCTTAGCTGAGGGGCTGTTTCAGCGTTTATAGTACTCCTCTTGGCTGGCCAGCATCTTCTCCTCGCAAGTGCTCCCAGCTGGGACTCCTGGGGGGTACTCTGCCAAAAGCAGTGCCCAGACCACTGGCCTTCAAGAGAGCCAGCACCCTCCATTAGTGAGTTTGAAGTTAATACGACTCATATTTCAAGTTTTCACAACAGAATTTAAGAAACTGAAGTGAGAAATAAAACAAAAGACTCAAACTTGCAGTCCTGCAACCTGCATAAATTTGCTTATCTGGCCACCCTACTTTTATGACAAGCAAATGCAGAGATTCTCACAATTTTATCACGTCTCCTGATTTTAGGCTTTAAGAAACCACTAATATCATAAAACATGGGATAAAATTGTGAGAGTCGGTAACCCTGCGATTGGGATTAGCGTTCCTGACTTCATTCTGTGTGTTAAGTAAGTTTCTAGCCTTCATGATTGTGGAGAAATGCTTGAATATGTAGCTGCAATATGCTTTGAAGACTCAGAAACAGGAAGATGGGAGACAAAACCCTAGTTATTAAAGAGTTGGTATCCTCACTTCTTTGAAGCTGAGTTTACTTCCATTGACTTAGAATTGCAATATAACAGTGTAGTTATTTGGGGGTTGGCTACTATACAAAATTTTGGTTACCATGTAAGAAGCAGTGTCCAGCTGGCTAGCAAGATGCTTAAGACTAAAAGCATTGCTGGAATTAAATGTCTCACCCCTTTCTGACCTCAGCCACCCCCTGTGGAGTACTACAATATCATGATTCTTTCAAGGGGTGGGGCCATGCTGGGGGCAGAGCCATACCAGAAAAGGGGAGGGGCACACTGAAAAGGAACTTGCCTCTTTGAGGCATCATGATGTTATGGCATTTTGAAGGGAAAGAATAGTCAAAGATCAAATGGGTGCAGATGTGCTGTGCCCCCTTGCCGTTCCTCCCTAGGGTGGCCAAATATGCACATTTTAGAGGACGCTTATGAGAAATACAGGTTTCAGGGCGGTATTGGAGCTAATGCAGCCCTGCAACAGGTATTTTCCATAGGTGTCCTCTAAAATTTGCATATCTGGCCACTCTCTCCCTCCCTGGTGCACATGTGTGGAGTTGTCCTATTCCTGGCTCGGCATGAGTGCTCCATGGAAGGCAAGTGTGAGCTCTGCAGAACCAACACAGGGAGCAAAATGCAAATGGGCTGCTGAAACTGCATAAAATGAATCTCATGGTATCATGTCAATCAAAACACATGTACAGCCCCAGGTGCAATAGGGTTTTTATTAATGGAGGGCAAGGCTTTCCAAAGGGACTAGGGATTTTGTAGCCCAATGTGAGATACTCTAAGAAAGCTAGATGATTTTCATAAAGCATAGAGCATCTCCTTCTGAAACTCAGGCTTGTTTAAGGGGTGTCAAGCTGAGCCCTTCAAATCTCTAGTTGCTTCTGAAAACCTTGGTTGGGAATAATAGCAGAATGCGTCACACACTATCATCAGTCACCAAGGTTCTCGTCTGACAGCAGTATGATGGCTTTGAAAGGGAGAAATCCATCAGAGGAGTTAAGCTGTGCATCTCTTTTCCATTCCATGCATTTTTTGGTGGAAGCAAAACTGCAGGGTTTGGGAGTTTGTTTTGGTTGGGTGAGGGGTCCTTTCTCTCTACTTTCCCTGTGTGCTGCACTTAGGGTTTGGTAAACTTTGCACTCAGCCTGTCTTTTCTCACAGAAATGTAAAAAGCTTGAGTCTGGTGATGTTTGGCTCTTGAGTGGGCACGCTGGCTATCTTTTCTGCTAGGATGAAATCTGCCCAGGGGCCATTGCTGTAAAACAATTGTATCCTGAGTTAGAGGGAGGATTTCAGTGTGTTGTAGATATAGAGGCCTTAGAGGACTGCAGCCTCGCACCCTGGATTTTTAGGGACATCCACAAATGAATTCAGCCTGTGTGTCCCCTCAGCTGAGGTGGGAGCTACTGCTGCTGCTTCAGGTGGGGAGAGTGCTAAATTATGCAAAGAGAGGTTCCCCAAACACTTAACAATCCTAGTTCTCCATTACACCTAATCTGGCCCTGTTTATGCCATTCTTGATCTGCCTCTCCTCTCTAGGGATGGGCGAATGCGGTTTGGAAGTTCGGTGTTTGGCCCGAACTCGGCCTGTTTGGACTACTGAACGTGAACCCAAACATTCCGAACAGAACCGAACAGCGAAATGGCGAACATACCAAACAGAACCGAACACCGAATGGCAAAATGGCCGAACAGTTCAGTCAGTTCGGATTGTGTTCGGTTGTGTTCGGGTGGCTAAAACGTGGTCTACTGTCACTGTCAGGTCACTGGAAGGCCAAATGTAGCAGGGAGGGGGAAGTCATCTGACTCAGCTAGGAGCAGACTTCCAGGCACCAGGGGTGGAGGGTGGAGAGTGGCTTGGAGTAGCAGCCAGCCTG
>QEPC01007989.1:587169-602361 GCA_003113815.1 Sphenodon punctatus
GGGGGGGGTGATTTTTAATCCCCCACCTGTCTATTTAATTTTATATACTACCAGCTTATTGATATGTTTTATAGTTGTATTTTAAATGTTTTAAATGTTTTTATTGTTGTAAACCGCCCCGAGCTGCTGTGCAGGATGGGGCGGTATAAAAATCTAATAAATGAATGATGAATGAATGAGCTTAGAGTCCAGGTCAAGACTGGTTAGTTCGGGTTGCACCAGAAGTCAGGGGTCCGTCTCAGAGGTCATGCCAGGTCAGAAGCCAAGACGTCAAGCAGTGGCAGGAGGCTGGAGTCAGAGAAGCCAAGGACTGAGGCTGGAATAAGCCAGTGCTCCAAAGTCCAAACATAACAGACAAGCCACACAACTCTCTCTTGTGGCTCAGACAACTTCCTGTTTCCTGCTTGTTTATATATAGCCACAGTAGCCAATGAGGGTTTGTTCAACTTGAGCTGGCCAATCAAAAGCCTGAAACATGAGGAGGGAAGCAGTGCTCCAGACACTAGTGCAGCAAGCTCCGTCTCACTGACAACTCCCAATAAAAGCGTGGTCAGAGAACTTTGAAACTGGTTGTTGCCGACGCACCTAAGGAGACAGAACACAGTGCTGGGTTTAAACAGCCGCACTCTTTATTAACCAGATTACAATCAAAATTAGGTGGGGGTAAATCGCCTAGTGTGATGCGAGTCCAGTACTTAACCTTAACCTTGAACAGTAACCCCAACGTTAACCATGGGTGGATTCGATGTACCCTCGATTGCTACCCAGCAGACGATCACATGTCTCCCCCTCAAGCGGCCCCATCCGTCCGTGAGGGGGTCCGCTCCTTCAGATGTGAGTAAGGATAAAGATGCCTGCCGACGGGGAACCATACTTGTCCCTACCGCCGTCGCATGACACCCCTCCCAGGGAGGCTGCCCCACCGCTTGCCATCCCCTGCTTTCTGGCAGGTGGGCCTCCCCATCCCTTAAGGAGATGACTCTTAATTATAACCCCTCTAATTACTCTAACTTACAGTACTGGACCCCTGCCAGAGTGCGACAATGATAAATAAGCACAACAACACCCCTAATAACTAAGGGGTAACGATTAGCCAAATATCATGCACTGTAAGGAAGGCGAAAAACCCTTTTTCAGGCCTGATTGGGTTAACCATAAAAATTCCTTCCTGGCCCCGAAATGGTGGCTGGTGATAACCCACAGTGCAAAGGTGGGGTGGGGTGCCATTCTAATGCAGCTCCTAGACCCGAATGCAGCTAAGGCTGCAAATTCTACTGCTCGTGGGCCCCGCCCATCAGGCAGGGCCCACGTGCCTACCTCGGCCAATAGGAGCACAGCCTGGGTCGCCTAGCAACCCAGGCTGTACTCCCAAGCGCGCTGTTTGATTCCCATCTACGGGCCTGGCTTGGCCTCCCGCAGCGGGAAACACTAAACTAGCCACCCTGCCCCCTCCCTAGGTGGGCGCGGCAAAGGGCCCCACGCCCCCCACCCCCGTGTGGGGGAAGGGGGCAGAGACAATTCTTGCCAGGTTCCAGGATGCACAACCATAGGCTAAGGTCTGTGTCTGTGTGAACTCTCTTTGTCTCCTTTTTTTCTCTTGGCAGTCCTCACGTCCCCCTCCTCTGGTTGTAGTATGCAGGCCAGAGTTCAGCGGGCAACTGTCCCTTTAAGGGGAGCTTCTGTCTCCATTGGCCAATGGCCACACCTCCTTCCTGGGATATAAGAGCTAGGAACTCAGAGACTAAGGGTGAAATGGATGAGATGGTAGCCCACATTAGCACCCACCAAGTGGGTGCTCGCCTGCCTGTCTATTAGGTGTTCGCCAGATATTTGCCTGCACCCCCCATGCAGCCTCCACTCACGGCATTGTCCAAGGACATTGTGGGTCTATCGTGCTGGCCAGTGTGTGATAATGCACACCCACATTGCTGTGTCTCGTTAATTAGCTTCGCCCGCAGCCTCATCTTCATTCAGGTCCGCCAGCACCATAGAGTCATGCCTAGCGCGCCCGCTAGAGGAGAGAAAGTGATTAAGCTCTCTCAGCTGACAGGCAGCTGTGAGAGGAGGGAGCAAGAGAACTCTGATAGAAAGTGGGGAGGCTTGTTCCCTGGTCTTGACCCTCCTTTCCATCAGATCAGCCACTTCTGATTGCTCTCTCCTCGTGCAGCTGCCTGAGCACACAAGCACTGCTTCTGATGGAAAGGGGGATCATAGCCAGAGAAGAAGCTGTCTCTGACTGTGACCCTCCCTTTCCATCAGAGCCAGGGCTAGGGAGAGAGCAAGCACTGAGTGGTGCCACCAGTGGCTGCTACTGCCAGCACATGAAATACAGATGGTGGGTGCCCATTTATTAGCTCTACATGCTAGAAAATGTGAGTGGGGACTGCACAGACTGAACTCAGACTCCAGCGGGCTATTGTCTCATTTGAAAACACTAACAACCTAAGACTTTGTGGTGTGTCACCGTAGGCAGTTGTGCTCAGCAGACATTCTGCTCAGCAGACTGGGAGCTGGACACAATGTTGATGGGTGGTGAGAAGTGGCATGGAATCTGAATGCCAATCTAAGTGATGCCTGGATCTGACAGGAATTTATGAAGAATGGCCACACCGTTACAAGCTTTTACCTTATTGCTTGGGTTCATTGCTCTGGAATGCTTCGTTAACCATTCTTATGAACCTGTATTTGGGCTAGTGGAGGAGCCCTTTACATTTTACCTCCAACTTTGGTGTCCATTGCCCAGATAGACATATTTATGATCAGTGACACAAATTCTTCCCTGAAGCCAGTGAAGTTGCACTAGAATTGATCCAAGCATTTCTCAGTCTGCCTTCCCCAAGGAAGATTTCAAGAAAATGTGAGGAAGCCTAGTGCAAAAAGGATAGTATTCTTTCTTGACTCATTTATTTTCCTTAGGCATCAGCAAATCTACAGCCCTTCCTTGTGTGCCAGATGCTTCTGCTCTTTGCTGAAATGACACAGCAAGAAGCAGAGAGCATTGGCTGCATCCACGTATTTATTAAGATATACTCTGTCAAAAAATTCCAACCTTCACAGGGAAAGACTTTCTCCTGCATTTTATACTTTAAAAGTCTGAGTAACTGTTGCATTTTAAGGTGAGAAGAAATGGTCTACAGTGCCCAAGAGACTGATGGCTAGTCCCTGCTAAAGCAAAGCTGATTCATTAGTTTGGTGCATCCATAGACTTGTATAGGATTGTCATGCAGGGGTAGAACTATGGCTCAACTAGTATGGTATCCTGTCTACAACAGGAGCCCTCTGCTGCAAGTGTATTTATTAATATTAATAATAATTAACAATTTTATTTCTATAGCACTTCCCTGTCTTTAAATGACTCTCAGAGCTCTTTACAGTCAGAACAATTCAAAACAATATAAACTCAATTTAAAACAATTTAAAAAGGGTAGGTAAAGAGGAAGGACAGCCTACATTAAGGGGAACCTGCAGTAGATCCTAAAAGCACCTAGAGAACAAATGAGTTTTCAGGTGATTTTTAAAAGTAAGGAGGGAGGAACTAAGATGGACATCTGGAGTTTTACATTTAGGGGCCAGCCACAGTAAAGGCCCAATTGCCTGCTGACTTCAGATGCGATGGCAGGATCTCCAAACAGTGGGTGGTTTCTGAGGGCAGATACCTATTGGTGTGAGGTTCCAGAAGAAGGTCTTGAATATAGCCAGGCCCTAGACCATTCAGGGCCCTGAAGATCAGCAGTGTGATCTTAAACTCAGTCCATTGCTCTACATGTAGCCAATGCAGAGAACACAGGGTGGGCATAATATGGTCATGGCTGCCCAAACCAGTAAGCAGCTGCGCTGCCATATTCTGAACAAGCTGCAAGTGATGGTAGCACCGCTGGCAGCCTGTAGAAGAGGGAGCTACAAAAATCAAACCTTGTGGTCACCAGGTCATGGATCACTATGACAAGGTCAGCCTGGAATAAATAAGGGCATAGCGTAACACAAATTGCATAGCTGAAAGAAGCCTCTCCAAACCACATCTGACAGCTGAGTTTTAAAAATGATGCCCAAATTCTTTACCTGGCTGACTACCTCTACCCAGACCCCATCCACATGCAGGGGCTCAGGAAGAGTTAAGGATATCCTCATATCGGTTGCCCCTCCCCACCAACATCACCTCAGTCTTTCCCAGACTGAGCATGAAGTATCTCAGATGCATCCAACTGGCTATATCATTCAAGCATTCCTCCAAGGCAGACTCCGAGATGGCAGGGCTCACGGGGCAAGAGATGTACAGTTGTGTATCATCAGTATACTGATGATACTCAACCCCGTGCTCGGTCATAACATCACTGAAGGGTTCCATGTATATGTTGAACAACATGGGTGAGAGAACAGAGCCTTGAGAAATGCCACAGTTCAAGCCTCTTGAGGATGATGCATATCCATCCATCACCACTGATTGACTCCATTCTTCCAGGTATGATTGAAACCACCAACTGGCATCTCCTGTTATGCCAGCAATGTCCCTCATCTGCCAAAGCAGCAATGCCTGGTCAGTCGTATCAAATGCTACCGTAAGGTCCAGCATGACCAAAATGGTCAGCTGTCCTCGATCTAAAATCATCAGATCATTCATCACCCTGACAAGAGCATTTATGTCATCAGGGTTGGACCATTACCTTTTGAAAACCCAGATCCCGGCACTCCTGTGCCTTCGTCAGGTGGTGGACCTGTTAGGCGTAGATTGTATTTGAAGGACTTATGCTGTGGCTGTGATGGTGGCAAAGAAAGCACTCTTCTCCGCTATCATAGCATCTTCAAAGTCTTGTCCAGCAGAGTTGTTCTAGGTGGTGAGAGGCCTGGTCAATCCTGTCTACCTCTGTCCATAAATGGAGTCATCTGCTGCCGGCGATGACATTTTTATTAATTACTTTGCAGAAAAAATTGCTCGTATTCTCACCACAACTTGGGTGCTGCCATTTTCATGGCAGAAGCAGAGTTTGGGAGACTGACAATGGGTGCTAACAGACAAAACACCAGCTACGGCGAAAGTCCATTCTGTGCTGGCATAACAGAGCTGATAGCCTGTTAAGCAGATGTACCAGCTATTAGGTAGCTGCTCAAACATGCTGCAACGTCCAGGGGCAGGGAGATGGTCCTTTGAGAGTGGCAGCTGCGGCATGATCCAGCATGTTACACCTGGTAACACCCAATGGCATCTAAAGGAGACCTGTGTGCGAGTTGGATAAAGGCCAGAGAAACACACAGCCAGTCTATTTTAAACAGTCTTGCAGTTCAATCTTCAGCAGGGATGAGTCCTCCGTGGTGCTCCCCAGCTGACCATGGGGGGAGGGACCAGTCTAAGGTTCAGTTGACTCCTCCCCTCCCCTCGAAGATGCAGCCCCCCCACTACCAGTTCAAGTCAATTGACAACTCTCATTAGTTGCTTTGGCTTCAGGTGGTAACTGACTGGCCCACCACCATGCTTGGTCCAAGGGTATTGACAAGGCTCAACTCCTTCCCACACTGTCATTGATCTATCCCAGAGAATGCCAGTATAGTCCCTAATTCTACACTCCATTACGCCTAGTCTAGGGGAAACCATACAACTTTGTTGGAAGGAACCCCAAGGATTATTCTGCTCCCTGCCATTAAGGAGGATTCACAGTGTCTGCCGTACATCATTCTTGAGATATACCTTTCTAACATCTTTTTAAAGGCCTCCGTCATCCACAACCTCCTTTGGCAAATTATTCCTCTGCCTAACTGCTTGCTAAAATTTTTCCTAATGTTTAGCTTAATTTTTTTCTCTTTAATTTAATATTAATACATCTAGTCTTAGCCTTGGTGACCAGAGGAAACAGGACACCATTTTGCTTGCAGTAAAACAGACCTCATTAGCTCAAGGTAAAGCTAGCTGGAACTGGTTTGACAGGACACAGTGAACAGAGGATGAATGACTGCACTGAACAAATGGAGCCACTAGTCAGTCAAATTGCCTAGCTCTATCCACATCAGTGCCACAGTAGTGCAGGGTTTATACCATCACCTTTTGCATGCCTCCTGGCCTGCCAGTCAACCTACAAGGAGTGGATGTGACTCCCTCCAGAGATGGTCAATGCCCACTGCAAGACCAACCTGAGGGATCACTAACATGCCATTAAGGGGGCTTGCTACCACTGCTTTGAGCGGTTTGCTGCCCTTCTTGTAGCACTTTCAGCTGCTGCCAGACTGGAGCTGAGTTTCAAGTCCTAAACTCAAGTCCTTATGCATGAGGGAGGAGTTTTCATTTTATATACAGTAGATGCCAGTAAACTCGGAGGGGGAAACCTCCTAGCTAAGCACAGCATTATTGGCTCTGACATGATGTTTACTCCTATGTTTTGTGAGCAATGTGACAGCACTTAATCAGATGGCAGCCTTTTTTAATTGTTGCATCACAGATGAAATCCTTTGCCTTGCTCTGGAGCGTCAGCACTTTGTAAAGTAGCTGTCCAGCCTCCTCAGAGCCAACCAACACTAGCCCTGCAAAGAAAATCTACCAGTTTCCTTATTAAGCTAATTTAGATGAGAAAAGCATTGTCATTCAAGCCATGTACAGTAACTGCATATTGATGGGTACCAGGTGCTGCCAGCCAGGAGTAAAGCACAGCCTTGTGTACAGGAGATCAAATTACAGCTGTGAAAGTGGAGAAAGAAATCTCTGTCCTGTACAGAGTGCTCCATGGGATGTGGCGTTGTCTCTTGGGGCTGGAAACTCCAGCAAGGCTGTCTGTTTCTGTCAGAAAAAGAGAGAGACATAGAAATATGAATAAATAAATAATACACAAACACAAAGAGTGTCCCTTAACCTAGTGCATCTTTTACAGGTATGTGTCAGAATAGCCAAGGAGAAAGGGATCTGAGGCAGGAAAGGGGATTGTAATAGGAGGCAATGCACCAAGCGAAGAAACCACACAAAGGCCTGAGTCAGGGAGTTTGGACATGGATGCCCCCATGTTCAGGAGCACTGGTAATCCATGGGTCTGTTTGGATTCGTAGAGGGAGACGTCTGAGTTGCGTTGTTGGGTTATAGATCTGAATGTCCCCAGAGTTTGGAATGATAGTGCTTTCAGATGCAGGGTTCTAGCTCAAATTAGAATATTACCCTTCCTCTAAATGAGATGCCATTATAAAACATTACATGATCTTAAGGGAAGCCAGAAAGGATTCTAGAGGTGTTGGCAAGAGACTGAAGGAAGCAGCAGTCTTTCACCCTTTTCACACAAGACACTCTCCACCCACTGCCCATCCACTATACATGTTGCAGGGCCACAGTGTTGCCCTGTGGATGCCCTGTAACATGTATGGGTGGTGGGTGGAGAGTGTCTTGTGTGAAAAGACCCTTTGTTTGCTGCCTCAAAGCTTTATACACCGAGAAGGAAGACAGGCTGAATCAATCTGGTTGGTAGTGATGTTGGGCCTGAGAAGGTACCCTTAGTATTTATTTAACATTTCTTTAGTTACTCGAACCCAGCATCCATCTTGTTGGAAGATTGCACAGGATACCTTCTCAGGCACTAGTATTGTTATTATTAATTATTTATATAGTACAAGCAATGTATCTGTCACCGAACAGTCATTAATTGGAGACAGGTCCCTGCCCCATAGGGCTCACAGTTTAGGATGTACAAGAGAGACGGGAACTTAGGGAAAGACAGGGATACATTCACAAACTGTATGACTTACTTTAGAGCTAGGATGAGATAATCCCATCTCTAGGAGTTGCTGGAGAGTTTCTGCTCAATGTTGAAATGCCACAAGCAGTGTCAAATACTAAGCTTGCTTTCCAGGTCTTTCACAAAGCAAATGTCTACTGGAAAAGGATGTTTGAAACTGTCCAGTTACTCCTACGTTGATCTCCAGCCAAACTGGATGTAGTTCGTAAATCTGTCAGCTTTTTACTCAAGCATGCTAGTTAGAGGGTCTTCACATTTCTTCACAGATGTCACACAAGGACTGGAGCCTTGTCTGTTGCTGGAGTTATTTGTAGTAGACAGGTGGCAGGTGGTTATCTCACTAACTAACAACATGGCATTGTTACTGGGGCTGTGTGTGGGTGAGTGAAATTGAATGGACAATACCTGAGGGTCTTGCCAGAGGCATTTAATTAATGCACGATGCCACTAGGTCAACAGAAACCCACCCCTCAGTACCTTGTTAGGCATCACAGCCTCAGCTACCTCTGACATTTTCATCATTTCAAGAAAGGTACAGATTTTCACAGTTATTATGAGGGGAAATTGTATACAGGTTCAGCACAGTCTGTACTGTGGGTAAGTCACAGATAGTTGGTTACAGTAATGATTGTATATTATGCCAGTCCAATTATGAGCATCTTTAGTCTGGAATAAAGCAGAAATCACAGTGGGTATATACCAATGCAGTCTGGTATATGAATTTGTGCAGCTGAGGAGACTTCACTGAACATTGCAATATGTGGAAATGGAAACCTTTGCTAGGGGTTTTATTTGGGAAGGATGGGGGATAGATAGATGGAATTGGTTTCTCTTGTACTTAGGGACTATCTAGTCTGTTGTGTGTATGTACAGTGACTTGCACAATGAAGCCGTGATCTTCAACTGTGATGCTGTGCCATTACAAATGCAGAAGAAAATCTGAGATCAGATGCAAAAATGGTGCATGGTTTTATTTGTTTTTCTTTTTTAGGTAGGAGAAGGTTCTCTCTACCCCTCCACCCATCAAATATATCCTAGATGTCCCATTTGAATATAGATCTAGGGAGTGTGTACATTTGAGCACTAAATGCTTGCATCCCACTCCTCTGTGTAATTTACATCTATACAACCCCAAGAGACACTTTATTTTACACTCTGAGCACTCTTTGCAATTAGTTAACAATGCAGTATCCATAACAGAAGAAAGCTAGCAGGAAACATACACATATTACAGCGACACAGGGAACAATAGAGCGCTTATATATGAATACAGTATAAAGCCTCTGGGAAAGGGTGGCATATACATTTAAATCCATCAATAAATAATAGAATACAGGCACTGTTGGATGAGCCAAGATATAAGGAATGGCGTGGCTGAAATGAAACAAGGTGTGGTTAGACAAAGTCTATACTGCGTTTGTCTTCCAAACGGTGGCAGGGCATGGTTGATTATAAGAAGCTGGTGTCAAGGAGGTCATTGGTTCCTGGTAATGATTTGTAGCCACATTTTACTGAACCACAATCCAGGCTTGGTCTGGAATGCCTGCCTTAGCAACAGCCACACATGCACTTTTTAACTCTCCTGCAGCTTTTACTCCCAACTCCACCCTTTTTCTCCAAGGTGGAGTTAGAACTTCAGGTGTAAACAGATGGACGCGGAACCTGCTTGCCCTTGGAGCTGCTCCGGGGGTGCACCACCATATCCACCCACTTCCAGCTCCACTTTAGATGGACCAGCAGATGTCCCAGGCTGTTGTCTGCCCACACGGTGCCCCCCTCCTCACCATAGAGTTGTGGCTGCTCATCCAATGGTCTAGGCTGATGGCCACAACTCTATGGTGCTGACTGGCACAATGGCCAGTTGGGTGTGGAACTGCACTGTGGGTTCACTCAACAGACAGACGGCAGCTTCACATTCGGCTGTTGTCTTGGGTTTGGGCGGCCAGCTGCCTGCTCTGTGTGGTGTGCTCCCGGATCTTTTAAAGCACCTATGGCAGAGCTGCCCTGCTCCACTTTGCACATTTGGAAGATGGCTTTACACAGAACAGTCAACCCAGGGGTGAAGCGGGCTGGCATGGGCGAAAGTGAAGTTGCTGTCTGTCTAAAAGCACCCGTTTTCTTAGTTCTTTGCCTAGCCAGAGCTCTCTGAGGATCTGAGTGAGAGATCATCTCCTCTTTTCTGCCATTTCCTAACCAATCAGGACTCTGGGGACAAGGTTGGCTTTCACTTCAGGGGCTTTTCTATATTATTTTTTAAAAGATATTTTGCTGGTCCTGTGAGTTGTAAAGACTGGGAACCCCTGACTTGGGAAGCTACCACTCTCTTCAGATGAGCAGAGCTATTTTACTGGGGTCCTAAGGAGGAACCACATTTAGAAATGCCATGCTCCATGCCTGCACTTCTACTGATGTCCCCTGGTGAGACCTGTATCACTTTTCAAGTGACAAAGACAACTGAGCAGATTACAGATAGGCTGGTAAGATGGGGTCCTTCTGTGTACAGTGAGCATTTGCAAGGGAAGGGACTTTGCAGGCTGATGCTTGAGCCATTGTACTAGAGCTGGTTTGGGAGAAAGCTTATCTAGATGCCTGTATCCTCTGTGGAATTATTTGGCTGCCAAGAGATTTTTGGTCTGGGACGAAATACGATACACAGAGAGATTTCTCACCTCTGCCCTCTTGCCTGGGACCTCTGTTTCTGGTCTCATTCATATATACAAATTATTTGCAGGGGCTCTGGGACCCCCCTCAAATTTGAAGCCTCGACTAAACTGTTCCCCCCCCACCCCGCCCCCTTTCTACTTTGAGGATCCTGGTTTGCAGCCCTTGACACTTTAACAAAAGAGCTAGCTGTTCAAGTCTAGCAAGGTAGCTGCTCTATTTGGAAGGAGAAGCCAGGGAGCAGAAACCCTGGAATGCTGCTTCTAGGGGAGCAAAAGAGGAGCCTGTTGATTTGCTTTGTTTGCCATAGAAAGTATGTGAGCATATTTGGTCAGTCTGACTATGTTTAAACTCACCATACCTGCAGGGAGGCTGTTCAAGAGTGTCAATGCTTTTTTTTCCTTGTGTGATTCAGACTTAACTGGAATTCTTTCCCTCTAAGGCTCAAGGAGGAGAACTTTACAAGAAGGTACCAGGGTCTAGTGGAGGAGGCACTGGACTGGGAGCCAGTTGATCCAGTTTCCATTCCCATCTCAGTCCATGGCGCACTGTGTGGCCTCAAGTCACTCATTTAACCTTTCTGTCTAAGTTTCCCCAGCTGTGAAATAGTGATAATCCTTAGCCACCTTTTGTAAAGCATTTTGAGTTCAGCAGAAGAAAATGTCGTATCTGGGAATTATTATTATTAAGTGATAATCCCAAAGAAATCACATGTAATCAGCTGCTAAGTGCTACTTTGTTGGGTGACTAAAATCCCACAGGGTACATAATTCCGTGAAAAGCCCTCACTAAATTAGAATAGTCTTTTGATTGGTTTAATGGCTAAATCTTTTCTTTATGGAGCTTACATTTCATTTCCTGCATCTAGAGAGCTGAGCAGTTATGGTGTTAATGTTGATGTTCCTAGTGTGGAAAGATACGTCACTTTGGCAATGACAGCTCTCCCAGCCAGTCGGAGAGCAGGATTGGCTATGTTGTAGAACTAGATAGTTTGATTTGATTACACCAAGGATTAGATAAAAGTCCTTTTTCTGGGTTATGCAAAAATACAGAATGAGAATGCTATAGGACCAGCAGACCACTGTCATCCCTCAAGATTGCTTGCAAACTACTGTATGTCAGGGGAGCTGTGGCACATTGTGTGCAGGCCCAGGAATCATTTTTAAACAAGGGCGCTATGATCTCTTTATTTTGGGAGACCAGGACTATGTAGCGAGGCAGGGTAATGGCTGCATTATTCTTTTTATTACTACACCCAATTTATATCCTGCCCTTCTCCAAGCATGACTCAGGGCGGTTTACTAAAAGAGACCACCGTAACACCCCCTGCCTAAATCCCCTGTCACATAGGGTGGTGGCAAAATCTGCCCTCCCCCTAAATGTCCACATGTACATATCCCCTCCCCACAGCCTTAAAATTTCAAATATTAAGCAGTTGCATCAAGAAGTAGCTCTTCCACATAATGCAAGATGTCTGAGCACCATGCACTGAATGCAGCTGAACAGCCACGAAAACCAGCCACCAGCAGACTCAGCCTTCTGTTAGTACCTGGACATGGGAAGAGAGACAAATACAGAGGGGCATGGCTCAGCAGCTGTTTCTTGCTGTTATTTCCGTATTTCCCTTCCCCCTCTCTACTTTCTCAGCCCAGTAATTGCATAAGAACATAAGTAGTACCATACTGAGTCAGACCAATGGTTCATCAAGCCCAGCATCCTGTCCTTCGACAGTGGTCAATATCGATCGCATGGGAGAAGAACCAACAGTCACAATGGGCAATCCATTCCCTGTTGTTCACTCCCAGCTCCCAACAGTGAGAAATTCATCCCATAAGTTACTTGGTTAATAGCCATTAATGGACCTACTCTCTAAGAACATATCCAGTCCTTTTTTAAACCCAGCTATACTACTGACTGTGACAACGTCCTCTGGCAAAAAAATTTCATAAGTTAATTATGCGTTGAAAAAGTACTTCCTTTTATTTGTTTTAAATCTGCCGGCAGCTAGTTTCATGGAGTGTCCTCTAGTTCTAGTACTATTTGAGAGGGTAAATAATCATTCTCTATATACTCGTTCCATACCACTCAAGACTTTATAAACCTCTATCATGTCCCCTCTGTCTTCTCTTCTCTAAGCTGAAGAGACCCAGCTTGTCAAGCCTCTCTTTGTACGGAAGCTGTTCCATACCCTTTATCATTCTCGTTGCCCTTCTCTGTACCTTTTCTAGTTCCGCTATGTCTTTTTTGAGATGGGGCGACCAGAACTGCACACAATATTCCAGGTGCAGTTGCACCATTGATTTGTATCGAGGCATTATGACATCCTCAGTTTTATTCTCTATCCCTTTGCGAATAACTCCTAACATTTTGTCTGCTTTTTTGACTGCTGCTACACACTGGGCTGAGGATTTCAGTGTATCATCCACAGTCACTTCCAGATCCTTTTCCTGAGTGGGAACTCCTAGCTCAGTACCCAGGATTGTGTACTCATATGCCTTTCTTACACAGACGCCGCCGCAGGCCTGGTGGGTGGAGATGAGTGGGTGAGCACACCCAGCGAACACCCGGCAGCGCCGAGCTGGGAGACATTTACATGGACGGCTCCACGGGGGGTTGTGGGACAGAAGGGGAGGGGCCGGCACACACCCATCAGCCAAACACCCACCCCGGGAAACACCGAGCAAACACCCATGACAATTACACGGACACCTGAGACAACGAATGGTGGGGACGCCCCGCCCAGCACAGCGACGGGACAACATGGCTGACTGAGGGCAGATGAAGCCATGGCATGCAGCTCTGCCCCTGAGCTGCTGTACCCTGCACGGGCGGGGTAGGAGGGTGCAGGGATGACAGGAGACACACAGTAGCAGACCTCGGCTAGCCCCGAGACAGAGGCCAGACAGCCGGGCACCATGGACCCCCCACAAACTAGAACCTGCCCACACACAACCATGAACACAACCGCACAGGGAAAGGACTGCGTGGTGAAGGAGGAGGGGGGCCCCCAGTGGGGGGGGGAAGGGGCACAGGGGAGGAAGGCAGAGGCCCAAGGCAACAGGGGACCACAACACAAACACCCAGCCCCCCGTCAGAATCCCTGCACACACCATTCCAAGGCCCCCAGAAAACAAGCTGGAAATGGGACACAGGCAGTCACAGTGGCAGGGAGGAAAGCCCATAGCACAGCCGGGCTGGCAGGGAATGGCATGTGTGTGTGTGTGAACCCAGACCACACCAACCGCCAGAAAACCCGCTGCAGCTCTCCACACACCAATAACGGATGTGTGTGGGTGAAAGGGGGGGGCATTGCAAGGGCAGGGAGGGGGCGCAAGGCACCAGGACAGCAGTGACGGGGACGGACCCCTGGCCCAAGAGACCACAGAGAAAGGGGGGGAACGAGGCTGGGCCAGAGGGGGACAGAAGGAAGCGAAGGCAGTCAGCCAAGAGGCCACATAAACCCCAGGCCAGGGAAGCCAGGATCATCCCCAAAGGATATGACAGAGCTGCAAGACAAACACCAGGAGAGGGTGGTGGGGAGAGGCACGAGATAACCAGTCCCTGCCAGGCAACCGTGCCACAACCACCAAGAGGTGCCCACGCAGGAGACTGGGCCAAATGAATATCCACGACACACAACCGGAGAAGGGGGCAAAGCAACTTTATTAACGAGTGGGAACGGAGTGGGACAGGGATAAGGTTCAAGGGAGGTGGGGAGGCAGCACAGAGAGTTGGTTGGTGGGGGTGCACCCTCTCTAAGAGGTGCAGCAGCAGCTGCACAACCTCCTCCTGCTCCCTGCTCCGCTCTGCAATCATCGCCTGCACTAAGGGAGAGAGGGAAGGTGCCAACAACAAGGGTCCCAACAACATGGAACACTGAACAGACACCGGGGAAGAAGGCTCCGCACACACGCAACACACTCACTGATCTCCTCGTAGAGCCATGTCCCAGCACAGAGCTCCGAGATCACATACTGAAACTGGCTGGCCATCTGTGCCAGACGGAGAACAGCCAGGAAGACAACCAGAGTAGCTAGAAGGGATAAGGGAGAGGGAGAAGGGGACAGGGTGCACGGAAATGGTGCGGGTCAGCAGAGATCAGTAAGTACATATCACGCACAACCCACATAGTGACCCCGGTACACCCATGCCAGCACCCCACCCATTCTGATCAAGGGGAAACACGGGCGGACAGCAGATGGCCTCTAAACAGTCCACACTCATGGTCAGCTGCCCGTTCCTCCTGGCGCCCATCCATCGCCAACAGTACAGATGGTGGGAACCAACAGGTGCCAGGAGCAGTGGAAGGTGGGGCAGCCCCGGCGAGGAGCTCAACCAATGGGTATCCCCTGCCTGACAGCCCGTTACATGTGCGCCAAGGTCTCCAGGGCAACTGTAGCCACCAGGGAGGGATTGGGACCCGCAGGCAGCGTCCCCCCCACTCAATAGGGCACAACAGACAGCACCGCCATGGGACAGCACCTGTACACAAGTGGCAAACGCACACCATGACAGGCCAGCCAATCCACCTAGGTGGCTGACAACACCTCCACAGGGAACATCAGGGGGCTGCCCAGAGGACGGGTGCCCGCACACGGTCACGGGCAGGGCCCCGATTCTTCTGCAAAATGTTTTCCAAAATTCTGCGACCCAAAATGGAAAATTCTGCGACCCATATGGCAAAATTCTGCAACCCACATGGCAAAGCAGGAAAACCACCCACAAAAACCACATGGCAAAGCAGGAAACCCACCCACAAAAACACATGGCAAAGTGTGTTTTTGCCATGTTACACACACATTACACACACAAACTGTAAAATGCAGAGCGC
>QEPC01007989.1:603126-623584 GCA_003113815.1 Sphenodon punctatus
GACGGCTGGAGTCGGGTCCCTCGGCGGCAGCGGCGGTCTCAAGTGGATTCCGGACCATAAGTGACATGTGCTGATGTGACCTACTTTATAAAGGCCGCGCAAGCCCCTGATTGACTTGTGGCCTGAATAAAGCAGGTCCTGGATTGACTCACCACCAAGGAAGGGAAATTCCACGGGGATTTCCCCAGTTTCTGTGATAATCCTGCCTAGAGCAGGATTCTGCGAAAATTCCGCCAATCGCGGAAGCGCAGAAGATTCGGGGCCCTGGTCACAGGACACCAGGTAGCCACCGGCACATGAAGGACAGGGCTCTCAACAGGATGCGTTGGGCACCCACCACCTAACAGACCGAACCCCCGATCCTCGGGGACTGCCTCACCCTCCGTACCTCAGAGTGATCCCTTTGGTCCACTGGGGCTGCCTTCTTGGAGGTCCCCTGGCTGAGAAAGGGGGCCACAATAGAGAGGGCATTCTCGCTGGCTGGGCAGTGACTCTGGAACTCCCTCCCGGAGGAAGCCCACCTGGCCCCAGGTCTGCTGGCATTCCGGTGAGCCTACAAGACCTGGCTGTTCACCCAGGCCTTTGGAGGGGAGGGTGGGAGGGTTGGGTAGTTGGGGATATTGGGGATCTGGGGGTAGGGGGGTGGATGGGACTGTTTTTAAATCTCTTGTTGATGATTTTTAAAATATTTTTTATTGTTATTGTAGTGTTGTACGCTGCCCCGAGATGCCGTAGGCATGAGGGGGTGGTTAAAAAATGCTTTAAAATAAATAAAATAAATAAATAAATCATGGAATCCCCAGGGGAATGCATCACACATCACAGTTTGCTACTGGACAGCCCCAGCGATCCCAAACATGAACCCCCCGGACCCTGATCACACTAACAACCACACATGGTAAAGGCTGAAGCCAGGGGAGGGGCGATCGGAGTGGCACACTGACACAAAAGCACGCTAGGAAGCACTGTCACAGGCAAGATCTTTATCACTGATGGGGTGGAAGGAGGGGGTATGGGCAAACAGAGGCTGGTGAACGGGTGAGCATAGACCTGTGGGCATTCCACCCAACCATCACTATGGGTCACCGTTGCACCCACTCTAAGAGGGATGGAGGCACCCGTTAATGCTACAGGGATGGGGGCGGGAGTGTCCAGAAGCAGCGATGGGGTCCGGCAGATGGGGCATCCGACCACAGTACTGTGGGCCAGAGCAACGATGCCCAGGGGGAGGTAGGTCACGGCACAGTCACAGTTAAGATATTGCAATGGAGCAGCCATTTGGGATGCCCAGCTCAGGGAAAGGCTGGAGGGTGCCCCTGAAACATCTGCCCCGGGACAAGATGCTCCCAGGCGAATAGGCCCCTGTGGAATCCCCGGGAACGCATATACGCATCCACCATGAAATGGGACAGGAGGTGGTTCCCCGTGGCAGCTGCGGTCCTGACATCCGGAAGGTCATCACCAATCGCAGGGCGCCCAGTTCAAATGCGGTAGGGGTCCCGGTCGGTAGTGGTCTACCAACATTGGTGGATAGCAGGCCCAGCTCCCCAAGAAGGGCCTGGCAGTCCGATTGCGGATGGGATATGCCACGGGCATGCAGCAAGATGCCAGTGTAGTCGGTAGCAACATGGGGACCCCTGGCCTGGAGGGCCACTCCATACTTCAGACGTGCAGCCGCTATCTCCTGTGCAGTCCATGGCACAACAACAGTGGCTGGGTGCCCCCACCAGAAGTTGTTGAAGGAGGGTGAAGCCAAGCTCTCTGGCAAGCCGGACCCCCAAAAGGATGGCCCATCACCCACATGTACCGTGACAGGAGATTGAATTCATCCGCCACTAACAGGGGGTTGCTCATCAGCAGCTGGACATCGTGGCTCTGCCATAGCATTCTCAACAGCATGTTGGCACATGGCGACCACTCCTCCCTTGCACCACCACTGGCCTCGGGGCCTGTTCCACACCCTGCCATGACAGTTGCAAGGTCTGCACGCAGGTTTGCACAGGGGTCCTACAGAGAGCAGCTGTGAATAAATGCTGCTCGAGGAGTGCTGCGCTAGCCAGGGTGAGGCCATACACAGCTGATAGTGGGCTGGCTGCTAGGCCCTGTGAATCCCTGACCCATGCACCGGGTGGGAGCATTCCAGCAGTAGCGATGACAGATCACCAAGGCCATGGCTGCCTCTAGCAGGGAGCTAATGAGGCACTCAATGCAGTGTATCTTGATAGAACACAGCTGCACACTGCTGTGGCCTTCACTCGATGTGACAGAAGCAAGTCTGGTGCGGATGTGTCCTGCCCAGTGATCGCACAGGGGCATGGCATGGGCACAGGGTGGGAAGTAGGCCTCCTGGGCCACATCAGAGGCTTGTGGTGACCCTAGCCCCAAGTCTTTCAGGTGGTCTGTGTGGGGTGGGATGTGCCTGTGGGCTGACGAGGGGGGATCCCAATCAGGTGCGCAGAACACACCCACGGTACTGCACCAATCGATGTGCACACAGCACAGTCTGCCAGAGTACATATGCATGCAAGTTGCAGTGCCTGGGCGTGGTTTTTAGAGAGGTGGTTTGGGTGTGTTGTATTTGAGGTGATCGTGACGGAGAACAGGGA
The DNA here is from genome assembly GCA_003113815.1 of Sphenodon punctatus. NCBI lineage: Eukaryota > Metazoa > Chordata > Lepidosauria > Sphenodontia > Sphenodontidae > Sphenodon > Sphenodon punctatus. The sequence goes on from QEPC01007989.1 coordinate 605,733, forward strand.
TAGAACATTGTTGGTGTCCAGTAGTGGGTGTAAGTCCCAGGCACAGGGGTGGCAGCATGCTGTGCTGTTCACCCCAATCAGCTGTTCCCAGTACCCTGGGACAGCCGTTGAGTGACAGGGGATGTGGGAGGCACGTTGTGGGTGTGCAGGGCGCACAGGCCATGGGGGTTGGAGGCACAGGCCGCAACCAGGTGGTAGCTCGGTGCATGGGCAGGTGACAGGCCGGGTGCTTACAGGAGGCACTGTCACGGCTGCACAGGGCGAGGGCCAAGCCACCCTCTCACGTACCACCCAGTAGGGTAGCTGCATGGTGTTAGGGCTGTAGCGGAATATCGCAGCGGTAGCTATTTCCGGCGGAAACAGTGTTTCCGCAATTAGTGGAATGGCATGGCAGAGGCTTTCATTCCGCTAGTTTCATTCCGCGGTTCCACGGTTCCGCTTATTTAATTCTGCTACTTAGTGGAATCGTGGAAACATGACATTTACACTACTTCCGCAATTCCGCCAGTGCCACAAAATAGCGGAATAGCGGTTTCCCGCAATTTCACCAATTTTTCCGCATTTTTCCCGCAATTCCGCGATTTGCAGAATTCCGGCGGAATTAGCGGAATGTCCGCAGAAAAGTCGCGGTGTGGCGCGGGCAATTCTGAAATGGCGGAACGGAATCACGGCGCGGTAACAGCTGCTGCCGCATCAGCCTTATGTTCCATTACTGGTTCGGGTGGTGGGTTCCCACTGTGTGTGTGGGGTGTTGTTGGTACCATGCTGCCTGCTGATGAGCCCGCTGAGGAGAGGGCCATCCTGTTAATGGTCCTGGCTTCATGCTTCATGATCCTGGCCCAGGTGTTCCAGCAATGGGCCAAGCTACTACTACCAGGGCCCCATTTCTACAACCATGGTGAATGGTGCAGGAGAGCGGCCAACATGTGCCGAGCAGCATTGTTGCAGTGGGCACGGAGGGTAGCTGTCCGGCGACATTCCCTGTTCGGAACAGTAGTGTCCCAAGACATGCGGCTTGTCCTTTCCCGGTGGCCTCTAAACCCCTACGGCTGTCGTGTCACTGTCCCAATGCGGAGGATGAATTGCATGTGGTCACGCACCAATAAATGGTGGGAGAACATGCTGGCTATCTGGATGGACGAGGAATGGACAGACCACTTCCGCATGAACCCCTGTTGACCCAGTTCGGAGAGCTCCTGAATCCACATCTCCGGAGGCGAGCAATCAACATGCGATCTCGTAACGCTGTCCCCTCCTGCATCCTGGCTGGCCTTGTCAGGGGCAGCAGTATCCCCCTGCTCTGAGGGGTCGGACAGGGGGGTGTTGTAATCACCCTCCATCTGCCCCTGGCAAAGGCGGTGCTGTGTAAGCGGGAGGCAACTATATCCCTGTCCATGCAGAGGAACTGGTCCAGCTTATCATAGAACTCCATTGTACACATGGCATGACCGGACTTGAGATTGTTGTCTTTGATATACTTCTATCCAGACCTCAAGTCCTTTGCCTGCTGCATGCGCTGGGTGACATCCCTATTGTACCCCTGCTGCTGCCTCTCCTGGGCGATGGCTTCAAAGACCTGTCTGGTCTTGTAGCTGATCACCAGGTCATGCTGGACCTTTCCGCCCCCCCTCAGTATGAAGTCCCTGGTCTCCTGCCTTGACCAGAGCTCCCCCTTTTGGGTACTACATGTGGGGGGCCATCCAGCTTGGCGGCTTGGGGCCCGCCCAGTAGCTGTGGTGACAGTGGATCTGGTCATCTCCTGTTGGGGGTATTGCAGAGGGGGATCCTTCCCCACTCCCTCCCAGGGGGCATGGATGGCGTACCTGACTGTCACGGAGGCCCTCCTCAGCCGTCTCCCCGGTGGTGCGTTGCTCCTGTGTGTGTGTGCTCTCCTGGGGGTGGGAACCGTTAGCTGCTGGCCCTGTGTTCCCTCAAGATAGGTTCTGGTATTGGCGTGTGAGCCCCCCCTCCCTGGGTTCTTGGGGTACCCTCACTCTTACCTTGCTGTCAGTTGCACTCCCTTCCCCGTGGCTGTAGTGGAGTGGGGGGATGCGGGCAGAGTGGTCACAGTGGTATACCCTCAGCCCTGTGACAAGACAGGTGTGCTGTGTTTAGCCGGCCTTCCCACCTCCTCCTCCCCTGGGTGTCCCGGGGTCCCTCTGCTTACCCTGGCCCATCCCGTGCGTGTCGCAGTGCTGACTCCCTTTGTCTTGTCGAATGCTTTCCGTCCTGACATTTTGGGAGCCAGCGCACCTGCCATGTTATGTTTCAGTTCTCCTTTAACGGCTCCCACCCGGGCGTCCGGCATCTCCCCGGGTGGGTGTGTCTGCTTGGGGGTACCTGTGTGGCCTCGCTAGCCATCTCTCTGTAGTCTCGGCGGACCCCTTCCCGTGGGTGTGGGTGTTTTGATTTTTACACAGAAGGGTGGGTGTTGAACACCCATCTCCACCCACGGACCATGCCGGCTCCTTCCCAGCTGCTCCGTGGGCATTGGAGGATGTGTCGTGCACGCGCCCTCACCCACTCGTGGACGTTTACACGGGCACTCTCACACCCATCCGATGGGTGTTCATAGGTGTTCGTGGGTGGGCGACGTCAGTGTAAAAAGGCCATAGTTTGGATTATTTTTCCCTATGTGCATCACTTTGCACTTGTCCACATTAAATCTCATCTGCCATTTAGATGCCCAGGCACCCAGTCTCGTAAGATCCTGTTGCAGTTCTTCACAGTCTGCTCGTGTTTTAACTACCTTGAATAACTTGGTGTCATCTGCAAATTTGATCACCTCACTCTTAATGACCTTTCCCAGTTCATTAATGAATACATTAAACAGTTCAGGTTCCAATACAGATCCCTGGGGCACACCACTTTTTACATCTCTCCATTGTGAAAACTGACCATTTAGTCCTACTCTTTGCTTCCTATCCTTTAACCAGTTACTGATCCATAGTAAGACACTACCTCCTATCCCATGACTTTTTAATTTTCTCAAGAGTCTTTTATGTGGGTGCTTTCTGGAAATCCAGGTACACTATATCTACTGGGTCTCCCTTGTTCACATGCTTATTTACACCCTCAAAGAATTCCAACAGATTAGTGAGGCATGACTTACCTTTTCTAAATCCATGTTGACTCTTCCCCAGTAAGTTATGTTTATCAACATGCCCAGCGATTCTGTTCTTAATGATAGTTTCCCACCATTTCCCCTGGCACAGATGTCAAGCTTACTGGTCTGTAGTTTCCAGGATCACCTCTGGATCCCTTTTTAAATATTGGGTTACGTTTGCCACCCTCCAGTCCTCGGGTACAGTGACAGATTTTAGCGTTAGGTTACAAATTACTAACAGTAGGTCTGCAATTTCATATTTTAGTTCCTTCAGAACTCTGGGGTGTATACCATCTGGCCCCGGTGATTTGTTACTATTTAGTTTGTCAATTTGCTCTAGAACCTCCTCCAGAGTTGCACTGATTTGTGACAGTTCTTCCAAGTGATCACCTACACAGTAAGGTTCTGGCGTGAGTATCTTCCCAACATCCTCTGCAGTGAAGACTGAAGCAAAGAACTCCATTCAGCTTCTCTGCAATGTCCTTTTCCTTACTAAGTACCCCTTTCACCCCCTGGTCATCTAACGGCCCAACTGACTCCCTAGCAGGCTTCCTGCTTCTGATGTACTTGAAAAAGTTTTTATTATTAGTTTTAGCATCTTTAGCAAGTTGCTCCTCAAATTTCTTTTTGGCCTGCCTTATTAACTTTTTACATCTACTTTGGCAATGCTTATGCTCCTCCCTATTTACCTCATTAGGACTCTCTTTCCATTTTTTGAAGGATGCCTTTTTGGCTCCAATAGCCTCCTTTACCTCACCATTTAGCCACACAGGCAGATGCTTGATCCTCTTCCTACCTTTTTTACTTTGTGGAATACATTTAATCTGAGCTTTCAAGATGGTGTTTTTAAATAGTCTCCACGCTGCCTGTAGACATTTAATTCTTGCAACTGGTCCTTTAAGTTTCCCTCTAACTAGTTTCCTCATTGTTACTTAGTTCCCCTTTTAAAGTTATATGTTACCGCAGTGGTTTTATTTGGCATTTTTCCTCCTGTAAGTATATCAGATTTGATTATATTATGATCACTATTGCCCAGCGGCTCCAGCACCGTTATCCCTTGTACTAAATCCTGCACTCCACTTAGGACTAGATCCAGAGTGGCTCCTTCTCTTGTTGGTTGCAGGATGAGCTGCTCTAGGAAGCAGTCATTTATGACATCTAGAAATTTTATCTCTGCATCCTGCCCCGAGGAGACATCCCATAGGGTGTCTATAAACAAGACAATAGTCCACACCAGGAGGGTGTTCAGCCCATGTTGGCTGCCCGTTTATTAGATGGGCATGCTTCTGTGTGCCCTGGAGTCTCCACTCAGGGTGAAGTCCTGAGACATCATAGGGCCACCATGTGGGTCAATCTGGACTGATGTTCACCCATGTGTCTGCCCCCATCTATTAGGGTGTGTGTGATATATGCAAGTGTATCTTTAAGACAGGGGAGCAGCTCATTTCCAGGGCCCCTCCTCTTTCTGTAGGCAGCCATGTTCTAGGGCTGTATTATTACTTGAATAAAGATTGTTGGCCTGTTCAAGCCTTGCTGTGCCTGTGTGATTCCTGACCCTTGGGACAGTCAATCTTGGAGAATGGAGATCCACTACAGGGCAGTATGCATCACCCTAGACCTCGTTCAGAGAGTTCATGAGGTAGTAATGCAGGCACCCTCCAGCAAAGATGACCTTTTGATGCAGTACTCAGATGTCTTTGAAGGCCTAGGACGCTTCCCAGACACACATGTATGTGGACTCATCTGTACCCCCAGCAGTCCATGGGTGTAGGAAAATACCATATGCAAGCTAGGCAATCTGAAAGCCACCCTCAAAAGGCTGGAAGCTACAGGAGTCATCACCAAAATGACCAAACCCACTGTCTGGGTCAACAGCATGATAATCAACAAGAAAAAAAAGATGGCTTTCTTAAGCTTTGTTTAGATCCCTTGGGTCTAAGAAAGTCATCAAAAGACAACACTTTTCCATCCCCACTAGTGAGGATGTTCAGTGGAATCTAACTGGAAAGACACTGTTTACGATTCTAGACGAAAAAGATGGATACTGGCAAGTGACCCATTTCAACAGACTCCCATTTGGCATCAAGTCGGCAAGTGAAGTGTTCCAACAGAAAAACACAGAGTATTTTGGCGACATTCTGGGTGTATACATCATAGCAGATGACATGATAATCACGGCAGCTATGAAAGAGGAACCTGATGTTATCCTGAAGCAAGTTTTGGATAGAGCCCGATGCAGAGGTGTTAAGTTCAACAAGGACAAGGTACAGTTCCTGTGTGAAAGTGTTAAATATATGGGCCATGTCATCTCCAAGGATTGAGTGAAACCAGATGAAAGCAAAGTAAAAGCCATCTGTAAGATGCCACCACCTGAAGACAAGAAGGGCATGCAGTGGATCCTTGGTTCTATTCAGTACCTCACACAGTACATACCAAATGAGTGAAATCTAACAGCTCCGCTTAGAGCTCTGTTTATAAAAGATGTCATCTGGCAATGGGGACATGAGCATCAAGCAGCGCTAGTTAGACTCAAACAAGCCATTACCACTGCCCCAGTGTGCCGATATTTTGACCCAGCTAAACAGCTTGAAGTGCAATTGGATGCATCTAAGGACAGGCTGGGCACATGTCTCTTTCAGAAGAACCAACCAATAGCCTATGCTTCACGAGCCTTAACAGATGCAGAAAAAGATTGTGCTCAGATTGAAAAGGAACTATTGGTAATTGTATTTTCCATGACCAAGTTCCAGCAGTATGTGTTTGGGAGGCCGGTTAAAGTCTGGTCTGACCACAAGCTACTCAAAGCTGTTTTCACTAAGCCCATCGGCAAGGCCCCAGCGAGACTACAATGGATACTGCTACAACAACAGAGGTGAGTTCTGCCACTGAACTCACTCATCATGGCACACAGTGTAGAACAAATTTAAATAGCACAAATGGTCTCTCTTTCCTTGTGTAATGTCATGTGATGCTCCTGTTTAAATATGGATGTGATTGTCTTCTACTACATCCATATTGTGACTTTCTAATACGGTGTGTGTTGCATGTTTGCAATCATTGCAGTTGCTGATGTAGTGAGTGGCTGTTTTAAGACGTTATGCAGTCCGGATTCACCACAGTGGATCCCCAGCAGTGGTGAACCGAACAACCACCCCCCGGTCAAGGAGAGCCCTGAACAGACATAACGGGATTGGGACCATGGCAGGGAATCGGGCCACCAGACCTCGGCCCAGGGCAGCGCAACAGACATGACACTGATTCCCGGCCGTAGTCAAAACACCCAGAAGGCACCGGGGAGGGGCGGGACACAGGCATGGCCAGCTGAGGGCAAAGGAAGCCAAAAGCACCTAAAGGGAACACCCACACATGGGAAATGGGAAGGGAGAGGGAAGAGGGAGAGGAGCCGCCGATGTACCACACACAACAGGAACAGAGACATCGAGGGCACAGTGGAACACACAGCACAAACATGCACACGGGCGCACACACACATGCACGGGAAAGGAAGGGAAGGGGGCACACAGTGGGACAGACAACACACATGGCACAACGGGCACAGGGGGGAGGAAGGGGGGGCAGCGGGCCAGGAAGAGGGGGAGGAACGGGCCAGGGGCAGGACCGGTCACAGGGAACGCAGACCCCCAACAACAGTACAGCCCACACGGGCACCCCCACAGCTACAGTCAGTCCCGGAATGGGGGGAACCCGAAAAGTCAGGGTACAGGCACAGGTGGAGGCCACATGGAACAGGCAGCGGCCCGGGCACGGTCCAGGAGGCACACATGAACCCCGAGCATTGGTGAGGGTGCCATGGAGGGGAGGCAGGAGAGCCGGAGCCGTGCAGCCGGTCCAAAGGCATAACGCCCCCCTCCGGGAGGATGCCGGGAGGTGCAGTCCGGGGTCCCCAGAACCCCAAGGTCACACAGGCACCCAAGGGGGGGGGAGGGCCTGGGGTGCTGGAGGGAGCACAGGTGGACGAGGATGATCAGCAGCACCCAGGGGAGCCGGTGGTCGGTTAAGAGAGCAGGACGCAGACACTGGAGATGTCAGACACAGAGGGGAACACCGGTTGCAGAGACAGACAGGGTGGGCCCCTGGAGGGGGCCCGGAACCACAGGCAGGGACAGCGGTACCCCGGGAAGCTGGCAGCACAGCAGCTCAGCCGGGACATCAAGGAGGGAGAAGGCAACAGACCACAGCATCCGGGTGGAGGTGGGAGCTCACAGTGGGGCCAGAAACTGGGGCCTGGAAGGCACAGGGGGATTCACAGCCAGTGGCTGGGGGACACTCAGGGGCCGGGTGACCTGCAAGGTGAACAAAGTGTGGCCAATGGTGCATACCCCAGTGGTACCCCAGCACGGACATGTGGTAGGCGACCAGGTAGTACGCCTCTAATGGATCCTGCATGGAGAGCCCCAACTGCACATCAGAACGGGACCACACACCTGACAGCGCTGACAGCTCCGCCGCGGAGGACTCTGACAATCAGGAGTCAGCAGCAGGGGGCCATGGGAGGTGACCCAGCCACAACAGCCGGTGATACACCACCCCACGAGAGTGCTGGTACCCACGGGCCCCGTGAACAGAGCCAAAGTAGGACATGACCAGGGCAGGGCCCCCTCCACCAGGCAGACCGTGTAGGCAGCCAGACTGCACACAAAGAGGGCAGACACGGTGTCTGCCACAGACCACCCCACATGCAAGCACCTCATCTCTGGAATGCGCCCATCGGGAAAGGGAAGCAGCCGAAGTATCTCAGCATGCAGTTGGTAGTTGTGGGCGCTAGCCTCATAGCCAATGTAACGAAGGCCACAGCTCGGGCTCACATAAGCACCCGACAGGCTGTCTGGGCAGCTCAGGAGCAATTGCATGGCCGAGGTATGCCACAGGTCGCACAGGGCCATGGTCTCGTGGAGGGTCCACGTATGGGGGGAGGCCCATGGGGGCCGGGAGCCCAGTGGAAGTGCAGCCAGCCATGGTCCAGCAAGCCAGGAACACTGCCACCATGGACAAGGCGGCCCACATTCCCTGGAGGAATGTGAGGGGACACAGGGGAGCCCCAAGGCCAAGCAATAAGGCCACAGGCCGCAACAAGGCATGGCAACAGAGCGAGGCGTGGGCCGCGGACCCTGCACAGCTGCAGGAACCGAGCACACAGACAGGACAGCCGACACACTAATCAGGCTGGCAAGGACACAATGTTGCCAGCACAGACAGGTGGGAGGTGATGACAGAAGGAGTGCAGCTGCCACCAGCACACCCGGCTGTGCGCTGGTCCATGCGCAAGTTCCCATGCAGGGATAGCAGGTGCGCCCAATCAGACACCCCCTGCGCCCCCCCATCATGCAGGTTCCATGCTCCCCCCTCAGACCACCCTCCCCATCCTCCCCATCTCCAGGGCCTCCCCCTTGGCCACCCTGTGGGCGCCGCAGAGCTCTGGGAGCTCCCCTCCCCCTCACTGTTCATGTCCCCAACAGTGTCCTGGGAGGCCTCGGTGTCTGGCAGAGCAGGTGGTGGTGGGAGGGAGGGAGGACCCGGGACCTGAGGGGCCCCCCGGGGCAGCTGCTCCCTCCGGAGGCCTACAGGGACCGTGAGGCAGATGCGTGGTCCCAGTTGGCGGGGAGGCATCTGGGGTGGTTGGGGAGGTGGTGGGGGCACCAGGGGACCCGGCATGGGGCCCTGGGCAGGCAGGGTGCCTGGCGGGGTGGCTGCCATCACATAGGTACTCATGGTGCCAGTGTGCATGAGCAGGGAGGTCCCAATGTCGTGGGACCTATCCATTTTAGCTGAGTGCTCCCACACCATCCCCTTGATGGCCTGTTCCAGCCGCCCAAACGCCTCTACCTGCCTGCCTGATGTGGTTCCAGGTGCACCTCCACCTGGAGCCTCCAGTCCCTTGCCTCCGCCTGTTGCAGGGATCACTCTGTGGCCGCCTCCATGTGATCCACGGCCACTATCATCCGCTCCCCCTGTTCCGTGGTGGTATGGATGATGTCCTCCATCTGGTCCTCCGGCACCATACCCATGCCCGGTGCTCCCTCATCAGTTGCGCTGGGGGCATGGGTTGCTGGGGCCCCTCAGGCTGGCCTGTAGAGTACACAGCAGTTATGGGGTGGCTGCCCTGGCCGGCCGCACCCTAGGCGGGGGCACAGCTTGGGGGTAGTGAACCCCCCCTCTCGGCGGCTGGTGCCCTCCCCCATCACCCTGGCCCTACCCCCCAGCGTGACCCGGGTCCGCCTCCTTGGGGGCCTCCCTCATTTCCGGTGTGCCTCACCTGGGGCCTCCAGCTGCTTCAGGGACTGCTCCCCGCCGGCCTCCTCGCCCACCTACCTTGGGTGCTGGGGCATGCCGTGCCCTGTGGGGATATGGGAGGTGGTCGGTGGAGGGCTGTAGGGTATGCCTGGGTAGCCTCCCCCCCTGCCCGGAGCTCCCTCCTCTCCCCCCCATACCCCTGGTCTGTCTCCCGTCCCATCTGCCTGCTTACCCTCGATGTCTGTCTCCGATCCCTCTGAGGCCGGCCCCTCCATGTAGCTGGGGGCCCCCAGTGACCATTGGCTGAGAGTGATCAGTGTGCCAGTCTGGAGTCAGCCTGTCCGTCTGGGGGGTGGGGGATCTCTGGGTTGGTGTCCGGGGGAGGGGGCTGCTGGTCTGGGAGGTCCCTGGTCATTCCTCCGGGGGGTCGGGGGCCCTGGAGCCGCTGCCTTCTTGTGGGGCAGCGAGGGGAGGGGGTACCTCAGCCCGTTCCCTGCCCTGGATCACAGCGCTCTCCATGAGGTGCGGGGCTACTATCGATCCCTTCATGTGGAGGATGCGGTCCAGGGCATCATAGTAGGGGGCGGTCCGGGCTCTGTGTCCGGACCGACGGTTGCTGTCCCGGATGCCCCCCTCTGTGGTAGGGCCATCTCCTCTGTACTCCCTCTGGGTTTTCCTGCTCCTGCTCCTCCTCCTCCTTCACCGGGGCTGCGTTCATCTCCTCCGTGGACTTGGGCTCCTAGACCCGTTTCCATGTCTGTGGGGAGGTTGGTTGGTTGGTTGTCATTCTGCCCCTGTACTGTGGCCCACCCCCTTCCCCCCTCCTGCCGGCCCCTTGGTGCCCCTGTGCTGCCGGGTCCCCTCCCTCTTGGGTCCCCTTACCCGTTTCCGGGGTGCCTCCTCCCCCAGCCTGGTCGTTGTCCCCGGGGTGGCCTGTCCTGGCTGCTGCTGTCCCTCTACCTCCTCCATATGTAGCACGACCACCTCCTCCTCCACCTGTGCCTCCTCCTCCTCCTCCCTTGCTTTCTCGCCCGCCACTCTCCTTTCCCTTCCACCTCGCTCCATCCCACCACGTCCTCCTGCTGCTGTGTGCCCTTTAAATCTCCCTCCGCGGCCTGTGTTATTTCTGGTTGCCTGACAGCGATGCTGCATGCTTTGTCCCTGGCTGGGAATCATTTTGGTTGATTCCGGCCGGTGGTTGCCGTTCAGACATTACTTTTTATTGTTTCCCGGTGGGAATTGCTTTGACCACACTTTCGGCAATGGTCTGGGCCAGAGCTCCGGAAACATGGTTGATTTTGACCCTGGGTGGGTATTGACTGTGGTGAACATCTGCCAGCCACCGAACAGACATTCAGGGCGCTTTGGCCCTGCCACGGGATTGACCGTGGTTCACTGTGGTTGACTGTGATCTNCGAACAGACATTCAGGGCGCTTTGGCCCTGCCACGGGATTGACCGTGGTTCACTGTGGTTGACTGTGATCTCGTAACGTCTGAAAATACCCAGTGTCATGGCAATTTCACACCTAGATGATTGTTAACTTAAGTTTATTATCGAGGCACCAGCTTTCGCCATGGCCAGAACCAATTTAAACAGAAAAAAACATATATATATATATGAAAGCCGCCTTGCATATAAATTAACATGCAAAGCAGAGAATAAAAATTGCCTTCTCATTGTTAGTAAGGAAATGGACTCCAATATTCACAATCATAAATTATATAAACATTATACATTGTCAAAGCTACTCCTGTAAGGGACAGTTCAAATGAAAAGAGGAGAAATCCACATTACTTTATAGCATTCTCATGTTGTCTGGCAGCGGCCAGGAGTGCAAATGCTGCAACAGATTTAATATCTTTTTCAGTGGTTGCAGCCATTATTAGCCAAATTTTGAGGGCTAGAGGGAGGAATTCCTTCCCCTCCCATAAAGGTTTTATCAAAGACTGCCTTATATCAAGGTACAGTGGGCAACAAAATAAAACATGGTGCAGATCTTCAATCTCCTTGGTATGTCAGCGGCAGATTCGTTTATTGTACACCTTGCCCAAATAATGGCCAGTAACCACTGAAGAGCTATATAGTTGAAAGCACAAAAGGACCATACTTCTGCGCAGGTTTAGGTCACTCAGTATATCTAAGTAACCTTCAAATCCATAGACCTGCTTGAAGTAATGGTACCGTGGTGCCACTTTCCAAACTTTAACCTCAGCCATATCCATTTGCTTTGCTGTATCGGCCACTCTGATAGAAATCAGGTTTTTTTGTTGGGTAACAGTCTTTCCTCATAGATAAGAAAAGGAAAGACCCATATTTCTTATAAGTGCCAGCAGTTGGGACAGCCAAGGGTAACACAATGCACCCCTATATTATAATTCCTCGATCAAGCATTGGATGGTCAGTGCAAAGCAATTCTGGTTACATAGTTTAGACCAGTAGTTGATACAACCTTGTTTTTGAATCTCTGCCCTCACCACTGCCCCAGGAACTCCTTGGGGACCCTCAACAGGGCTCTTAAAAATTTGTTTTGAACCACCTCGAGAATCTTGGAGCAGTCTACCAGGATTATTGCAGAACCAAAAGAGAGTATAGACTGCACCTTTGCCCTAAAAGTCTTGAGAATATAAGAGATTTTAGAGGAATTAAGTTTCGCTGCCAGCCTTAATATCCCCTTATATGCTACCATGGCTCTGTGAGCAATCTGTCTCATATAGGGTTCCCATGACCCCATTGCTGCTGAAAGTAATCCCAAGATATACATAGGAGGAAACCTGAGTAAGTTTTACCCCTCTGATCTTCCAAACATGGGGTTGAAATTTTTAGGGATGTGCGAACGCAGTTCGGAGTTTGGACTCGGTCTGTTTGGACAACCGAACTGAACTTCCGAACCGAACCTGAACTGACCGAACCAAACTCTGACTGAACGTCATACCAACTGAACAGTTCATTCGTGTTCAGCCACATTCGGTTGAGTTTAGGCGGGAAAAATGTGACTGAAGACCCAGGGAGAGGGAGGAAGCTGTGGAGCAGACTTCCTGGTACGGGGGGTGGAAAGGCTTGGAGTAGCAGCCAGCCTACCTAATCACCTTTCCTTTTCGACTGAACACTGGCTTCTCAGTCTGTGATTGGCCAGGGGCTAGGCTGCACAGAGCCAATCGGGCCTTGTGGTAAGGCGGGAGCAGCAAGTAACAAAACTCTTTGCCCTGCCCCCCTTCCAACACCTTCTGAGCCAGCCATTGATCATTTCAGCAGCATTTTCAGAAGGCTCCCTCACTCCCAGCAGTTTGCTTCCCTCATCCATTTCCAATCCTCCTCCAATTTCACCCAGCCAACAGATTTACCTCCCTATTATCATTTAGTTAGATTATATTAGATAGATTTAGCGGTTTATATGACTCCCTGTGTTCTATCTCCCTACCCTCCATTGAATCCATTCCTTTCCCTATCCCTCCATATTCCATCCCTCATTCCCTTCCCCTGGTTTTTGATTTATTAGAGTAGGATTAGATTGATTTAGGTTTTATTACAGTTTCTGTACCCATCCTTGTGTTGTTGTGAGCTATCTGTGTTATCCCCCCCATCTCTGTGTAATATTGTATATATATAGATAAAGATAGATTATAGTAGTTGTTAGGTAGGATTATAGTTAGAATAGCTATTACAGTTAAGTTAGATTAGTTTATAGAGAGATAGCAATCTAGTTTTAGAGTGTGTTTTTTATATTCCATTATTTAGTTCCATAGGTTTTATAATAGTTATTAGATAGTTAAATAGCAGTTAAATTTAGTGTAGTGTATGTATATATATGTATTATATAATATTTGATAGAAATTGTAAAAAACATTAAAAAAAATATTTAATAAAGTTGTGTGAGGACTGGTTTGTATAATGGATAAGGGAGTTAGGGGAGGGCAAGGCTGCTCTGTTGCCCGTAAGGCAGCCAATGATGCACGTGGCAGGGGCCGTGACATCAGAGTGCCAGCAGTGGGCAGAAGCAGCAGCCCAAGCACATCCCCACGCCCCAAGATGCTAAGACCTGGTGATGTTGGGTTTCGCTCTCCCAGCACTAAGGGCCAGGGGGTTGGGCGTCACCTTCTGGCACTGGAAGAGGCTGTGGTGGCTGTGGCAGCAGGTGATTCAGGGGATGAAGAATCCCAGCAGGGGCCAGCATTGTCCCCCGACTCCCCCATTCTTGAGAGCCCAGTTAGAGGCAGAGCCCGATCCCTGGGCAGCAGCAGCAACAGCAGCTATAAGGGGCAGGGGGAGATTGCTGCTCAGAGTGGGAGCAGCATAGGGAGTCCAGCAGCCTCTGTCACTCTGTTTCTGGATGGGGACAACGATGCAGAGATTTCTGTGGAGGAGGTCTCTGTATCTGGTGCTGCTGAGGTGATGACTGTCCCTCAACGAGATATGCCACCAGTGCCATCATGTCCTCCCAGGAGTGACGCCCCTCCTAGGAGTGTATCACCTGGTGCAGGGCAGAGGCAGAAGGGGCTAGAAAAGCATGGGTCTGGGAGCATTTTAAGTTGGTGCAGGCAAATGATCCCCATGTGGTGCAGTGCACTTTGTGCAGCAAGGTGGTTAAGCGAGGGCAGGTGCTCACCAACCTAGGGACATCCGCCATGTCAAGACATCTAAAAACATGCCACAATGGCACTCTGCTAAGCGGGCAGGCTGGGTCAGTGGACGCAAGTGGGTTCCAAATCCACGTGGCCACTCGTCCTCCATCGGGCAATCATCCCACTGCAGCAGTTGCCTCTAGCAGCAGGAGCAGTATTGCCGCTAGGGTGGAGCAGCAGGAGCAGAAGCAAGAACGTTAGTCAACAATGGAGGAGCTGGGGTGGGGACAGCTTCCAAGGCCATTGGCAGCAGGAGGGCAGTGTGGCTTTCAAGAGAAAGCCACGCGCCTGTTGGGTGAGATGATTGCTCTTGATGTCCAGCCCTTATCCATTGTTGGGGACACAGGGTTCAAGTGACTGGTGGGGTTCCTGGCCTCCCAATTTAAGATGCCATGCCGCACCACCCTCAGCCGTACGGTGGTGCCAGGGCTGTACAGGGCATTGAAGGAGACGGTGAAGGAGCAGCTGGTACTGGCAGGAACTGGGGGTGCCACTGTCCATTTCACCACTGACCTGTGGTCCTCCAGGAACGCCCGACATGCTTACGTGGCAGTGACGGCGCACTGGTGGGAGGACCCAGAGTTGGCATTGGACAGTGGCAGGAGGGGTCCTGAAGCAGGGTATAGGTGGGCCCTGCTTCAGGTGGAAGTCATGGACTGCCCCCACACTGCCAGGAACATAGAGGCAGACCTGAACACTGTGGTGGGGGAGGGGGTCACGCCAGGTGCACCGTTCACCCTGGGGTGTGTGGTGACTGATAATGCGGCCAATATATTGAGGGCTGTACGTGATGCCAAATTTACCAGCATCCCTTGTGCTGCACACACCCTCCATCTGGTGGTCACAGATGCTCTGGGCTTGGGTGAGAAGGGGATTGGGGCAGGCACCCTTAGCTCCCTGATATAGTGGGGGAGGAAGCTGGCAGGGTTCTTTAACTGCAGTGTTAAGGGCAGCAAACTCCTCAAGGTCAAGCAGGCTGAGCAAGGCTCCCCAGGGCATATGCTGGTGCAGGACATGTCCACGAGGTGGAATTCCACCTTCCTGATGCTTGAGCAACTTGTGGAACAGAAAGCCGCCTTGCATCAGATGGAATTGGACACAGAGTGCAGGGCACCTCCAGGCTTCAATGGACCAGAATGGGAGATCCTGGCACAAACGGTCATAATTCTAAGGCCGTTCTATGAGGTGACTGAGACCATCAGCTCCTCCACAGGCACCATAAGCTGGGTGACCCCTCTGGTCCAGAGTCTCCATGGGAGTCTGGAGGAGATCATGGTTCAGGGGCAGGATTGTGGCCCTAGGGGCAAGAAGCTGGGGGCTGAGGTGGTTGGGCTGGCACAGAAGCTTAAGGCAGGCCTGACGGCGAGGTTCGAAAAGCTTCTGCAGCGGGGGGAATATGTTCTGGGAACAATGCTGGACCCCCGGGTCAAGGGCAGTGTGGCACACAAGTCATCCCTCTATGGCCTGTGGAAGGATGATCCTGTGGGGAGGGTCCGGAAGGCAGAGCGGGCTCTTGACAGTGCGCGGCTGCAGCAGAAGGACACCCCAGGGGTTGGTGGGAGTGGGAGCAGCCACCCCTCTCAGCCAGCAGGGTCTATCCTTGCCCCCAGCCCGAGCAGCAACACCAGCAGCAGCAGGATTAGGAGCAGCAGCACCCCTACTACCAGCAGCTCCTCCTCTGTACGGCCCACAAAAGGGAAGGGACTGACAGCGTGGCTGAGGGCAGTGGGGGCGGTGGTGCCCAGGGACAGTTATGAGAGGGAGTATGATGGTGCCTCAGCAGCAGTTGATACCTACCTGGACGAGGAGCCATGCATCGATCCCAGCAGCGATCCCTTGGACTACTGGGCTGGCAAAACCAACGTGTGACCAGCCCTGTCCAAAGTGGCCAGGGGATTATTGTCATGCCCACCAACCAGTGTCCCCAGCAAGCGGGTGTTCTCTGTGGCGGGGAACATTTGCTCCCCACACCGCCTGAGACTGGGGGTCAAGTTGGTAGAGCAGTTGCTGTTCATTAAGGTGAACCTTCCGCTGCTGGGATTCCCCGAGCTGCCCCATGACAAGGATTGATGGTGCAGTGGCACACGCCATCCCATGCCAGGGATGGCAGTCTTGGGAAGGGGCTCCTCGTCAATAAGGGCTACTGCTGCTGAGCTGAGGTGCTGTCCCTCCCTCCCACTGCTTCAGTGGCACCCTCCCTGCCCCCCTCCCTCTCTCTCTCTCTCTCTCTCTCTCATATTACATGGCCTCGGTCGACCTATCTGACTGACTGCATGCTGCAGTGTGGCATTGGGAACCTGGAAGCCAGCAAGCTGACCTCTGGCTAGTGGCCAGACGATCTCAGCCTGCCTATCTGACTGGCTCTCTCTCTTGTGCTGCACCGTCTTCGCGAGCCTCTCTGAGTGCCCTGGCAACTTGGTGCCAAGGTAACAGAATGCCTTCCCTACTGTCTCTCACACCGTGCCTGCTCGTCCAGTTTTTGCAAAGCTTCTTGAACCCTGCCTCAGCTGCCTGCTTTCTGCTCATGCCATGCTGCCTGCCCGCTCACCCAGTTTTTGCCTGACAACCCTGGGTGATGTGCACCACTGGTCTGGTAATTCCGCTGCTGCTGTCTGCAGGTCCATGGGTGCTCTGCCCTGGCCAATCCAAATGTGCCCACGCAATCCTGCTGCTGACCTCTGTTGCTGTATGGGAGCTATTTCCTAGCAAATCCTACCATTCTGCTGTTCCATGGGTTCTGTGCCCGAGCAATCCAATGTGTGCTGCTGCCAAGATCCAGAAGTTGCCACTCTTCTAGCCCCAGGACCTACCGTCATGGGTCTGGGGCCATCACTGCGGTCAGATTCCCCTGGTCAGCACCAGTTCTAAGTCAGCTGCTAGGCGCCGGCTGAGTCTGCAGTTCACAATAAGCATCTTCACATTTATGGGGAGGTTATTTTCAGGCCGAAACGAGTACTCCAGATAAGCAATTTACTTAAGAGAGTCATAGTTAGTCCCGCCGTTTACCCGCGCTTCATTGCATGTCTTCACTTTGACATTCCGAGCACTGGGCCACCTAGTAGTCGCTGCCTTGTAAGACATACAGACCCTACTTGCTTCTCTGTTATCTCCTATCCCATTTTGCGATCGTTCAAAACAAAAATCCTTGTCCTTCAACGGGCACCAGGAGTGGACAGTGGCTGAAGACATTTGCCAGGGTTACTTGAATGTTGAAGTGCTTCAGAACCAGGAGTTCCTGATCCTTTGCTTTTTCTGAGCAGTTCACAGAGAAACACCGTCCCTTTCCTACCTGGGACTGCAGAGTCTGATACGTGAGTCCATAGGTTAAAATGACCCTTCCTTCTTTTCTGGCAGTCTCAGCAGCTTTCCTATGGTCATTGTCATTCTCTAGCATGTGGACACCTACTCCGAGGCAGTGAAGATACCGGTCAGGCCCCTGCAGTATGGTATCACACACAACACTGAACTCCTTGGGGGAGATAGCAGGAGAGTAGCTCCTTGTTTCCTCACCAACCATGACAAATTTCTCTTTGGAAGCCAGTGGCATTTCTTGTTATTCTTCTGCTTTTTTATCCTTGGTTTTGTACGTGTTTTCCCACAAGACTCTTTGTGAGGTCTGAATCCAGACCAAAGGCTGCTGGATCCTCACACAAACTCTTATAAACCTTTCTAGCCAGCAGGCACCTGCCCCTGCCCAGCCCCCTTACCCCGTCCCCTCATCATTCTTAGCCTGGACCTCAATGCCCCCTTGGACGTTAGGGTGCTGATGGCTCCCATGAATGGGGGCATCAATAAAGTCTCCACTCATTGTTGAGAACTCCTCACATATCGTTAGGAGATTCTGTAGAGCCAGCAAAGTGGCTCAGTCTGGGG
>QEPC01007989.1:630664-648277 GCA_003113815.1 Sphenodon punctatus
GGTATTTGCTGAAGTATACTTGAGACCCTAGTGTTGCTAGAACCGGTGAAAACCTCTGAACTGATGGAACAGAGGGTTTTGCTGTACACAGTTGAGGTATATTTATATGACTGTGCAGAACTGAAATAGTAGTGGCCATTATGGGACAGGAATGAGGGGCATCCAGCAGCTTGGGAATCCCAGGTGGAACCTAGCAAAGAGTGTGGCATGGCAGGTTTGCTTTGTGCTGTCACAGCTGTTTCTGGGAAGCTTGTGCAGCACCTGTGCACTAACAGCAAGAGCAATAAATAAATCAAATTGACAACTCCAAACATGAAATCTTTAAGAAACTCAGCGGGGGCTCTTCTGTAAGGTTTGGTGATTAATCCAGGTCTGTGCATGCTGATAGCTCAGGCCTGGACTCTGCCAAGCTAGCTTTCCTGCCCTCTCCCTTTAAAGTGCAATGGACTGGGAGCATGTTCTTGTAAACATGAGAATAATAGACAATGGCCACAATTCCATGCCCCGCGGATCACCACATGTGCGCAGTTTCCACAGGGCACAATGTGCCCGCAATGCAGATCTGCATGGCTGCACAAGTGCATGCGATCTACACGGGATCGAGCATACTGAGTATAGTAGAGAATAATCACAAACACACAGGGAGGTTTCAAAATCCAGACCAAAGGCAGTATTTATTACCATGGCAGGGCTAACAAATTTAATGGCAGAAAATGGTTAGGCCTGTGGCATTTGAGGAAAATGCAGAATTCTGTGGCCTGTTCAGGACCTTAGACTCCTTGGGACATGTGATTTGTGGTTACACATTGTTTGAATATAGCGTAACCCTTTGTTTTATTTTTTCCTTTCAGACCAATGATGCCTTAGGAGCCACCTGGAACTGGCTGTACTTCATCCCCCTCATCATCATCGGATCCTTCTTTGTTCTCAACCTTGTCCTGGGAGTGCTTTCAGGGTAAGCCAAATGCTTTTCCTTTCTTTGAGATGCACTTGCTCCTTTCCTTTCTGATACAATAAAATTTCAATAATTCTGACCAGCTCTACTTGCTGGGAAGACTATTGTTTCTGCCATCAACCCCCCTACCTCTCAGTTTCCCACCCTTGGACCTGCCACAGCAGCACAACATCAGTGGGAAGGATCAGTGCAATTTTAATGGCTGGGGTGAGCCAGCTGAGGAGCTGGGAATTCTTTTAAAGGTAGGAACAGTGAGTGTTAACAGATGAGACATAGCCCCACATCTGCCCCCATTGGCTCAGAATTCACATGCTCATCTGTCAGGTGGTTACCAGATGTTCACCCTGGGGCTGGTACTCATGGCATCATCCCAGGAAATGTGGAGCCCACCATGCAGGCAACTCCGGGGTAACGAGTGTCCACAGAGTCACTGCCCATCTGTTGGGGTGGACCACAGTATGCCCAGGTGACTGCCCCCATGTGTTTTGGGTGGGCGCTGCCGTCCATGTGCGTTCCACATCATGGAGTCACAGATGACAGCACAGAGCATTGCTAAAGCGACTGCAGCTCAGGGATGGAAAGGGGGTGGTGGTGCATGGCCGGGGACAAAATGTCGGCCCGTTTGTGCGATCCATTGCATGGCAACTGAGTGGAGGCTCTGTGGAGCGACCCTGTACTCCAACTGGCTTCCATCTTATGCATTAACACCCAGTGTCTCCAGTGATGGTAGAGCTCACAGCGCTTAGTGGCATATGCCTCATTAGCATCTCAAAGAGCCCGTGAAGCTGCAGAAGATAGCAACAGGTGATGTGTGGTTAAAATTCTGATCTGGGAAGGAGACTTGGAATCTGGAAATGGAGCAGAGACAGCAAGGGCTGAACTAGATTCCTCTGTTCTCTTGTGTGCATCCTCTCTGGGTGATCAGCAGAGCATCCAAGCCATCAGATTGGGGCAGAGGAGTGTTTGTTTTCTCATTGGAGTGAAATTGATGTTTTATGCAGGCTGCTTCTGAACAGATGCCATGAACAGAAAAATCCTCTGACTCTCTCAGCTTTGCTGGGAAATAGGAGGGGGGGGGGCATGTTCTGCATAGCTTGTATGTGAGGACAAGGTGGGTGTAGAGTGAGAACACTTATTGGTGGGTGCTGGAGTGTACAAGCAGAGTCTGCTGAAAATATCGTGTTGTATTATATTGCTGTACCGTGGTGGCTATAATGTGTGGCTGGTGTGTATGTAATTGCAGCAAAGTGTATTGGTGTTGGATTGAGGGATGTGTGGAAAGGTGTAAACTTTGGCTGGCTGTGTGTGTGTGGGGTGGTCAGGAGTATATGAAAGTGTGCAATATCTGCATGTGTTTGAGGAAGGATGAGATGTGAGAGAGTGCAAGGCAGGGATACAGAACCTTTCCCGTCCTGTACGCTGTTTTGAAAATTAGTACAAACTCCCCAGGCTGGATAGGAGCCAGGAACGGGGTGAGGTGGGGGGATTTATTAAGGGGTGTGCTCAGGACGGAGCTGAGAGGATCAAAATCCTGGATCTATGACATGGATCTATCCCCTATCCTTAAGTGCATGTCTTGTCCACACCTCTGGTCTCTTCTTCGCATTCAGTGCTTGAGGGTGGAGGGACTGAGTTGAGGACACAGATCCAGGAATTCGAAAACAGCCAAGTTAAAAAACCAGCCATGGGCCAGCGGTTCCCTACCACTGGTGTAAGGCTATGGATGTGTGGGAGTGTGCTGTATGTGGGTGTGACGTGTGTGAAAGAGAACAGGGTGTGGCTCTGTGTGCGATGTGGATCACAGCATTGTAATCTTTTTGTTTGTCTCTGAGGAAATGGGAGTTTAATGCAAGTCATCAGCTTGGGTTTGAAGAGAAGCAGAGCTTCTTGTCTCCATGGCAATGAACCATGGCTGCGCAGGCATGTCCTGAAATACTGTTCAAGGCTTACAGCATGAGAGGAGCAAGAAGAGAACAAACCCAGCCAAGCCTCCCCTCCCCCAGTCTCTTTCCCCTTCGTTCCAGCGACCTGTGAGCAAGAACTGAGATGGGGCTGTCCAAGACAATCTGGGTGGGAGGCAGGGACAATATTGCCAGTGTTTTCAACTTTCTTAATTTTATTGTGACTAAATCATTCAATATTTGGTGTTTTCCTGAGAGCTCCAGCTGCTGAAGTCGTGAGAATCTCAGCTTTTATTTTGAAAAACAACTTTATAGCTTTCATGGTTGTAGAGGAGAGCTTGAAAATATGACACCAGCATAATCTAAGGACTTCAGATGCCAGAAGATACCATAGGGTCATTAATCCACACTGGACCATCTTACCCCACGATGCAGCTGACCCTCAGTGCAGCCACATGAGACAGAGTGAGGAGGCTACTATGCCTTGGGTAGCTTTACCCCACTCTGGGCAGCTGGGCCACGTGATGCAGTGAATCATGTGGCTGGTGCCCACCAGATGTTCCCCCTGCCCCAGGGCAGGGTGAGCAGCTGGATGCTACATGACGCGTCCTTGGAAGAATTCCGAGACTGCATCGCAGAGCAGCTTTACTCTAATTGGGGGTAAGGCTGCCCAAGGCAGGGCAACTTGTGTGGAGAAGCTGTGCTTGAAGCACTGCTCCGGGGCCTTGAGCCGTGGGCGCCGTCGCCCATTGCCATGTCGGGGGCAGGATCTCGGTAATACTGGGGGAGGGAGGCAGTGCAGGGCTGGATGCCTGCTTGTATGTGGGTGGTGCTGCGACCTGCCCTGGCCATGGCAGCAACTCTGAAAGGGGCGGGCCGGCCTGTCCAGCTTCCCTGTAACCATCTGCCTGGCTCCCTGCACTGATCTTGCAGTGTAGTGGCGGTGATTTCCTACCACGAGGCCACACGAGGATTGGGCTGCCACAGCTCATATGGCCTCACCCCGTCAGTCCAGCACTGCCAGATGTTGTCTCTACTTCCACCCCGGGGCGGGCAGGCAGCTACTACACAACACATCTGCTAGAGAAGACTGATGATGTATCGTCGGCTACTGTTGCCCCACCCAGACCAGTGTGGGGTAATGGACCGCCTCCTGTCTTACTGGCCCATGCAGCCCTGCTGTGAAGTGAGGTCTGAGGATTGGGCCTGGAGGAGCGCTCACCCCAGCTGCCAAACAGCTGATCAGAGAGGTCCAGAGGAGCATGCATGCTCTCCCCAGCTGCTAAAGAACTGATCGGGGAAGGGAAGTCCCAGAGGGGTGCGCATGCTCCCCTCACCTGCTAGCAACTGATCGGGGTGGGGGTAGGGGGATAAAGGAGCACACATGCTCTTTCCACCCACTGAACAGCTGATTGGGGGAGGGGGGTGGAGGACCGTGTTCGTTTCCCCCCCTTCCCTGATCAGCTGTTTAACAGGTGGGGAGAGCGCACGCACTTCTCCGGCCCCCTCTCCCGCATCAGTTATCTAGCAGCAGTGGGCCTGATCATGCAGCACAGCAGGAATCTTGGAGCCTAGCCCTATGTGGCTGGCTCTTCAGCTAGACCACTGGGGAGGAGGGACTGGTGACGGCTGCAAGGGGACAGCTCATTTTGACTACACTCCTATCAACCCAAAATGTGGTGGCTGCAGTGGCCCTCCCCGGGGCAGACCGGGGATCCAGCCAGCCCTGCATTGTGTAGCTTTACCCATAGTCACTTTTAAAATCTCATTATTTTTAAGCCAGTCTCATGATTATTTGGGGTCTGGCTCAATGGGTAATTAAATGGACCCATGAATGAAAGGTTAGTTCCTCTGCAAGGAATTTATCAAACAGTTTTATTTATTTATTTATTTATTAATTTATTAAAAGCATTTAGTATCTCGCCCCTCCTGCCACAGGCAGCTCCAGGCAGCTTACAACAGTATACATTGACAATTAAAATAATAAAACTATAAAACATATTATTATACCCCCATCCCTCTCCTCCCCCCCCCCACACTCCCTACCCATCTCCCCCACCAAATGCCTGATGGAACAGCCAGATCTTACAGCTTTTATGAAAGGAGAGAAGGTCCGGGGCCAGATGGACCACAAGAAGGGCATCCCCTGATGACCACAGGGGCTGGTCCAGTACCCGGAGGGTGAGGCGGTCTCGCAGATAGGCAGGACCCAGACTGTTTAGGGCTTTATAGGTTAAAACCAACACCTTGAATTGGGCTTGGAAGACTATTGGCAACTAGTGCAGAAAACGGAGCACTGGTGTAATGTGCTCCCGGTGGCCCAGTTCCTAAGAGATGGGCCGCTGCATTCTGCACCAGCTTCAGCCTCTGCGCCGTCACCATGGGTAGCCCCATGTAGAGTGTGTTACCATAGTCTAGACTAGAGGTGATGAAAGCATGGATGATGGTGGCCAGGTCGGAATCCGAAATGTACGGCCTAAGCCGACGTACCAGATGTAATTGGCGAAAGGCACCCCTCGCCACAGCCTCCACCTGGCCATCCGGGCAGAGCTGCACATTGAGGAGTACCCCCAGACTCCGTACCTGGGGAACCAATGGAGGACAGACCCCATCAATGATGAGGGCTGGTAACTCCATTGCCTTCCCCACCAGCATCAACTCCATCTTGTCGGGATTCAGCTTCAGTCGATTAGCCCTCATCCAATCCCCCACAGCCATCAGACACCAAGTAAGCACGGAGACTGCGGGGGTCTGGGTTGATTGAAAAAGAGAGGTATAGCTGAGTGTCATCAGCATATTGGTGACACCGTATGCCAAACCTCCTGATCACCTCACCGAGAGGCTGCATATATATGTTGAACAAGAGGCGGGACAACACTGAACCCTGCGGGACACCACATATGAGGTCTCAATATGATGAAAAACACTCCCTGAGTACCACTTGTTGGGTTCTCCCGGTCAGGAACAAGTGGAACCATTCAAGAACAGTCCTGCCCACCCCTTCACATTCCTGCAGGTGTGCCACCAACATCTCGTGATCCACCATATCAAAGGCAGCTGACAGATCTAATAGGACCAACAGGGTTGAGCGGCCCCATTCCATCTCCCGGTGCAGATCATCCACCAAGCCAACAAGCACAGTCTCTGTGATATGTCCCAGATGAAATCCCAACTGCGAGGGATCAAGAAAACTGACACAGTCAAGATACTATTGACTCCAAATTATAAAAACACAGCAACCCCTGTCCTTGCTTGCCAGGACCCTACTAAGAACCATGCCTAAGGGCCCTTTAGCGTGTCCCTTAGGTGNCCCTACCATGGTTTGCACCGGATATCTCCTAACTGACCACCGCTCTGTAAAAATCATAGCTACACCGCCCCCCATCCCTCCGACCGTGGCTGATGCTGCATGGAATACCCAGCTGGAACAAGGTCAGCCAAGACAGGCCCCGGCTCAAGGTCCACCCAGGTTTCCGTAATGCCCACGAGATCGGCGGCACAATCCAGAACTAGTTCCTGGATAGTTGTTGCTTTATTAACCACCGACCTCACGTTCAACAGCAGCAGCAGTGAAGGATCGGGGGATCGTCTGATCTCGATTCCCCTGTCCAGCCGCTAAGGGGTGAGTGAGCGGGACCTGCAACAGGCACCTGTTCCACTTCACTGATCTCATACCACCCCATTTAGACCCATATCTCCCCCATCCCATCACAACCCCAATGGCTGTAGCCCTGCCCCCTGGCATGGTCCCCAACCTCGCCCCCCTCCGACTGTTCTGCCCTGGCAGCAGGGAAGACCACTCCCATGTCCCCACCCTCATACCCCCTACCCCCTCTGCGACAGAGGGGCAATCCCCCCTTCTCCAAGGACTTCACCCCTCCCTCTCACCAAGGGGGTCAATCCTTGCCCCCTTAACCCAGTCCCTTTGCCCCTCCCCCATCAAACAAATATTCCATCCCCCCCTCCACGTCTCTATCCCACTCCAAATTATAAAAACACAGCAACCCCTGTCCTTGCTTGCCAGGACCCTACTAAGAACCATGCCTAAGGGCCCTTTAGCGTGTCCCTTAGGTGTGCTACCTGCAGTGCATGCCTGTTGTGCAACCGAGCAACAGGTGGCTTTTGGCCCTGCCAGGTCAGATGTCTGTTGCTGAGCCGAGCACCGGCCCCACTGCCCACTCCAACAGGGGAAGGGGGCAGATGTCACCTGGGCTGGGCACCTCGGACCCTGTTTGGGGCTGAAGCTCCTTCTCAGCGGCAGTAGTAGCGGTGGTGGAAGCTGCAGCAGTGGCAGCGAGGTGAGGCCCTGGGGGGATGGAATCTGCTCCCCAGACCAGGCAGCAGGTGGCTTTTGGCCCTGCTGGGCCAGAAGTCCATTCCTGAACTGAGTGCCCCTCATCTCCAACAGGGGGAGGGGGTGGATGTCATCTGGGCTGGGCAGCGCGGGCCCTGTCAGGGGCCGAAGCCCCTTCTCGGCAGCAGCGGTAACGGTGGAGGAAGCCGCAGCAACAACGGCAGCAACAGCGGTAGCGAGGTGAGGCCCTTCAGGCAAGCAGCAGTCTGGGCAGGAGCACAATCCAAGCAGCGGATGAAGAGTTCCGGCCACCACCACCACAATGGCCTGCCAATGGGTCTTCGCCCTTTGGCGCCGCCCACTAGGCTGCAACACCCTCTTGTAGATGTTACCTGAGAGGTGGGCACAGCAGAAATACAGGTGTGGGAGGGGTCTATCCAACTCAGACAGCATCCACCACACAGCTGTCCCCCTTCCAGGCCAGCCACGCCCACTGGGCTGCAGCACCCTCTAGTAGATGTTACCTGAGAGGTGGGGCACAGCAGAAACACACTTTGTTTGTAAACTATGGGGGAGGGCAGTGGTAGTATTTGCACTGCACTGTGATTTGTGATGCTCTGTTGTCAGGACAACAGAGATCTAAAAGTCTCTTGCCTGCAGTTGAAGGGCCACTATGTTTCTGACTCCTGTGGTGGTTCACTACTTCTCCGAAGGGCTCTTTTCTGCTTGGGAAATAGAATGAATTCTGAGAGGGTGCCCATTGGAACACCAATGCCGTTCTGCCACACTCTTTGGAAGCATTGTTAGCACTGCCCAACAATGCAGCTGTCCTATCTAAACATCAGTGAAATGCTATTAACTGCTGTTATAATGACCTTGGAAATAAATATCAATAAGCTGTTGTGGATGAAAAAAATTGTTCCAGTGGTAGATGAATTTCCTTGGGTGTCATCCAGTGGCTGGTTGGATCCAACAAAAGCATTTGTTCTTTTTGGTTATTAACATCTGGAGATCAGTCAGTACAGCATCAATGTCCCAGCTTGGTGCTAATGGTAGGAAAAGTGCTATATTTCAGAGGCAATATAAAACCACATCACTAAAGATCCCCATTAGTAAGTGGGTGTTAACCGCAGTGCCCTGGCAAATTCAGTAATTACACTATGCCCTGTTAGTTTCCCCTAGAGTGTCAACTGGAGATGCTATTCTTCTTTGCTTCCTGCTTTAAACAGCTGCACAGAGCTTCTAAGCACTGCTGGATTGTTGTTAGATTGCACCCTGAAGGAGGCTCCATCTCAGCACTAGATGGAATAATTCCTGTGTGCAAAGTTAGCAGAGTTCTTTGGAATCGTTCAGGAGCAAAAAGTGAAATTGGACTATTGACATTTCCCTCGTGTGGGCTGGTAGCCTGAGTAATCTTGCTCTGGGTTTCGGGGTCTTGATAACAACTGTCCCGGTTAGGGCTGAAACTTTCTCCTTGGTTTTACTCAGTACTATTTACTGAGTATTCTGTTGACTCCCTGTTGCTGTACTGACCATCCTCAGCGGCGGCGGCTGCAGAGCGGACTCCGGGCAGGGTCACTGGCTGGAGAAGAACACCTGTAGGGAAAGAAAGACCTTGTAAGTGGCTGCGGCTGCTTGCATCCCCCCTCCCATCGGGACACACACACACCCAACCACCTCAAAGGCAATGTGCCGGCAGCCGCGTGAACACGCTCCCTGTTGCTGTACTTACCATCCTCGGCGGCGGCTGCAGAGCGGGCTCCGGGCAGGGTCACCGGCTGGAGAAGAACACCTGTGGGGAAAGAAAGACCTTGTAAGTGGCTGCGGCTGCTTGCACCCCCCCTCCCATCGGGACACACACACACCCAGCCGCCTCAAAGGCAATGTGCCGGTGGCCGCAGGGACAGCATCCGTGAGCCGAAGGGCCACGGCCAAAGGGTGCGGCCCTTTGGGACCCTTCGGGGTCAGTCGGGGATGGAGGGGTTTGATTGTTGTGATCAGGTGGGAGGGAGTGGTTGGAGTGGTTGGGGTATGGGGAACTGTTTATTAATCAATGTTTGATTGTTTAATATTGTTTCAGGGGTTTGCCTTGGCTTGTGTGGGACCAAAATGGGCTTCTTTGTTGTATTGAAGAGGGTATTGTACGGAAGAGGAAGTGGAGACCAGACGACTGACTCCCCTCTGGTGAGAGAGGGGTGGAGCCAGCTATATACCCTGGTGGCAGCAGGGTATAGGTAGTGGGAGCGACAGGACCTTTGCCTGATGTGTAGGCATGGTCAGAGTAGATACTGGTTGGGGGTTGTTTTTCATATGTATGATTTTATATTGTGTATGCTGGGTCCCCTGTGTGGGAATGAATCCCAGAAATGTGTTTATGATGTTGTACGCTGCCTCGAGTCTTTGGAGAGAGGCGGGATAGAAATTAAAATGCGATGCGATGCGACTTGAAATGGTTTTACGGAGTCCCGAGAAACTGAGTAATGTTTGGGGTGTGGGGGGCAGCAGGAAATATTCAAGGGGGGGTACGGTGTTCAGAAAGGGGGACAGAAAGTGCAGGGAGCAAAACTCACCGTGAGGACATGGAGTCGAAGTGGATCCGGCTTGCCACACACCACTAGTGAAGTCCCCAAGCGCTGCAGGTAACTCCTCAGGTAACTCCTGCAGATAACCCCTCCAGTGGCCATCTTTTCTCTGGGAGCATGCTGAGAGCTTTAGTCCAGCATGCTCCCAGAGAGTCAGTGTTGGCTGCTGTTCTAATGCTCTCTGGGAGCATGATGGACTAGTTCCCGCATGTTCCCAGAGAAAAGGTGGCTGCCCAATCTCCCAGCCTTCCATCTTTTCTCTGGGAGCATGCTGAGAACTGTAGTCCAGCATGCTCCTAGAAAGCATTAGAGCAGCAGCCGATGCTGACTCTCTGGGAGCATGCTGGACTATAGATCCAAGCATGCTCCCATAGAAGAGATGGTCACTGGAGGAATTTCCCTGTAGGAGTGAGGAGTTACCTGCAGTGCTGGGGGGGCCTCACTGGTGGCGAGTTAGATCCACTTTGACTCCACATCCTCACGGTGAGTTTTGTTGCGCCCTACCCCTCTTCCTGCTCCCCACCCTGAATGCTATACACGCCTAGAATTTTTTCTGCTGCTCCCCTCCTTCTTGCCTGCTGCGCCCGCTTAAGGTACTCAGCAAAAAACTTGACAAAATACTCTGTATTTTACTGAGTGCCAAGTTTTGCTAAGTGTTACTGAGTATTCTCTGGTATTACTGAGTAGCTCCCAGAAACTTAGGCCCAGTACTTGGCTACTTGGAAATACTTGCAAATAATTTTTCTTCTGCTCAGTTCAGCCTTAGTCCTGGTCATCATGTAAAATGTGAGGGGGGAAAAGAGGTTTTTCAAAGAGACAGAATCTGTGGAACAAAGCTTTGCTGCCTTTCTGGCAAGGAATGATCAGGCTCTTGCTGCCTCTTCTAGGGTAGTGGCATGGATTTGTATGCGTTCTGTGTATCTGAGTCAGGCTGCATTTTCTGCCAATGATCAAGCACTTTTCCTGCCTAGTTTTATGCCAATAGTTGTCTGAAACCATGGCATTCTGTGTGGGTGGGATGTGGGGGTCAGCAGTCCTGTTGCTTCTTCATAGGGGTGGGAATTCCGGTTCTCCCGAGATCCGATATTGTCAGTATTTGGTTGTATCGTCTTAATCTGATAAATCCGATATTTACCTGTACCGGCATACTGGATTTTTAACATTGGCCACGGTACTGGATTTTTTACATTGCGGCCATTGAAGTCAATAGCTGCAATGTAAAAAATCTGGTACTGCGGCCAATGTTAAAAATCCGGTATGCCGATACTGGTAAATCTGGTACCAGGGAGATCCAATACCGGAACATCCGGTATCCAGTATTCTCCCCAGTGTCCCACCCCTATTCTTCGGTTCTTCCAATCTGTGACTTCTTGGCTGGGCAGAATTTTCTATACATAAGTTTGGGAGTTTGACAAAGTCTGAGAGTGTCTGTAATCGAGCAGGGAGCCAGTTTCTTAGTGTCCTGCAATAGGTAGAGAGAGAAATCACAGCCGGAGCAAGGTCAGGTCAGAAGGTTAGGGTCAGAATTGGTACCAAAGAACAAACCAAGGTTGTAGTAGTTATGGGATGATACCAGGTTAGGAGTCGGAGTAAGAAGCTGATTAGTCAAGTGAAATCAGTAAGCAGAAATTGGAAGCTGGGTAATCTGAGATGATCAAGGGGAGAGAATCAGAAGGCTAGGTTCCAGGCAGGATCAGAGCTGATTTGAGGTGGGAGCAAGGCTGGTCCGGGGCAAGGACAAAGCTGGAACAAAGGCAAGAGCAGGCTCTGGATTGCAGGACAGTTGAGTAGTTATCTCATTGTCGACGCACCCCAATGAGACACAGAGACTTCCTTTGGTGTACAACTGACCGCACTCTTTATTCAAATCATCATCTTAAATGAAGGTGGGGTAATTGAAATTTGGGTCCAGTATGCCATCTCTCTAATCTAACTTATTAACTCTGGTACTTCCCGGATGTGCCTTCCGTTGACAGTATCCTAAACAATCAACATCCCCAACTTTGACAGGGCAAGGCCGAAGGGTGGGTGGGTGGACAGCCCAACTATGGGTGCGAGTAAGAAGTGAAGCGTCCACAAGGTCCGAAGACAGCGCATGTCCCTGCGAACCCTGTTAAGACACCACTCCCAGGGAACATGATCACAGTGCATGCTGTGCCCTGCATTACACTCTATATCATCTCCCAATCTCTTAAGAAGATGACTCTTAATACCTTATTAACCTACCTATTAAAAGTATCATGGCATACTGGACCCCTGCCACTAAGGGGTGATCACTCCTGATCCGCCCCGACCCCCACTGCCTAACCATCCAATAAACTTTCCAAATGACCTGCCAATGCTGCTAAATACATCTCATTCCCCAGTCTAGAGAGATGGACTCTATCCTCCCTATATAACTCCGGTCTGGTATGGATGATTCCTATGTGCCTTATGTTTGACCCCCCTAATCCTCTTAACCATTTAACTACCTCATGGTTAACATTCTTCCTGGCCTTGTTGACTCTACCAGGTTTAATCGTCCTATCCCATCTGATTCTGGGAACACAATCTGTCCAAACTAAACGAGCCTCCCAAACCAATCCTTAATCTTTAACAAATCTTCCTTTATGTTTATAATTAAATTAACTCCCTTCCTTGTGGGCAGATCATTCTCTCCCAGGTGTATCACCAATATCTCTGGTGGAGGCAGATGCCCCATTCCTCTCAGCATTGGTAGGAGCTGCTTCCAACGTAGCCCACTCCTACCCATCCATCTAATGTGTGCTTTTTCGGCAAGGCCCAAATGTAAACCCCAAGTGGATGTTGTAGCAGCTACACCAGTCCACCATATGAGGCTGTGGCCAACGATCCACACCTCCACTCGAGCCGCCCAGTTATCCCTGCCTCCCAAGAAACAAACAGAAGACTGTTAGTAGTGATACGGCTGAACATATTTCTTATATGCCCCCGACCGCCATTTACCCACAGCCTTAATTGCTGATTCAGGCAGCCCTGCTACCGCTGCTGTCATCACCGGCCCAATCCTAAAAGAGTGGGGCCCAAATTCCAGAGAAGGGAGTCCTATCTTTCTTAATGCTGTGCGAAGTACAGATGTTACCTGGTAGCTTGTGACTACTGCACCGTTCCTGTGAATGAATAATTCCCCAGGAACACTTGGTCGAATTGCCATATATCGCTGTATCTGCCCGACTGGGCAGATTGCCTCCGGTCCCCCTCAGTAAAGTTCTACCTTTTGACCCCAACCCTTCTGGTCAGTTTTCAAGCGATGAAGACGTAATCTTACCCTGTGTGTCGCTGTCTCCAAGTCATCTACCCCCAGGGCCATACAGGTGGAGTCTCTAGCAGAGGCACACACGACTTCACTTACCCTAAAGCCACCGAAATACATGGTGATATACACAGTCTTAAAGAGCTGCGCTTCATAAGTGTCATAGCAAACCTCCGGGAGGGACCCTGATGAGTATGGGCAACGTTACTGCTGTCTGGTGCCTTGCCCATGTCTCAAGCATGTGCTTTAAGTAGAACCCGTTGTCAGGGGGCAGAAAGCTCTTCAACCTGCTGACAAAGGTGATGGCAGTGATTTTTCCCGCTATGGTACTGACAGCCAAGCCACGTTTGTGAAGGGATAAAATGAATTGGATGACCTCTGAATCTCCGATGGGAAACCCTATCCTCCACCCTTTGCTTGCCCTGAATTCCTGAAAATCCAGAAAGGCCGTACCGTATGCAGCCTGTGTTCAAGGGGGCCAATGCCCCTTGGATGGTGGTCTGAACCTCTACCTCCCAAGGTTCCAAATTCCCTGCGGCAAAGGATCCAGGTCTGCACTGGCTTCTGGTGCCAGCTCGTGAAAACGGTCCATCTGGAACCAAGAAAGGGCATCTGCTATGCCATTGTCAATTCCAGGGACATGCCATGCAATGAAAAGGATGTTATCCCTCAAACACGCCAGCACTAAAGCCCGAACCAATTTCATGACCCTCTGTGACCGGGAGGAGAGTGAGTTCACCACATGGACAACTGCAGAGTTGTCACACCAGAATACTACAGAATGATTGGTGAATAACCTTGCCTAAAGGAGTACCACCACCACTATGGGGAACAGCTCCAAAAACGTGAGGTCCCTGGTGACCCCCGCCACATGCCACTCACTCAACCATGGAGCTGTGCACCAATGCCATCTAAAATATATACCAAAACCTGCCCTTCCCGCAGCATCTGATTGAACCTGAAGGTCGGCTTGCAGGAGCCACCATTCCCTCCAAAAGCTAACCCTGTTGAAACCCTTGAGGAATGTCAGCCACACCCTAAGGTCCTGGCGCATGTCACTGGTGACCTGGATGCAGAAATGAGGGGGGTAAATCCCCTTTTAACTTCCCATACAGCCGGGATAGGAATGCCCTCCCGGAAGCTACCACCCAGCAAGCAAAGTTCAGACTCCCTACTAGGGACTGTAAAGCCTGGATGGTAATCTTACGGGCTACCAAACACTCATTAATCTTGCTCCGGATACCTACCAACTTGTCTTCTGGTAACCTAGATGACATTGCTTCTGTGTCTAATTCGATGCCCAAATAGGTGAGTCTCTTCAATGGCCCTTCGTTTTTTTCTGGAGCCAGGGGAACACTCACTTCACCTGCCACTTCTTGAAATAGCCGTAAGGCAGCTGCACATTTCCCTGCCCTTGGGCATCCAATTATCAAGAAGTCATCTAAATATTTTGATAAGGCGCCCCCCGCCCCGAGCCTCCGGGCGAACACCCACTCTATTAAGGTACTGAATCGCTCGAACACAGAACGAGAAATTGAGCAATCCATCGGCATGACCCAGTCATAATAATACCGCCCCTGGAACTGAAACGGAGGAGGTGGAAACTGCTAGGATGCACGGGCAACAACCGGAATGTAGATTTTACGTTGCATTTCGCCATTATTGCTCCCCTCCCCATAGCCCTTACTTTGTCCACTGCTTCATTGAATGATGCATATTTAATGGTTGACAGCTCCTTCAGGAGGGCATCATTGACCTAACCACCCCGGGGGTTGGACAAGTGGTGTATTAGGCGGAATTCCCCTTTCACTTTCTTGGGGACAATTCCTAATGAAGACACGACCAAGTTCTCTAAAGACGGGTGATCGAAGGGTCTTGCAACTCTACCTTCCGCTACTTCTTTTGCGATCTTCCCCTCCACTATCTCTTCCATCCCTACTGTTGATTTCAGGTTCTTTACCTTCGTTTGCTGCATAACTGGGCCCACCGGTATAACAAAACCATATCTAAAACCTCGAACTATGTATTCTACTTTAGCCCTGTTTGGGTGTCTTCGCAGTACCCATTCTAACTGCTCAATTTTGACTGGGGTTGGACCCTTTTGAGGTGCGTGTCACTGCATGGGAGCCCGGGCCTCCTTTACTGGCCCCTCCCACTTGGCCGTACCCCCCTTTACCTCCCTTCTGCCTTAGCCTGAAGCAGCTGATTGCTGGGTGTCCTCCCCCGCAGCTTGAACACCCATGCCTGAATCTGCACACCTGTCTGTTGCATCGTCCAGCCTTATTAAATTCCCAACAGGGGCCGGGGCCACCTTGCCCGCCCCTTCGACTGTCCCCCAAAAGGACTCATGCCCCCAAGCCACCTCACCCAGGACCAGGAGATGGCCGCTGTCTGCCCTGGGAGTCCTGGTGACATCCATCATACATTCTAGCCATAAATCCGGGGCATGTACATCCCAACGAAGCCCAGGAGTGGTGGCTGCCCTGTGCTGGAATGCCTCATCGTACCGTAACCATGTCCCCACTGGCCCCGTTCCATATGCTCGCCAGACGATGTCCACATACTTGTGGAGCTCGAGTCTCTGGCTAGGGTCGTCCTGGAGTTTAACTTCCATGTACACGGCGACTGCAGATGTCCAATTCGCCCAATTTCGGTCGACTTTAGGGCGCTTGAACTTTTCTTTCTCCTTTCCCTCTTCTGGCTCAGAGTGATCCACGATCGGATCACTGAACAAGAGGGCATAAATGTCCACATGCTCCCCTTTTATGATCTTTTCTTTTACCACTGGCAACAAATGTGCTCCCAAGGATGCAGCCACATTGGTAATAGTGCCCCCTGGTGGTGGTGGTGGGGGCAGCTCGCCGCTTGTTCTCCTGCCCCTTCGCTAACTACAGCCAGATTCTCAGGACCTTTCTTGGGAGACTTCACTAACTCTATTCCCTGTGTGCTCCCTGGGAGGCCCCCTTCCGCCTGTGCTTGCCCCACTGGGATGTTTGGCGGCGTGAGCGCTGGTGTCATTTCTACCAATTCAGCTCTCTGTATACTCCTTGAGGGGTCCACCCCTGCCTGTATGTACCCCGTTGGGCCATCCGGTGGCGCCACTGCCAGCGTCATCCATACCCACGACCCGTTCCAATGCACCAACTGTGGTGCACAGTTCGGGGGGGGGGGATGACTCGAGCCCTGCCGCCCTGGGACCCGCAACCATGTCCCTGGGCCAATACCGATAGGCTATTCCTGACCCCTCACCCTGGGCGGTCAAGGAAACCGGCATGCCTGGGCTGGCCCTTGGTACCCCTTCAGCCACATCCACACTTATGTGTCCACCTCCCTGGGGGCCCTGCTCACCTCGTTCTCTGCCTACATGCAGCTTCTGGTGCTCCGGGATGCTGGCCAGCATGCCCGCCGGCAGCCCTCTGACATCACCATGCAGCTCCTGTTTGATGGCCAGGATCCTCCTCCAAATGTCCTCATTGCCCACTTCCTCCCAGTGTTCTGCCGCCTCAACGTTCCTTCTGATAGCGGAAGGCGCTCCGTCGTCCTGCAGAAACAGATACACATGGGGGGATGGGCCCCCCACCCTGGGTGCCCTGGCATGACTGCAGGCCCTGTTGTGCGGTTGGTGGCCAAGACGAGTCCCGTTCCTGGAATTGGGCTAGGCCAGGAACCCCATACGTATCCACTAGCCCCCGGGGTTGCACTATGGCTGACAGATGAATGGCCGGGCCCCCTGGGTACAAAGCCTGGAGCAAGGGACCCATATCTACTGGCAGCTCAGGGGCGCCCACAGCTTCGTGCCCCCTTGGGCCTCTTGCTCCCCGGACAGTCGCCTCTGAGTGGATGGTCGAGGGACCTCCTGTTGCCCACCCGGTCCCTGGTGCGTCTGTTGCTCCTGGGTATGATCCCCAGGAAGGGCCTCGTCCCTATACCAGGTCGGTGGTGACACCACCCTTTCCCCACTTCCCAGCTCTTATGCTGGGTCCCCTCCTGCCCCGGGTGCGGGACTGGGCTCCTCCGTACCACTCCAACCACCGGGCTTGTCGGTCCCAATCCCGGGGCCTGCCTCACTTGGCCCAGTCGCCCCACTGTGTCCCGCGGGGTTCTCTACCCCAGGGAGGGGAGGTGACTCCGGGCCCTCAACAGGGCCTCACATTCCTGCAGCCGCTGTAACATGGTGGCCCTAGTCGGGGTGTGGGGTGTGTGTCTCACTGCCAGCCTGGTCTTTGGGCCTTGTGTGGGCTTCGCTCCGTCCCAGCCTGCCCCTCCCGGGCAACTGCCACCTTCTTCGCCTCCCACCCCTGCTGGTCTTCTTCCTCGCACGCCCCATGTCTCTCTTAGTGCCTCACACGCAGGCTGTAGAGCTCAGCAGCAAATCACTTTGCTGCTGACTCTTTAGCCGTTCCATTGAGAATGCCACGCTACGTGGCTCTCCAGAGGTCCGCCCCTTCTACCAGGGGCGGGGCCCTCCAGGTCCAGTGAGGTGCGCACGCACCGTCTCACTCTCAGGACGGTTGCCAAGCAACCCTTACAACAGGCGAAGGGCTTTCTAACAAGCCTCTTCGCCAGGCCCCTTCTCTGCATCTCTTCCCTTACGGGGGGGGGGGGGGGGG
>QEPC01007989.1:660632-685775 GCA_003113815.1 Sphenodon punctatus
TTCTTTCTGCAGCATCGGATATGCTTCCACTGCCTCTTTTAATGCTTGCATTGGAAAGCGCTTGTTGTGAGCTGGAAACAAGTCTGGCTGCACCAATGTTGCACTTACCAAGTGATTGGTAAATGCAAATCTCTCTTTTGCTTGTGCGAGGATAATATCGCAGACTTCGTGCGCTATGCGTTCTAGGGTTTCCTTGGAACTTCTGGGGAGCTGTGACTTTTCAGGCAATTCTGGCCACAGATCTGTAATGGACCCTCTGACTGTACTGATGTTTCTGTTGCAGCAGACACGTCCGGACACTCAAGTTGCAAGTTCACTGCAACGGCCTGCAGCTTGGAGCGAGTGAGCGAGTGAGGTCTGAAAGACACCACCCACCCACCTGAAAATTTCCCGCCTTGCGCAGCTGCAGCAAGGCGGGAGCTTGAGAGAGGCAACTTGCAAGTTGCTCCTCCAAGCAGTTGCAATGACCTGGGCAATGGGTTCCACTGGAACCTATTGCCCAGACTGGCCGTGCCCCCCAAAAACTGAACGTAAGTTAGTAGGGCAGCAGTGGTGCCGACTTACGAGAACCCACGGCTGCGCCTGCCTCCTACAGGCATCCGCGGGCAAACTTGTTCTGTTCTCAGGCTGGCATGCATGCGCAGCCTGGGGAATGCTGCTGTGCCCTGCAGAGCACCGACGTGCTCCCCGGGCTGCTGTGCATGCGCGCGATACACTCTCCTCAAGTTTGAAGTTCATACTTAAGGAGTGTATCGCATGCATGCGCGGCAGCCCGGGGAGCACGTTGGCTTTCCTTTGCATGTCAGCAAGCCACGCGGACCTGTTTAAAAGTCCTGTCAGTGTGCCACGCAGCTTGCTGTGCCCCGCATGAAATGGAGAGAGGGAGTGAGACTCCCGTGAGTTGAGCGCTGGGCCTGGAGGCTTGTAGGGCACTGCCCCCAGCGCCAAAGCAAGGGGCCGTTGCTGCACAGAATCTCAGAGAAGTTCCCCAACCCCCTGAGTCAAGTGCGCAGTCGCACTCAGGCTCCCCACGTTTTTCTGTGGCCAGAGATTGGCCAGGGCGATTAGCTGTGGAGCCCAAAAATGTGGGGTTCTTTTGCTGGAGGATTCCTAAAGGAGTCCTCAAGCTCCTCCTCCCTGCCTGCCCCAAAAATACAAGTGAGAATGCACGAGATACTAAGGAAAAGGGTTCTAAGAACATCGCCCTCTGTCTTGCACATGCTCACTTGCCTTGCTCAGAGACTCTGGGACCCCCTCCTCCCATGTGCGCTGGCCTGCAGGGCCCCAATTCAGACCTACCTAATGATGATCTTCTCTGTGTGCGCGTCAGGTCAGGTCAGTGGCTTGTTGCTCTCACTGCTCACTACGCTCGGCACTCCCCAATGCACGTGTGTTGGACGTCTCTACTGCGTCTGCGCAGCGTTGTTGCTGGGACTGGGAGCTCCTCCCCCAGTCCCCTGCCTGGCCTGCCCAGTGCTTGTTGCTCTTCCTCAAGCTGCCTGGCTGTGCTGTGCGCATGCACCCGGTGCCTGAAAGGGTTCCCCTACCCCGACTAAGCTTTTTCAGTCAGTGAAAAGCAGCTTAGTCGGGGGAAGCCTATTCCAGGCACCGGTAGCACATGTGCAAGCGCGCACATCAAGATCCACATTGTGATGCCATGTGGGATGCCGAGTCCGTGGTCCGTGTGCTGACCTAACCATAAGAGCAAGGAGGGGATTTCCCACGCAGCGCCACCACAAGAGCCAATGAGACTGAGTGATGTCACAGCAGTTCCAGCATCATCCAACTGATTGGGTAAGAGATACGCCTCCTCGGACATAGCCGGCAGCCGCCAAGTCCCCCCCCCTCAAAAAGTCAGGGACTGGGGAGGGAATTAAAAAAATAATAATTCCCCCCAAGCATATCATAGGGCAGCAGCAGCAAGGGCTTGTGGGGCACTGCCCAACAGCCCTGAACTAGGCGCCACCGCTGGCGTGAACAAAGTTTTTGGCAGAGGAGATAGAGAGAAAAGGGTGAATCTTAGCAATGTTATGGAGGGAGAAGCGACAGGATTTGGCAACAGAGTCGATGTAGGGTTTAAAAGAAAGGGGTGAATCAAAGATGTTGTCAGCTGCCCCGAGATGCTTATAGAGGGGGCCACATATAAATTTAAATAAATAAACAAATAAAATTGTTCCCTCCTTATAGATTCCTGGCTCATGGCTTCTCATTAGTGCTTTGTTCCCCCTTCATAGATTCCTAGTCTCTTTGTTTCCCGCTAGTGGTTGTTCTCCCTTATAGATTCCCACTCTCCCAGTTCCTCACTAGTAGTGTCCTGTCCCCAGATTTTTAGTCTCCTGGTTCCTCACTTAGTGGTTTGTTCCCTGTCATAATTCCTAGTATTCTGCATTCCTATTGCTTAGTGATTTGCCCCCTTTTATAGTTGCCAGCCTCCATAGTACCCCATTTATTGTAGTATCCCCTTCCCATACTCCCGGGCCCTTATAGTTTGTCTACCACTTCCTCTTTGTTTAGCCTCCACTGTTGCTGAGTGCACCTTGTTTTCCCTTTCACTGTACACTAGTCTCCCTGCATGTCTTGCTAGTCTTTGTGACTCTTGTTGAGTATCCCTTATGTCTGTGTGGTGTTCCTACTCCTGAGGGGTGATGGTGTCTCCTGTTGTCACTGAGGTAGTTCCCTATGATGCTCTCCGGCCAGAACCTTGAAACCTAACCTAGCCGCCTCATAAACCTGAGGGAACAGTTACCCTGTCAGGTCTACCCTAGTCACTGC
This sequence comes from Sphenodon punctatus, assembly GCA_003113815.1. Lineage (NCBI taxonomy): Eukaryota > Metazoa > Chordata > Lepidosauria > Sphenodontia > Sphenodontidae > Sphenodon > Sphenodon punctatus. The sequence continues at coordinate 663,405 of QEPC01007989.1, forward strand.
CTCTTGTCACTAGGGGTGTCTGAGTGCGAGGGCCTTTCTGCCTCCAGTCACTCCTTCTTTGTTAGGTTTGCTCTAGCACCCCCCTCTGGTCCATGTCTGTTTTCTGACGGGCGCACTGGCAAATGGGTTGGGGTAGGGCGAGGTCCAGTGGAGCACTAGCAGGGGGTAGAGGGCTATAATGAATCTTCTTCCTGAAAAACCCCTTAAGTGTCCCTGCCTCAAACTTCTATGTGGCTATTGGTGCTTGCATCATCATTTAATCCTGGAAGCCCAAATTAAATGTATTCCATGGGTTAAAAAAGGTAGCAAGGGGACTAAATGCCTACCAGCATGGCTATATGGTGAGGTGAAGGAGGCTATTAGAGTCAAAAAGGCATCCTTTAGAAAATGGAAAACTAGTTCTAATAAGGAAAATAGGAAAGAGCATAAGCAATGGCAAATTAGATGTAAAACGCTAATAAGGCAGGCGAAGAGCGAATTTGAAGAGAGAAACGCTAAAGAGGCAAAAACTAATAAAAACTGCTAGAGAGTCAGTTGGACCATTAGATGACCAGGGTGTAAAAGGGGCACTCAGGGAGGATAAGGCCATTGCAGAGAAACTGACTGAATTATTTGCTTCAGTCTTAATGGCAGAGGATGTTGGGAAGATGCCCATGCTGGAACTACTCTTTGTAGGTGATGAATCGGAAGAGCTGTCACAGATCGACATGACTCTGGAAGAGATTCTTGAGCAAATTGACAAATCACCAGGACTAGACGGTTTACAACCCAGAATTCTGAAGGAACTCAAATATGAAATTGCAGGTCTAGTAATGGTAATTTGTAACCTATCACTAAAATCTGTCACTGTGCCTGAGGACTGGAGGGTAGTGAATGTAGTGCCAATATTTTAAAAGGGCTCCAGAGGCGATCCTGGAAACTACAGACTGGTGAACCTGAAGTGTGTGCCGGGCAAAATGGTAGAAACTATTATTAAAAACAGACTCATGAGGCATATTGATAAACATGGGTTAATGGGGAAGAATCATCATGGATTTAGCAACGGAAAGTCTTGCCTCATTAATCTATTGGTGTGAACAAGCATGTGAATAAGGGGGAGCCAGCTGATATAGTGTATCTGGATTTTCAGAAAGCATTTGATAAGGTCCCTCATTAGAGCCTCTTGATGAAATTAAAAAGTCATGGGATAGTCCTGTTGTGGATTGGTAACTGGCTAAAGGATAGGAAGCAAAGGATAGAACTAAATGGTCAGTTTTCACAATGGAGAGAAATAAATAGTGGAGTACCCCAGGGATCTGTACTGGGACCGGTGTTGTTTAATGTATTAATGAATGATCTGGAAAGGGGAGTGAGGTGATCAAATTTGCAGACGATACCAAGTTATTCAAGGTAGTTAAAACACGAGTGGATTGTGAAGAATTACAGGGGGATCTTGCGAGACTGGGTTATTGGGCATCTAAATGTCAGATGACATTTAATGTGGACAAGTGAAAAGTGATGCACATAGGGAAAAACAATCCAAACAATTTGTACACAATGCTGGGTTATAAATTAGGACTTACCACTCAGGAAAAGAACCTTGGAGTCATTGTGGACAATATATTAAAATCCTCAGCTCAGTGTGTGGCGGTGGTCAAAAAAGCAAACAGAATGTTAGGAATTATTCGTAAAGGGATACAGAATAAAACTGAAAATATCAGAATGCCAGTATATAAATGTATGATGCGACCAGATCTTGAATATTGTGTGCAGTTCTGGTCGCCACATCTCAAAAAAGATATAGTTGAAATAGAAAAGGTACAGAGAAAGGCAGCAAAAATGATAAGGGGTATGGAACGGCTCCCCTATGAAGAGAGGCTGGACAGGTTGGGACTCTTCAGCTTGGAGAAGAGACGGCTGAGAAGGGATAGGATAGAAGTTTATAAAAACATGAGTGGTGTGTAGCACGTTAATAGGGAACGGTTACCCTCTCAAATAGTACTAGGACTAGGGGACACTCCATGAAACTAACAGGTATCTGATTTAAAAGAAAGCATTTTTTCACTCAATGCACAATTAATTGTGGAATTTGTTGCCAGAAGATGTAGTCAAGGCTGATAGTATAACTGGGTTTAAGAAAGGGTTGGACAAGTTTCAGGAGGATGGGTCCATTACCAGTTATTAGCCAGGTATGTTTGGGGTCTGTAACCTCTTACTGTCGGGAGCTAGGAATGAACAGCAGGGAATGGATTGCCCCATAGTGACCTATTGGGTACTTCTCCAAGAGACTGAGATTGGCCACTGTCGGAGACAGGTACAGTGCTCGATGGACCATTGATCTGACCCAGTATGGTGGTACTTATGTTTATGTTTTTATGTTCTTGCACTAATTTTCAAACTGGCCCCTGGGAGGGAAAAGTTTCTCCACTCTGGAGAAGGGGGTAGAGATGAGATGGAGGGAGAGGGTGCTGGTAAGGGGTAGAAATAGGACTCGAGGTGCTGGTAAGAATTGGACAGTGGGGAGTGCTGGCCTCGGATTTAGGGGGATAGGGATTGACCAGGAGGTGGGGGTTGGTCAGGGTTTAGTGGTTAGGGTTGGGATTGGTGGAACTGGCCAGTGCTTGAGGGTAGGGGTGGGGTTGGGAGGGTGCTGGTCAGTGAGGAGAGGGGAGAATGAAACTTCCATTCCAAGCACTTACTGCTCTGGGCTGGACTGAGCCTGACTGAAGGCTGCAGGAGGAAACCGTGGCAGCCCCTGCTAACAGGGAGGACTCACTGTAGACTCACAATGCCTTTGGCCAGGCTGAGAGACGAGGAGCATGCTCAGCATTCTGGGGGGCATAGGTGGCTGATAACTGTCAATAGTGGGGGGCACAGGAGTGGGGGCTGGGCAGGGGTTTTATGAACATGCCCCACATGCTTCCCCACAAGTTATGTACTTGGGGGTGCTCAGCTCTTTCCAGAATCCCCAGGGGGTGTGTGTGCTCCCATCTCTGATTCCCACCCCCCCAATAGTTGGTATCCATGGGCCTTAGCATTTGTGGGGCTGAGGGCAAAGATAAACCCCAGTGGCCCCTCCCCCATGGTCCACAGGATCCTAGATGTAGTCATTTTGTGAGCCCTGCGGGGTGGGAGTGCAGGCCCATCTCCTTCCCTGGTGAAAATGAGGGCTACTGCAGAGCTCCAGAAATAGAGAAAATAGCAAGGCCTGCTGGGGGAGACACCCCAGGTTGCCCTGTGGTAAGGCTGACCCTGCCTACCAGGGCTTTAAGTAGCTAAAGTCAGCAATTCAGGAGAGCAGGCTAACCAGCTAGTGGTCTATGTCTACTGTGGAGCTGGAGTTGCACAGCAGTAAAGCTGAAGCCTTGGGTCTGTAGACAGCTCCTAGGTGGTAGTACAGTTGAGACAATTGACCATACTGCAGACCCCAAGTTTGAGATTGGCATTGTCTCACAGGGAGTCCTTGGGTAAATTACATCCTGACAACTGGTCACAGGTACGGCTGGGTGTGAGAAGCCTGGATACAAGGTTTTGAGCTAACCATGCATATGGATTTTGGAGTCTACCATGACAATTATTTTTCCTTCCTCTCGCCTCATCTTTAAAAAAGAGCCTGAAATTATTTATTTTTAAAAAAATTCTTTAGGTACTTTTAGAGGATCCACTGCTGGTTTCCCTTAAATGTATTTTTCCTTCCCCTTCTGAATTGTTTTAAGGGGATGTGAAATAGATTTTAGGCTTTTATTGTATTTTACAGAGCCCTCCGAGCACCATTTGATGGCAGGGCTGTGTGTAGGGGTGCTATAAAAAAATAAAATAACAATTATTATTATCTTTGTGAACCTTATGGCCACCAATACTGAGATGTCAGATCAAATTGTGGATTTGATTAGATTACGGGTGCAGATATTTGTTTATGGTTTAAATACGGATTTGGATTATAGATCCGTATTTAAATTAATAAAAATACATTTTTTTAAAAAAGTATTTTTTTTAAAAAAATAAATCACTGTGCATGCATAAAGTGGCCACAGGGCCGTTCTGCGCACATGCAGTTCTTTTCCAAAATAGTGGTGATGCTGCCACAGCCATTTTGGAAAAAGCTGCACGTGCACAAACAGTCCTGCAGCCATTTTGCATATGTGCATTAAATTTTAAAAATATTTTTAGTGTTTTAATACACATCCATAATCCAGCTCTGTAAGAGCGCAGCATGTTGCAGATTAATTGAATCCTCAGTGCCCATCCCTAATGGCCACTGTCCCTAGATGTGGGGAGGTTTGTGAGATTGCAGAATATCTGGGTTAGTCTTCTCTCTACTCTCGGATGAGCAGGGAGACCTTCATAATAGTTTGTTTTGCCTAAGTTCTTTCTTCATTTGATCCGAAAATTGCTGCTCTGCCCTCCTTCTACGTAGGGATATGATGGACAGAGCTTGCTGGGGAAATGAAACCAGGGGAGCTAATGTTGGTCCAGCAGTGTCAGGCAGCTGTAGTGTGTGTGTGGCTGATCTCGCCGGAGGAAACGCTAGCAGCACGATTTGGGATGGTGAAGATTTAATTGACCACAGCTCCTCCTTTGATTGCAAGAAGCTGAGCTCTTGGTTTTTGTGAGTTTGGGGCCTGTGTGAGGTAGCTGTTTGATTACTGAAATGGGATTGGATGGAGCAGCCTAGTCTACTTCCCAGGCACTGTCTGGCACTTCCACTGTTTGTTTATTCTTGTTGTGATTTGTATTGGGGAGGGACTTAAGTGGCTGGTTGGCCTAATTGGCAGCATTGATGATCTAGTGGTGTGCCAGATACCTAGAGAGTAGAGAGACTGCTTGGCTCCCCAGGCAATAGAGTGAGGTGAGCTGTTGATGAGATATGTTGTGGGCAGGATGCCCCAGCTACAGCAAGTGTGTTCTGCATCCTTGGGTATAGTGTTGCTTCTGTTGGAAGGGCTGCAGCTTCACACCGGGCTAGAGGAAACTGAAAGTTCTGTGCCATCCTAATAACAGCTCAGAAGGGAGCATGTTGAGTGCCAGAGTGACTTGGACCAGGTAAGGAAGAGAAGTGCCTCAATTATTTCTACCAGTCAAGATAGGAAACTCTTTGTCAGTGGGTGTGTCATGCTGGCTCCTGATAAATCCCAGCTCTTCGCCTCCATTATTAGAAAATACAAAAATGAGGGGCACTCAGTTAAATTAGCTGGCAGCAGGCTTAAAATAAATAAAAGGAAGAAGGTTTTCACTTGGCATACATTAGCCTGTAGAATACTTTGGCAAAGTTGTGAAGGTCAATAGCATAACTGAGTCCCCCAAAGATGGGAAGCTTTCTTACATTCTTAGAAGCTAAGTCCATAAATGGCTATTAGTCAAGTTGATTAGGGGATGAGGTCTCTCTGACTGTCAGGGACTGGTAATGATTAGCAGAAAATAGGATCACTTCACTGTGACCTGTTGTGCACCTCTCAGGAGTAACCAAAGCTAGCTGCTGTCAGAGACAGGATGTTGGACTGATTGGACTATTGATCTGACCCAATACGGCATTTCTAGTGTTCTTATAGTTTGTTATACTCCTTCAATTAGGCTTAGGGCTGAAATGGAAAGCCACTGTGGTAGCTTTTTCTGACAGAAAAAGCTCTTCCACAATGAGCAGCGTGGTGTGATAGAGACATTAATTCCACTACTTCCACTACTTTCATTCCGCTACTTCCACCGACTGCAAAAATAGGAGAACAATGTTTGTTCTGACAGTTTCAGTCTTCTGCAATTTCCATCAGCGCTGCAAAGTAGCGGAACAATGTTTCTTCCAACAGTTTCCGAGATTGTTCCAACAGTTTCCGAATTAACGGAATGCCGGTGGAAGTTGTGGAAAGCTGGCAGAAAAGCTGCGGAAAGTCACGGGAATGAAATAGTGGAGCAGAAAAAAGAGTTGCTGCTTCAGCCCTACTTCCTAGCTCCTCATTTCAATTCAGTTTCCCAGTCACCCCATAGTGTTTGCAGTGGAGCTCTCTTCTACTTACTCTTTCCTTCTGAGCAGTTTTCAGTGCCTACATTATCAGCAACATCACTCACCACCCACCCACTGCTTGCACGTTTGCTCTGTTTCTCCACCCTGACCTCTGATCCCTGAATTTAGTTGTCCAGCTCGCTTTACTTTCTACTTGTCTAAGCTGCACCTTCCTTTCTATGTTTTTTGTTTTAGCCATTTTTATGAATAGCTGTTGATCATAACAGCACTGGAGCTACAATGGGCAGTAGGGCTCAACCTAAATGAAGAAGGAAAAATATTAAAATTGTGGGACTCTAGGCCTTAAAGGGCTGAGCTGGGAGTTCTGGTCTCCATGTATGAACCAACATCAGAATGAAGACTGACCTGTCCCTCTGCCTTGTGCCAAATGGGAGAGTCCTTTAAATCCCCTTTTAATAGGCTTGCATTCATTTTATGTCTCCCCCCCCACCCAAAAAACCCCAACCTAGTCCTTTTAAAATAAACGATTATTGTTATAATTAAAGGATCAATTTGGCCACATTTCTTTTGTCTTATGATTTTCTTTCTTTCAGGTTTGGTTACTGTAGTGTTCTCAGTCTCCGGAGAGCATTCTGCAGCTCCTTCAAGAGATTTCTGAGCTGCTTCTGAAATCTTTTTTCTTTGCCTAATTTAAATTACTTTTCCAGCCAATTTTCAAGGCATAACAAATGATGAATAAGATTAAATTTTAGTGATTAATAATAAAAATGTTAAAGGACCCAGCATGCATTTTCAGTGGAGGGAAAGGGACTGCTGGTTGCATGCAAAACCTGGTGCCAGAGTTCCAACTGGATCAGGAGACTGGGAAAAAATGTCCCATGGATAATTTATTGCGGAAAAATATGGCTGCATTATGTGTGTGTATGTGGTGGGCGGGGGGCAGTTGTCTCTAGAATTCAGAAGGGTCATGTGGGTGAGAATTATGAGAGATGGTAAGAAGTAGAAAAGAGAACCAAACACTATCTTATTGGGCTGATTCTATCCAACAAGAACTGTGTTTTCTTTTCCTTTTGAGTACAATTTCTGGAAAGATGCTTTGATGGAGCCCACAATATATATGTGTGTGTGTATGTGTATGTGGGGGTGGGGGTGGGGGTGATACTGAGTGGGGGAGAAGGGAAAATAAACTTTGAAAATCCAGTTGCCATGACAACTTAATGAGCTGTGAAAGTAGCCTCTCTGAACTACTTTTGAATTGGAAATGCAGGAGCAGCATGGAAGGTGGACTGTGGGAGAAGAACAATCTCATCGGAAGAGTTCTTCCCACTGGTCTCCAAACAGCAAATGGATATGCTCCAGGTTAATTCAGCTGATAGCACAAGGGGGCATGTTGGGATTAGAGAAGCATGCAGCTGATCTGCTTTAGAATACCCTGAGCAGGGCACACATTGCACGCTTAAAATTCTATTTAATCTGCACACTGATACCTTTGCCGTGGTAACTGAATGTTTTCCATAATTCAGCCAAATGGACCTTTGAGATGCCCTTCTGTATTCAGTGTTCAGGTGGACATCCATATTCAGTAAGTGAAGTGGATGCTTTGTACTTCTATCAGGTCTTTCATTTCCTGGCCCCCAACCTGATTACAAGCTGGTAGGCTCATGACAACTCTGTGTACTTGGGGAAATAACACTTTGCCACGGTGTGAATAATTCACGGCAAATAATCCATCTGATGGAGTCCCCCTTTTCATTTCTCTTGTCAGATTATGCACACTTAGCGAGCACTGGATTTCTCTCGTGTATTTGTTATTCAAGACTGTTGGTGAATAATTCTTGAGTGGCCAGCCTTGGAAAGTTTCTAACAGTTTGGGCTGTGTTGGTTAGTTATCTGGGGCACTGGTCTCTGTTTTCAAGCATGCATTAATTTTTGGGTGCCCAACTTGAGAAAGCTTAAAGTAGGGGTGGGGATCCTTCTTCCTCACCTGGACCACTTTGAAAATTAGTACAAGCTCTACAGGCCAGATAGGAGTTGGGAACAAGGGTGCATAAAGGGGGGATGGAAGGGGAGGGTCCAGATGATGGACCTACGTAAGGGATGCTCTGCTCCTGAGCTCACTCTTTCAGTGTTTGAAAGGAGGGACTGCATTCATGGGCCATATCCAGGAACTGGAGTGGGGTAAAAAAAAAACAGCCATGGGCTGAATTTAGCCCATGGGCTGGACATTCCTCACCCATGCCCTTAATTAAATGAACTTGAATTTTCAGAGGCCTAATATTCTTCTTTGAGTGGGTCTGCGATTCTCACTCATGGGATCGCATGAGGCTGGCAGGTGTCCCGGCGGAATGAACTTGTCTGTGGCTGCTTGCCCATGTGCCAACTTTTGCGCTAGATTGTATCTCACATGAAATTAACAATAACGTGAGTTTCTTGCTGGGCTGCATGCTCGTGTTATTGTCTTGCGTTTGTTTGCTATTTCCTGTGCAAAGTCACATGACCTTGAGGGATCCGTTATTGAATTTAACATATCCATGCTCATGTTACACGATTTACTGGGTAATTTCATAATGTGACACTGGGCTTAGCCTCCCCCTGCTCCCCCCCCCCCCAAGTATTTCTCTGCAGGCTGCCCGAAGCCAGATGACAGCCTGCCTCTCCGTTGCATGTTGAATGGATGCTTTTAACTTTTGACAGGGCACTTCATCTGCACAAAAGGATTTGTTGTCAGGGATCTAAGAAGGGCTTGGGGCTCTGGGAAGGGCTTAGAGAAGCCCCTCTCCCTTCCTGGAACCCAAGACCTCCCCCGTGAGTAAAGTGGTCCTTCAGAGTCTTGTTTGGTCCACGTGCTTGCAAGAGCTAGGGGACCTGTCATTAGGACCAAGTGGTGAGAGATGGAGGCCCCGGTGTCCAGGCCCTATGACTCCCTACATACCCCTACCAGGTGTTCCCTCAGCAGTTGCCTTAAGGGGAACCCGATCTGTGCTAACTGAACTCTGAACTAGTTCAGGGATTACAGGGAAAGGGACAACGCACAAGGTCAGGGAAGGAGGGAAGAAAGAAGAGAGGACTGAAAGGGTGCTACTCCCTACAACTCTGACCCCTACGGCGAACACTCAAACACACTAACACCCACACTAGGAAAGGGGAAGGGGATTAACTCTCGTACACTTCTACACTTAGCTTTCTCAGGAGACTGTCACATTTGGAGACTCTCCAATAGGGCTGATGCAGCAGCAGCTGTTACCATGCCACGATTCCATTCCGCCATTTCAGAATTGCTCGCGCCACACCATGGCTTTTTTGAGGATATTCCGCTAATTCCGCCGGCATTCTGCAAATTGCAGAATTGCAGAAAAATTGCGGAAACTGTCGGAAAACTGCTGTTCTGCTATTTTGTGGCACTGGCAGAATGGCGGAAGTAGCGAAAATGTCATGTTTCCGCTATTTTGCGAAGCCTGTGGAAGTAGCGAAATGAAATTAGCAGAACTGCGGAAGTAGTGGAATTAAACTAGTGGAATTAAAGCCTCTGCCATGCCATACCACTAATTCCGGAAACGCTGTTTCTGGTGGAAATAGCTACCGCTGCGACATTCCGCTACAGCCCTACTCTCCAATGCTCCTTAACTCTCCTCCACAGCTGGTCCAAGGTCCAGATCACTGGCGGTGTTTCTGCTAGCTGCCGGTGCTTTTGTACTCTCTCCCTCCCCCTCCCCTGCTGTGCACTACGGCCGCTTCTGGGAGTGTCGGGAGAGGCTCATGCAGTGGCCGCTGCTTGTGACGCCAGGAGGTGGCTGTGCCTCCTAGCCCCGCCCCACACACTCTGCACAGCGGCCACTCTTCTGGAAGTGCCTGGAGGCACCGCCGGCTGCTGCCTGAGTTGGTGACCTGGTTGCCTAGCAACCCGCCTGTCACACCACAGGCTGGGTGGATGCCTGCATCCTCCACGCTGTTGCTGCCGCCTTCTTGCCCTTCTCCCCCCCGTGGGCCATGATGTTACCCCTACCCCTGGTCCAGATTCGGGTTTATCCAAATGGAAATGGTGAAAACACAGCACCAGGCGGGGGGCATGAATAGCCGTCGCGGGTTCCCAGGAACAGTCCGCCACACTGTACCCCTTCCAATCCACCAGGTAGTGCAGTATTCTCCTGCAGAGTCTAACATCAAGAATATCCTGCACTTCATATTTGGGTTCACCTTGGAGCAATACTGGAGGGGGCAAAGTTTATTTTATTTATTTATTTATTTATTTTGTAAATTTTTACCCCGCCCCTCTTGCCATGCAGCTCGGGGCGGCTTCCATACATCAAAACAATAAAATCAATTAAAAGTCAGCATAAATATTATAAAATATTAAAACAGGGCCCAGGTTACTCAGGCCCGAGTTTGTTGCGTCGGCGTAACCTCTTTTAGAATGTGGGATGAATACGCAACGTTGAAGGCAATTGCGAGGGATAAGTGACTTCACTGACTTTCTTACAGATAGGAAATGGTCCGAAGAACCCGGCATCTAACTTTGCTGAAGGGCATGCCAATGGATATTAATGGCGGTCCAGCCAGACCAGATCTCCTACCTTGAAGTTCGGGGTCAGACCTCGCCTTCAATCAGCGTACCGTTTATGTCTGTTGAATCTTGGTTAACATCTCCCTTGTGCGAGTGTGTGCTAGTTGAATTTTTGCTATCAAGGCTCCCACTGGCAGTACCTGTGGCTGGGGGAGATCTGTCAGACTTAAGCGTGGTTGGAACCCATACGTGACTTCAAAAGGGGAGGTGCCTAAGGACGCATTTGGTGCATTATTGTAAGCAAACTCAGCGAGTGGCAAGTACAACAACCAGTTGTCCTGTAGATGATCCATGTAACATCTCAAATACTGCTCTAGAATTTGGTTTACGTGTTCTGCTTGACCATTAGCTTGTGGGTGATATGCGTTGGTAGAGCTGAGACAAGTACCCAAAGACTGAAGGAGAGCTCTCCAAAATTTGGATACAAATTGGGCTTCTCTATCAGATATGATTTCACTGGGTAATCTGTGTAATATAACTATGTGGGCGAGAACCAGGATAGCCATCTGTTGAGAAAAAGGCAAGCCCATGCAAACTACAAAGTGCGCTAATTTCGTAAAACAATCGATGACCCCCAAAACAGTATCGAATCCTTGCTAAGGGGGTAATTTTACTATGAAGTCTCTCTCAATGCATTGTCAGGGTCCTTGTGGTAGTGGAGATAGTTGTTAAGGTCCTGCTGTTTTCCGTCGCGTTTTTTGTTTGTTTGCACGTAGGTCAAACGGCTATCTGTATACGTTTTCACATGTGCTCATAGACCTGGCCACCAAAAATGTCGAGTGATAAGAGACATAGTTCACTTATATCCTGGATTGCCTGCCAGAGGGCTATCATGGTGTGTCTACAGTCTCGTCTGGTGTGCCTACAGTCTCTGTCTCATCTGCCAAAACTCTTGTTCATGCTCCGGTCATCTCTCGCCTCGATTACTGTAACCTCCTTCTTTCTGGCCTTCCTCGGTCTCACCTTTCTCCCCTCATCTCTGTCCAAAACTCTGCTGCCAGGGTCATCTACCTCGCCAGTCGCTTCAACCATGTGCAGCCCCTCCTCTCTTCGCTTCACTGGCTTCCCCTTCCTGAACGAATCCTGCACAAGCTCCTAGTCTTCACCTATAAAGCTCTTCACAACCTTGCTCCCCCCTACCTCTCTGCACTTATCGCCCTCCATACTCCAGCCCGTGCACTTCGCTCCTCCTCTGTCCCTTCTCTCACCCTTCCACGCCTTCCCTGCTCCCCTAAGCGCCTTCGTCCCTTCTCACTTGCTGCCCCCCATGCCTGGAACTCCCTCCCTGTCCACATCCGCCTTGCCCCCTCCCTTCATACCTTCAAATCTCTCCTTAAAACTCACCTCTTTCGCTCTGCTCTGTCTGACTCTTTATCCTGCTGAGCCACTATTCCTATACCTACGATCGGTTTACCCTTATCCTTGCAACATGGACCTGCCTGCTGTCATTCTCATCGTAACCAAGCCAAGTACGTGCACTTGAGACCTCGCATCTTCATGAATGTTAGACCCCTTGTCTCTCCCTCTGTTCCCCTTCCTAAGTCTCTCCCCCAGCTCCTGTCTCTCAGATTGTAAGCCCTAGGGGCAGGGACCGTGTCTATTTTATTACTTTGTAAAGTGCCAGGTACACTGCTGGCGCTATATAAATGTTTGTTAATAATAATAATAATAATACAGTATCTTTTTTCTGCATTTTTCGGGACTACTGTTCACCCCTTGTATAAATATAAACCCTGTACCTTTGTACATTGTGGGTTGCCCGTTATAGCTGGGTCTGCTTGGGCCCTCATAGTTGATTCTTGATTATGTAAACATGAGACCAAGAACACATGCTGCGGTAAAATGGGTCCTGCCCTCAGGTTCTCATCTTCCTTCTTGTTTAAGCTGTGGGACAACACATCTGCAAGAATGTTAGCTTTTCCGGGAATATACCGCACAATAAAGTGAAATTGAGCAAAAAATAACGCCCACCGGGCATGTCGAGGGATTTCAATGTGCACAGTTTGAAGATATGTTAGGTTTTTGTGATCTGTCAGGACCAGCATTAGGTGTACTGCTCCTTCTAAGTAGTGTCTCCAGGCCTGAAAAGTGGCCTTAATTGCTAACAGTTCGTTATCCAATATAGTGTAGTTCCTTTCTGCGGCTGTTAATTGGCTGGAATAAAAGGCACAGGGCAGCCATACTTCAGTGACGTAATCTTCTTGGGACAATACCACTCCAATGGCCATGCTAGATGAGTCAGCTTCCACAGTGAATGGTTTTTGAAAATCTGGATGGCGGATTACTGAAGCGCTACTGAATGCCTCTTTCAGTTTGTTGAAAGCCTCTTGTTGGGCCAGACCCCAATTTTACAGACTTCCTTTTAAAAATAATTTTGTTAGTGGTGCTGTTATGTCAGCATAATGACTAATATATTGTCTATAACAGTTTGCACTTCCCAAAAAATGTTGCAAAGCTTTTACCACCCCGGGAGCGGGCCACTGAGTTATTTCTGTGATCTTTTGGGGGTCCATCAAGATGCCATGTGCTGATATAATGAAACCCAGGAAGCTTACCTCTTGCAAGTGGAAGGCACATTTTTCCAGCTTGCAATATAAGCGGTGTTCCAGTAAACGTTGTAAGACCTGGTGTACATGGTGAACATGTTCTTCCAAGGTGGTGGAAAAAATAAGGATGTCATCCAGGTAGATAATCACAAATACGTCTAGCATGTCATCGAACACATAGTTCATAAAGTGCTGGAATGTGGCAGGGGCATGTACCAGGCCAAATGGCATGACCAGGTACTCGAAGAGGCCATATCGGGTATGAAACGCTGCTTTCCTCTCATCCCCTTCTTGTACCCAAACAAAATTGTAAGCACCTCGGAGGTCCAATTTTTTAAACACCATGGCCCCCTGTAGCATATTAAGCAACTCTGGAATTAAAGGGAGGGGGGGTATCGATTTTTTACTGTGATTTCATTTAGCCTCCTGTAATCAGTACAGGGGCGCAACCCTCTGTCTTTTTTTGGAACAAAAATTATCGGGGCCTCTGCCGGGGAAGTGGAGTGTCTAATAAACTCCTTCCTCCAGAGCGGCGTGATTAAATACACCTAAACAGGGGTTCTTTCCCTGGAAGAAGGTCGATAGGGCAGTCATAGGGCCAACATGGAGGGAGTTCCACCTCCTCCTCTTTGCTGAAAACTCCACAGAGGTCCGCATACTCTGGTGGAATGGGAACTGTTTTTGTGGTCCCTGTCCGGGTGGTCATCCCTGCCTCTGTAAGCTTCTTTTCCTAAATGCTCCTGGCACCCCATCAACTCAATGCTAAGAGTTCCCTGTTGCCAATCTATTCGAGGGTTGTGCAACTGCAGCCAGGGGTACCCCAGAACGACAGAGAAGTGGGTTGTCACTACATCAAAAGAGACCCTCTCCATATGGGAACCAAACGAGCAGGGGAGACTAGCAGTTTGCAACCTAATAGGCCCTGACACTAGGGGAGAGCCATCAATAGTACAGATTTCCTCTATAGATTCCTTGGGATCTAGTTCAAACTGATGAAACCGGGGAATCACTATGAGATCATTTCTGTATAGCAGGACTGATTTATTATTTTTTTGGTAGAGAGGTGTGGCAAAGTGATCTGGCCCCAGCCAAGAGTCATTGTAGGAGCGGGACCCATACTTACATTTTTGACATCCCTTTGAGTCCTGACTAACCTCTCTGCCTCCAATTGTCTGAGTCCTTCAGGAAATGTTACCATGACCCCTTGTAGTAGTTTCCCATGGTCGTCCGCCCATAGTACTTCACTCAGGCCTCCACCAGAGGAGTTCAGTTTCGTGTGTAGTGGACCCCCTTCTGGAGATAATGGTTTCTTGCATCAGGCAGCTGTTGTGGCATCTTCCTCTGCTGACTCCCTTGCCTAGTTCTGCTGCTCTGGGGGTTCCTGCGCCTGTTGGGTCTCTGGTCGCTTGTGCACGTTACACTATTTCATGTTATTTTCTGTCTTATGGAAATGCAATAACGTATGCATGTGCCTTTTCTCATTTGTCATGAAAATTTCCATGATTTTACTCAACAATGTCAGGGTAGTGAAGTCCTCCTCTGACAGTGGCAGTGTTCTATTAAATTGGAATGTGGTGAATTTAACATTAATTTAACTTACGCTAAAATTAGAATGTGCAGAGGCACACGTTATTTGCGATACCCAGTTAGTCCTTGTTACAGGGTGCTACCCTGGCACCAGCTCCCAGTTCAGCAGCTCCCTTGGGGTCCCAAAGTACCTTTCCAGGGAAGCTCACTAGCTCCAAACTTGGCCTTAGTCTCTAGCATTCTTCACTTCCCCTTGTTCATTTCAGGCTGGCTGCACTGTGCGTTCCCCTCTTGCAGCCTGCCAGCAGCTGCTCCACCCTGCAGCCCTCTCTCTCTGGCTATCTGCTGGCTCCTTGGCCCTCTAGCTCTTGAAGGGGCTGCTCTCAAAGCCCATGTGCAGGGCGCATACTTGCAGCCCTGCCACAGTCCTCCTGCAGCAGTTTTCCCAGGAAAATTGTCACATGTGCATAGATCCGTTAAATTTAATACAGATCCCTTAAGGTCATGTGCCTTCGCACTGCCCCCCCCCCCCCCAATTGGAAAGAAAATAACGTGGACATGTGGCCCTGCAGGAATCTGCCATGGTTGCTGAACATCAGCATATGTGCAACCAGTCTTAGGCCTCAGCTGAGCAATATTAAGGGGGTTGTAGGCATCTGAATGGGTAAGCAGGTTGTACCTCTGCCATGAGAGGGAAGATGACTCACCCAAGGCTTCCTGCCCCCTCCAGCCTGTCTTACGTTTTGAAGGAACTTGTTGGCCTAAGATCCTGCCCTCAAGGCCTTCCTGAACCCACTTACCCTTTCCCTGGGCAGGGTTGGTGTTCCCACCAACCTTCCTGGTAGGTGAGCTCCTCATCCTGGTGGCTCCTTGATGAGACCTTCCTGGCTGGGCTCTGCTTTGTCTTTAGAGCCCAAGCCTGGGCAGAAGCGAGATCGGTGGCAAAATTTTGTGTACTGACTATGGCGATCCACAACAAATTGCTTAACTCGGAGAATGCTTGAACTTGGTAATTATATTATATTCATATGATAGACTTAGGAGATCGTACCTTAGGAAATACATCTTGGAATGAAATTATGTTTACCTATGGAAGAACGTTGTACCTTGTTTTTATTTTAGTGTTTCATATGTTGGTTTTGTATTGTATTTATTTAATGTACCAATTGTAATGACTTTTTGTCACACAATAAATTATTTATCTATCTATCAAGCCTGGGCCATGTGGTTGACCCAGTTGCAGCTAGGTGTCTCAGAAGAAGACCTTTTCTGCGCTTAACCCCTTTGTGCCTCTAATGCCCCAGTGCCTGTGGCTCTAGTGGCTCTAGTGCGACAGTGGTTATCCACTCCATCACCACCCTATAACCCTGTTTGCTGGCTCTGTCGCCGTCCCCCCACCCCCGGTAGCCCCTCTCAACACTGCTGACCTAGTGACATTGTGGTTAGCCCATTTTGGCCTAGTCCTGCAGGTGCTTACCCAAGCACAAAGTCACAGGGGGATTTACACTCCCTGGTTACCTAGGGTCGCTGTGACAGTAATCAACCTTAATCTTGGGCTGAGTGACAGGAATGCCAAGAATTTAATGGAGAGCAATAAAAAGCCATGAGAATTTGCAGCAAAGGGAAGAATATGCCATCTGTGCGTCAAACGCCCAGACAAACCGGGCATGCTGTTACGATAGTGCCCTTGTGTGTAGGAGGACAGATGGCATGCATCTCCCCAGCCCCTACTTAACTGAGTCCTCCTGGTTCCCATCAGAACCTTTACTGTTACTTTCCATCACTTTGCCGTTTGTGAATGTCTCTAGTTTTACAAACCATGCGGTCAAATAGATGTGGTGATGTTTGGTAGGCCATGTGCAAGACGAGGAGGCTCCCATGACTTCAGTAGAGTTTCTTTCCTCCCATCAGACTTGTATTGATCCTAGGCTCTTGTGATGCCAGTAATGCCAGGTTTGCTCTGCAGATTGGAGAGTAGAGATGGATAGGTGCCTGTCTCACCGTTAGGTTAGTATTGGGGTAATAGCAACGGCATGGTGCTCTAAGCAAGATAAGAGTTTGAAATCCATCACCACCAGGAGCTGTGAGCTTATAGAAACAAAGACATCAGGTCTTAAAAGAAGGGAGAATGGTATCTTACCCTCTTTGTTGGATTTCTCCAATCTAAAGTATTTGACAGAGGAAAACGACTCATCATAGAGAAACTCTTCCCAAACCCCTTTTCTACAAATAATAAGGCTGGGGGTTTTATATCCAGAACCACTCCCTTAGGATCCCCAGATCCCAACTCCAAACAGTCTTGTGCTGACTCCCAAACAGGTGTTATTCAGCAGAGCATGCTGACTTGGGTAGGTACTGCCTGTCCTGTTGTTACTGAGTACAGTATTATCTCTTTCTCTGCTGCTATAAATTGGCTCTGAGCAATCTTTGATCTGTCAATTTTGCCTACCCACTCTCAGATGTCACCAGCCTCCACTGCTGCCCTGCCTGCTAATGTGCTTCCTTGAAATAAATGAATTCATTAAGTTGAGTTTAACTTTTTTCCTCCCCATCTTCTTCCTAATGGACAAAAGCAATTAGCTCACATTCAAGATTAGCAAGTTGTCAACATTAACCTTGGAAGATATGGCCTCATTCCTGTATATTCAGGACCACTGCTACTCGCAGTATAGTTATGGGAAGTTTGATAACAGTAAAAGGACCACACCCTGGCCAAACCATTTATTGAGGATTAAGTAGCATGCAATAGGTTCTGAATTGTCTATCCTCCTGTAAAGAGGATGCAAACTCATTGGGGCTGATCCAGTACCTGCCTATAGACTATGAGCAAGGTGTGCACGTGCAAATATTCCACAGATGTTTGGGCAACTGTTGCATGCATACACCTTGCTCACAGTGCAGAAGCAGGTGCTGGATTGGCCCCACTGTGCCCAGCAGAACTGGGAGACAATAGGGAATTCTGAAGGTGATGTTCCCATTCACTGTCCTTGTTTTCAGCTCGTGAAAAAGAATGCTTTCATTCTCAGATGGACTTCCTGACTGGGTTGCTTTTTGGACATATTACAACAGCTTCATTCAGTATGCAGCTCATTCAAATAAAGGAAGAAATGCCACCAGCATAGTCACAGTGGGTGTCACAAAGCATCTCAGAAGGCAGGAAAGCAGAAGAGAGAAGTGGCCAGATCCTTAGCTGGTGTAAACTGGCATAATCCACTGACACCAGAAGACCTGCACCAGTTCATATCAGCTGCATTAATTTATATTGGCTCAGGATTATTCTTCTGTGTCTTCTGAACTGGACACTGCTAATAACTAGTCCAGGTTACATGCCCAACACTGACCAGGATCTTGGAGATCCCCAACTGTCTCTAGCAGAGTGGTTCCTGCCCATCTGTACTTTCTACAGGATAGTTCAAATTGACAGTGCTGAGAGTTACCTGTCCTAATCATTAAAATCATACAAAATATCTCATTGACCTGTCACAGTGCGACACTCAAATAGCAGCAGCTACAGACAATAGATTCCTTGTCAGTTAAGAGGGGAGGGTGGGAGGAAGAGGCCGCAATTCTGAGAGTACCGTCCTGCATCCCGCACACACTTGCAAGGTATGTATTACAAAACCCCCAGCAACAAAGCAGCTTGTCCGGGCTTTGCATTACAATGTACTGGTGCTGTGTCCAAGGATCACGGCAGAAGGAACTCAATGAACAGGAAAATCTGTCCAAAATGACAGCCCTGCCTTTGACATAGTTTAGTTGCCACAAGTAGCTCTTCTGTGCTTCCCAGTGTCCATGGCCAGATGTGGAGTGAGGATGAACAACACTGCCAGATTGTTTTTCATGCACAGATGATTTTATTGTCCCGTGTGATAGAGCAAAGACATCCCCCACCATTATAACAACCAGACATTTATTTGCTAATTGGCTGTAGAAGCCTCTCTTCTTCTTCCTGATACTTTTTCTTTCCCTCTTCTTTCCTCCTGTTTTCAGTCCTAGTTTTCCTCACTCCTTCTGCTTTACTCCAAGGCTCTTCTCTCCCTCCCTCCATTTTATGTATTGAGAGAGTCTCATTTTTAGTCTGACAGTCCCAAGCAGAGCTGGCAGAGAGTAGCTTGATGATAAACGACAGGAAACTTAACCTTCCTAGTGTGGAATTAAAAATGCTTGAATTGTCTGGAGATCTCAAACAAGGGATTCTGGGAACATCCACAGCTTTTCAAACAAAAAATGCCCACACAGTGTTAAGTGTGTAATGGCTCAGTCTGACTAATAGACTCACAACTCCCTCTGATGCAGACGTACCAATTCTTTAGGTTTCTTTTGAATGCTTTGGGGAGGGAGGTTGCTGCTGCGATCTCAGAGAAATGAGACATTTGTCTTGTGAAAAAGCACAGCCATTTGTTTTTCATAATCATGCCCCTTTCATATTGCAATTAGAATGCTGCTGGGGGTGGGGAATGCAGAATGAAAGTGCACTCCCCTGTGGTCTGTTCTTCATACTTCAGGGGCTTTTGTACTGACTGAAGGATTGTGACTGAAATATACAAGAATTCATGTCACCATGTGCTCTATGCATGCCATGCCTCTGTATGCTCGTGTGTACATGCTATGCACCTACTTATATGTTGACTCTGTGCTTAGGATGTGTATGTGTCTCTGAAGTATACATTGAAGTTTTAATTGAATTGAAACTACATAAGACAAATGGAGTTCATTGTATGAGGCTGGATGGTCAGCTACGTTAGCTTGTGTCCTCAGCAACTTCTTTCTAAAGGTGCTTTCACACGTTACATTGCTGACCCAGCAAAGTGTTCCAGTAGCCAAGGTTTCAAACGTGCATTTAGTAGCATGGTTATCACCTGTTGGAGCAGCTACACTGCTAGACCCATCTTCATTTGCCGTTACATGCAGTTTACCAGGTTTTGGCAAGTGTATTGTGGAATGGATGCATGGCACACAGTGAATGCTGGTTCTGCTCATTGTTTGAGCAGGCATACAGAGTGAATTCTGGTTTTTACCATTGTTTGTGTGGGCAGGGCAGTGCTTTAGGAGGCAGACATATACACATAATTTGTGATTTAGGGGCCAGACATGCACACTGTGATTTGTGCAAGCAGTGCATTGTGTGGTATTCTTTGGCTGTCTCTTCTGTTGTTCACCCACATTGGAGCCATGGTGCTGCCATTTCAACAGGTTGCCCCCTTGCATTTCCTGCGTTTGACAGCATGGAGGTCTGCACCCTCATCCCCGTGATTGCTCAAGCAGTGCTCTCACCACCCAGGAAGTCATCGGGACCTGGATACAAACCCAAAGGCAGGTGAGAGAGCCTCTTAAGTTCAGCTCATAAAGAAGTTGAGATTTTGGCACTTCTGCCGCTGAATGGGAGCTGGTGCCTGGAGCTGAGGAGACAGAAGATGGAGCAGAGTAATGACTATAGTGGAGGATGGAGCAGGAGAACAAAGCACATTTCAGATCCATTTTTAGACACTGGATGAGGTGCCTTGTTTAAGTGGTGCATTTGGTTCAGGATGAGGCTCCTTCCCAGTGAAGCAGCTGAGCAGATAGGACAGGACAGTGTGAACCACTGCGAAGAGCACAGAATAGAGAGAATCTGGTATAGAAAGAATGAAATGAAGTGGATCTGTCACTTTCCCATTCCACAAGCCCATGTGAAAGAACTGCCTGAGCAGCTTTGGCCTGTACTGCAGCAGAAAGATACAAGAATCTGTTCTGCCATTCTTGTGGAGAAGCAAGTGGCTGTCACTCCTAGGAAGCTTGCTACCTGGACACCAGTTTGGCATGGAGCTGTCAGTCATCATCATCATCATGGAACTATATCAAGCTGTAAATGATGAGCTATTTGAAAGGATCATATAGCTTGGGAATAGAGAGGTAGTGATGGTGGCTTCAAGAAAAGCTTCAAGCTCAACCCAGATAAGACGGAGGTGATGGTGGTGGGGAGGGCGAAGGGGGTGGTGGCCCCCCTAGTTGGGGGGGTTTGCCCCCCTGTAAGCTCAGCAGGTTCGGAGTCTGGGGGTCGTATTGGACGCAGACCTGCGTCTGGAGCGGCAGGTGGAGGCAGTCGCAGATGTGTATAAGAGACAGCCCCCCCGTGGGCCATGATGTTACCCCTACCCCTGGTCCAGATTCGGGTTTATCCAAATGGAAATGGTGAAAACACTGCACCAGGCGGGGGGCATGAATAGCCGTCGCGGGTTCCCAGGAACAGTCCGCCACACTGTACCCCTTCCAATCCACCAGGTAGTGCAGTATTCTCCTGCAGAGTCTAACATCAAGAATATCCTGCACTTCATATTTGGGTTCACCTTGGAGCAATACTGGAGGGGGCAAAGTTTATTTTATTTATTTATTTATTTATTTTGTAAATTTTTACCCCGCCCCTCTTGCCATGCAGCTCGGGGCGGCTTCCATACATCAAAACAATAAAATCAATTAAAAGTCAGCATAAATATTATAAAATATTAAAACAGGGCCCAGGTTACTCAGGCCCGAGTTTGTTGCGTCGGCGTAACCTCTTTTAGAATGTGGGATGAATACGCAACGTTGAAGGCAATTGCGAGGGATAAGTGACTTCACTGACTTTCTTACAGATAGGAAATGGTCCGAAGAACCCGGCATCTAACTTTGCTGAAGGGCATGCCAATGGATATTAATGGCGGTCCAGCCAGACCAGATCTCCTACCTTGAAGTTCGGGGTCAGACCTCGCCTTCAATCAGCGTACCGTTTATGTCTGTTGAATCTTGGTTAACATCTCCCTTGTGCGAGTGTGTGCTAGTTGAATTTTTGCTATCAAGGCTCCCACTGGCAGTACCTGTGGCTGGGGGAGATCTGTCAGACTTAAGCGTGGTTGGAACCCATACGTGACTTCAAAAGGGGAGGTGCCTAAGGACGCATTTGGTGCATTATTGTAAGCAAACTCAGCGAGTGGCAAGTACAACAACCAGTTGTCCTGTAGATGATCCATGTAACATCTCAAATACTGCTCTAGAATTTGGTTTACGTGTTCTGCTTGACCATTAGCTTGTGGGTGATATGCGTTGGTAGAGCTGAGACAAGTACCCAAAGACTGAAGGAGAGCTCTCCAAAATTTGGATACAAATTGGGCTTCTCTATCAGATATGATTTCACTGGGTAATCTGTGTAATATAACTATGTGGGCGAGAACCAGGATAGCCATCTGTTGAGAAAAAGGCAAGCCCATGCAAACTACAAAGTGCGCTAATTTCGTAAAACAATCGATGACCCCCAAAACAGTATCGAATCCTTGCTAAGGGGGTAATTTTACTATGAAGTCTCTCTCAATGCATTGTCAGGGTCCTTGTGGTAGTGGAGATAGTTGTTAAGGTCCTGCTGTTTTCCGTCGCGTTTTTTGTTTGTTTGCACGTAGGTCAAACGGCTATCTGTATACGTTTTCACATGTGCTCATAGACCTGGCCACCAAAAATGTCGAGTGATAAGAGACATAGTTCACTTATATCCTGGATTGCCTGCCAGAGGGCTATCATGGTGTGTCTACAGTCTCGTCTGGTGTGCCTACAGTCTCTGTCTCATCTGCCAAAACTCTTGTTCATGCTCCGGTCATCTCTCGCCTCGATTACTGTAACCTCCTTCTTTCTGGCCTTCCTCGGTCTCACCTTTCTCCCCTCATCTCTGTCCAAAACTCTGCTGCCAGGGTCATCTACCTCGCCAGTCGCTTCAACCATGTGCAGCCCCTCCTCTCTTCGCTTCACTGGCTTCCCCTTCCTGAACGAATCCTGCACAAGCTCCTAGTCTTCACCTA
>QEPC01007989.1:694821-762025 GCA_003113815.1 Sphenodon punctatus
TTTATTTATTTGTTATTTTCTAGCCCTGTTTTATATGATACATTTTATATTTAATATTTGATATTTTAAAAGGAATTTTATTGTTTTTATTTGTTGTTGGAAGCCGCCCCGAGCTGCGTTGCAGGAGGGGGCGGGGTATAAATTTGAAAAATAAAATAAAATAAATAAATAAAATGGGCTTCTCCAGCTGCATAGGGGCAAATGATGGGACCCACGTTGCCATACTCAGTCCTTCTCCACAGCAGTCCAGATTACATCACCAGAAACGGTCTCACGTCATGGGTCTGCAAGCTGTGACAATGCACACTGGCAGGCAGGTTCGCTGATATACGTACAGCATGGTCTGAAAAGATTCATGATACAAGAATGTTTCAGATGGCTTCATTCTTGGAACAGATGAAGAAAGGGATTTATGGCCCAAGGAGATTGAAGGAGTCACCATGAGGCCCATTGTACTGGGAATCCTTTCTTGCCCTCTGAATCTGTGACTCATGGAGCCCTACCCAAGTGCCACATGTTGCATGGTGAAAGATTGTGCTTTTGGGTCCATAAGATACTTGATAGATTTATTTATTTAAGATTTTTATCTTGCCATATCCCCAAAGGTTCAGAGTAGCTAATATCACAATAAAACACACACATACACAAAATACAATAGATTAAAACCCCAAGATGGTATAAAATATTCATAAAACCTCCCATATCCTAGCCCTCTTAGGTCTTACACTGCCTCCAGAAGATGCTCAGATTAGGCTTAGGAGAACCTCTAAGGGAAGGGAGCTCCAAAACCGTGGAGCAGCTACCAAGAATGCCTCTCTGCGTGCCCGGGTCAAAGAGATCTGGACCAATGATGGGATCTGCAGGGGAGTGCTCTTGTCCAATCTTAGAGGCCATGGAGGAACATATGGGGGGAGAAGGTCCTTTAGATATGGAGAACTCGGGACGTTTAGGGCCTTATAGGTCAAAACCAGCACCTTGAATTGTGCCTGTAATGCTATTGGCAGCAAGTGCAGACCCTGGAGCAGTGGTGTAATGTGCTCCTGGTAACCCACCACCATCAATTTTATTTATCTTAGTTATTATTTGTTGATATTTGTACCCTGCCCTTCCCCGAAGGCTAAGGGTGGCTCACAACACACATATAATACAGACAGACACCACACCTGTCATCGTGTGGCCCATCTTTGTTGCTGCTGCTGCCCCGCCGATACTACTGCTGCCACTGCTGTTGCTGAACCCGCGTTTGGACCATCATTGCCACCATCATTGTGTACTGCACTCAACGTGTGGCCCTTAGCAAGACTGGGGGGGATTACGGGTGTGTGGCTTTTTTCTTGTTTTAACTTGTGGTTTTAAGGGGTTTCGGGGGGATGAGGTGGGTGTGGCTTGAGGGTGGGGGGCATGGGGAGTGGGTTAACCCCCCTGGTGAGAGGGTTGGAGGTGCACCCTGGGGGGGGCTGGCGAAGGGATAAGGGTGGCCAGTTTTTATAAGGCAGCTATGGGAGGGCGGCTGGGTTGGGAGGGTTGGGTATGTCCCCCCGGTNGTGTGTGTGTGTGTGTGTGTGTGTGTGTGTGTGTGTGTATCTCATTCTCTTTCTGAGTGGCAGGCTGGATGTATACATGTGCCAGAATTTACATAAGTTTATCCCAACCCGATCCTGCATTTCTTTCTGTGTGTATCACTTGCATGTATTTGTGTATGTATGTATGCATAAGTGGGCAATGAGCATTGGGGAGGGTTTTTGCCGCATACAGTATTGTGTGTATGCATGTGAGTGTGTAAACATGTCTACATCTTACAGGCCAGCCTATCATGGAGGGGTTCATTTCTGAGTGGGTTACCATGACAACAGCAAGAGCCCATGAATCTGTAAATAAAGCTTTATTTGTACTGAGTTGGAGAAGCATGCATTGCTGATCACTAGAGCAAAGCCACTTTTACAGCGAGAAGGGGCTTGTTCCAAACCTTTCAGAAATTCTCTTTCATGTAGATTAGTGTCTGTATCATCTAATCCTCTGAGCTTTGGCTAAGGTGCATTGGACTGGGGGTGGAGAACAGCAGGAGCATGATGGCTGGGGAGCTTCAGCATAACTCTCCTCTAGTAGTTGTGTCTTCACCCATAAATACACCATATTCCACCCGTGCCACCAAGCATTTAACACATCTTAATTCCAGAGGCCACAATCCTCCACCCTCTCTAGGTTGCTGTAATTTTGGGTTGATGCTGAAACTCTATCACCACAGGCACAGTTGTGCCTAAGTTCGGTTGGTACACTATTTGTAACTTAACACCCATGGCATAGTGCCTGGGCTGCATAAGCACAAAGGGGAGAGTTAAGGAGGGAATCCCATGCTCTTAATAATCTCTTACCTTGACTACTACAAGCTCCTTCTTACTGGCCTTTCCTGATCATGACCTCTCTCACCTTGACTCTCTTGCTTCTGTTCATCACTCCACTGCTAACGTCAGCCACCTTGCCCATCACTTTGATCGTATTCAACCCCTTGTCTGCTCCCTCCACTGGCTCCTTCTCCCTCTTTGCATACACCACAAATTCCTTGTCTTCACCTTCAAGGATCTTCATAACCTTGCTCCTCCTTATGTTTTGGCACTCATTTCCTGTTAACGTTCCCACCCAGAAACCTTGCTCCTCTGTGCCACCACCCTTGCCCACTCCAGAGTCTTCTGCTCCCTAAACTGTCTTTACCACTGCTTCAGTGCTGCTCCCCTATGCTGGGGGCACATTCACACATTCCCTGAACACATTTGTTCTGCTCCCTCCTTCCTAAAAACTTACCTGTTCTGTCAGGCTTTCTCCAGCTCCTCATCCCCACAGATTGCCCAATGCTGCTTCCTCTACTGTCCTATCATTCAGGGTCTCCTCCTCCCCAGTAACTAAGCTAAGCATGTGGACCTGTGACTCAACTACATGAATGTATCCTTGTCTCTCCCTATGCTCCCCCTTTCATTGTCCATTCTAGATCATAAGCCTCTCAGGACAGGGACCTCTAATTAATGATTATTCAGTGCCATGTATACTGCTGGTGCGCTATAAATATTTAATAATAAATAATAATGTTTGTGGTGTTTATTCTGTTTCCCAGCTTGCACAGGGGAGGGCCAGAGAGTCTGGGAGGCATCCAGAAGTAGAGATATCAAGATAACTCGATTTCCACAGCTTGGGCCAGTCTTTTTTTTTTTTTTTTTTAAAGAACTGTTCCTTTCTAGGCTCCTAAAAAGGGTCAGATCCTGCTTGGCATGTTGGGTGGCATGCTCTTTGGAAAACTAACTATGGGTGTAAACAGATGGACATGGAGGCTGCCCGCTCCTGGAGCTGTATCAGGGGTGCACCCCCATGTCCGCCTGCTTCCAGCCCCATGGGGGTCCACTTTAGATGGACCCGGCAGTTTCCTTGGGCCGTGATCTGACTGTGTGGTGTTCCACCCCCAACCCCCGGTGCACCATAAAGTTGCAGTCAATTGCCCAGTGCTCTAGGCTGGAGTCTGCAACTCTATGGTGCTGTCACGGGCAACGGCTGGCCAGGAGTGGAGCTGCAGCGTGGGTCCACCCAGCAGATGGACAGCAACTGCGCTCCTGATCGGTGCCCCGGGTTTGGCCAGCCCAGTCTGCTGGCAGCATTCTGGTATGTTCCAGATGAGCACTTCTGGTGGGGCTGCCCCTACTCCACTTTCACATCTGGCATGGGCACCTTTAAGCAGACCAGCCAGCCCAGAGGTGAAGTGGGCTGATGCGAGCAGAACCAGAGCTGCCATGCATTTAAAAGCACCCTATCTGTTTCTTACTAGTTGCTGCCGGAAGCTGAGTGAACACTTTTGAAAATCTGTCTCTGTTACTTAACTGAGCCTTTTAGAAAAGTTGGCCTTGACTCACAAAGGGAAATCTCTCTAGCTAGGGGCAGCTAATGCCACAAAGTACAAAGCTTGGTAGTGTCACTGCTGATGTCGCATATCTATGTGCGAGTCCCTTTGTGGTACTTACTAAGCTGCATGCCTCTCTTTGTGATAGTAAGGCATTAAATACAAGTGCAGATGACTCCTCTCCTTCACCTAATGCAAACCATGCAATTGCTGCTCAGTGGGTCTACTGCGTAGCCCTGGTCTCCTGCTGTCAAACCTGGTCAGATTTAGCTAAGCTTTGGGCATTATTATGATTGCAGAGAAATCACAGCGGACAGCTCCCCAGCTCTGTAGGAACCCCCATGAAGATATGCTGTGAGCTGTGAATGGGTGGTAGCTGTAGTCCGCACTGGCGTGCTACAGTACTGTGACGCTGAGTAGGCTTATGGACTGCACTGTAGTAGCAATCCTGGAGAGAAGGAGTGGCTCTGAATGCAGTTGAGGCTCCGCAGAGCCTGGAGGAATTTCATTCAATTGCTTTTCATTTCTTGTTTGAAAAATGTTCTCTAAGCCTGCAGCAGGGAAGGGCTGCAGAAAAAAGGCATCAGACTTCCCTCAAACAAGAAGGATCTTAAAGGATGATCGTTATTGAAGGATAGCATTTTGCTTATGACTCTAGGCTGGGACTCAGGAGACCAAGTTCAATTCCTGCCTTTGCCACAGACTTCCAGCGTGATCTTGGACATGACACCTAATGATTCTGTGCCTCAGCTTCCCCCTCTGTAAAAATATGGATAATATTTCCTTTCTGCCCTGGACATATCCATTGTAAGATTATAAGATCTTCAGGGCAAAGTCTCTCTCATTTATGTATGCACAGCACCTAACACAGTGGTATCCTGATAATGCTTGGAGTCATGGTAGTAATTATAGCAGGGGGCGTGTTCCACCCCCTGCAATTTTAGAGATAAGGAGGCAGAGTTTATGTGGATCAGCACCCCGCCCCCCCCAAAGGTTAGCTCAAATCTACTTCCATGCTGGGAGTCACTGGCGCCGATCCAATGCTGTGTGGATCCCATGCGGAGCCGCATGGGTCTGTGCACAGCCATGCACAGCAATACACAACCCGCGCGGAATCACATTGCCGGCACATTACAACTCTGCACGGCGATCCACACAGCATTGGATTGCGCCCACTGTTCCCTACAGCAATACAATTAATAAATGAGCATGAAAGAGAGATGCCTAGGGTAGAGATAGCCTAATAATGAGAGAGAGGGAGGAACCAGACAGCAGTGGTGCTAAAAGAAGGAAGGAGTGAAGAGTCTGGCACATGCTAGATGGAGGGGTGTAGGGACTACTTATCATGTCTGCACATGACACAAAACTGGGGTGCGTAGTTAACACCTTGGAAGTTAGAACTTGAATTCAAAAAAACTTGATAGCTTGTAAATCTGTACTGAAATCAATAAAATGAAATTCAACCAAGGATGGAAGTACCTGGATAACATACCTCACAGGGTTGTTGTGAGGATTAAAATTTGTTTTGTATGTAAAGCACTTCGAGTGCCATAGCAGGGGGGTGCTATATAATAATAATAATAATAAATTTATTTTATTATTTTATTATGTGAAAAAGATCTAGGGATTGCAGCTGATCACAAACTGAACATGAGTCAGCAATGTGATGTGGCTGCCAAAAAGGCTAATGCAGTTTTAAGCTGGGTTAACAGAAGCATTGGGTGTTTTTAGATGGATGTGGGGCTACGCACCCCCACAACTGCCCACTCCCAGCGCTGCCTGTTCAGGTTCAGATGGGCCCGGCGTGTTCCCCGGCCTGCGGTCCCCACCACCATAGAGTTTCAGGTGAATGCCTGATGCTCTAGGTTGGTGTCTGAAAATCTATGATGTTACCCTGGACAACGGCCAGCTGGAAATGGAGCTGCAGCTTGGGTCCACCCATCAGATAGACAGCTGCTCCGCTCTGGGCCAGTGCCCTGGACTTGGTCAGCCTGCTCCACTGGCGGCGCTCTGGGATGTTCTGGAGTGTCACTGGCGGGGCTGCCTGCTCCACTTCAGCATCTGGCATGCTACCTTTAGACGGACTGACCAGCACGGGGGCAGACAGCTATGTTTTATTCATCCAGGGTGGGAAAGGGGTAGTGAAAAGACTGGGAAAATACTATTTGGGCAGGGTGTGTTTGCAGCAGGAGGAAGGCAGGCGGATAGAAAATTAGAGGCAGGTTCAAGGGCGAAAGGAAGTCACTGTTAGCGTGGGGGGGGGGGAAGGTCAAGAGGAAAACAAAGCACATTGGATAGGAACGGACCCAATCTTGGTGTTTCATGCCTGTCTGGGTGTGGGGCAGGGGTGTGAGTTGCCTCCTAGTGTACCTGAGTTTGGAGAAATACTTGAATTTTGTGGGACTTTGCCAAGAGCGAGCTTAAAAGGCATCAGCCATTGACCAGAATTATCTGGCGTCAGTACTGTGCAGTCAGAGTGGAAAAATCTCTTCACCTGGGTCATCTTGGTTGTTTTTCATTCCCTTCATTACTGTGCTGCTGCATGTCAGTTCAGCAGATGTGAGGTGGAGAAGGAGAGGTGAGCATGGGGTCCAGAGCAGCATCTCTTCATGGGTCATGGTTTCCAAGGGAGGTTGGTAATCTCTAGGGACCTTGATGGCTCTCCTCCTCCTGCTTCTCTCACCCTTCCATACCTTTTCACAGATCTTTTAAGTATGGATCAGGGCTGCAGCAGAAAATACATTTCCTTTGAATAATGTATCCAATCCTCCACCCCCTCAGCACGCTGCAGTCTGTGTGAAGAGGAACTCTGCCTGCCGAAAGCCAGCACACAGCAGCTGACTGGAATTATAAGCAACTCTCTGGGAGATGGACAGAGAGCGCATCAATCCAGGCAGTATGGATGCTCTTCCCGTGCTCAGTGAATCACACACAGCGTCTGCCCATACCTGCCCCAGTCTGCCCACCCCCTGGGCTGCACGCTGGTGTCTTTTCACCCGTTGTGCGCCTCTTTCCGTATCCCATCTGCTGTTCTCTTGACTCAGTCCAAGTGGAGAAGAGCCAGGGTGTCTGCAAAGCGTCTGCGCCTCCCACCCACGGTGCAGCCCACACCTTTTAAAGGGGTCAGTAGAATGGTGGCGCTGAGGGAGGGAGTGGAGTTAGCATTGGAGCCAGATAGTACAGGAACAGACCTCCAGGGAATGTGCACTGCACTGATGAGGAGAGGGAGTCTTCCTGGTAGGGACTGGTGTAGATCCTAGTTACTGAAGAGGGTGGGGGATGTCATTCAGCATTTATTTATCATAAACAAAATCAGTCCCACTCGCATGAGCCCCCTCTATGAATTCCAGCTCTTGATCCCCTCCATCCGTCCATGTGGACCATTCATCCCTTCTATAGCCACAGTTTGGCTCAGAGCATCTATTGGTTTCATATATCTGCTCAATCCAGATTTTCCTCCACATTCTTCAGTCAGCTGGCTAGAACTCCATCTACCTCAAACATCCCTATAGTCCCCTTCCTCCCACAGCAATAGAACTCTCACTTTGTGAATGAATTCCCATCAGTCATTTAATCACTCCTTCAAATCTCCATATCATCTTCAAGTTATCCTTCTGTCCATCCTTTATTCTTGCAAGTATCTTGTTCAGCCTGTCCATCAGCCATTTTCTGACTCTGCTTTGGCCATGTCCCAGTGCAACCATCTGCTCCAGCCATGTTAAACCAGTACAAACTGTAGCAGAGAAAAGCCTCCTATAACCCAATCCTACACTTCTTCCTTGACAGGGAGTTTGCCAAAGAGAGGGAGCGAGTGGAGAACCGCCGAGCCTTCATGAAACTGCGGAGACAGCAACAGATTGAGCGGGAGCTGAATGGCTACCGGGCCTGGATAGACAAAGCAGGTGAGGAGGTGGTGAATGGAAATGCTTCTGGGGTTGGCCTGGCAGTGCGGACGGTGGAGTGGAACTGCTGCACTTCCTCTGTAGGGCAGCTGGTGTCTGTAAAGTGGGAGGCTCCAAGCATTCATGAAGTATTTATGCTACACAGGGGGTGAGTCTCTGTTTCCTTGACATTACCCCCTCCCCTAAAAGACAACTTCCATTTTCATGAAAATGTCTACAAAAACGGAACAGTTGTTCTAATCCAGTCCTATCTCCATCCCCCCATGCATAGATTCTCTCTCTGCCTCAGTACTTCCCCAAGATGTATTTCACTGGGGCAAAGATACTCTGCTTAGTCACACATAGCAAGATTGTGTGATGGAGGTGTGGAACAAGTGTAACTGAGGCACAGGCGTGTTAATATGGAGAAAATTCTGCCCTTGGTTACAAATGTCGGAGACAGGATACTGGACTTGATAGACCGCTTGATAGACCATTGGACTGACCCAGTATGACACTACTCATGTTCTCATGTGCGACATTAGAGAAGTCAAATGGGATGCAAAAGACTTGTCCTATCTGAGAGAATGGGATTCTGTGTAAATAATGCAGGTTTAGATCCCCAGATTGAGTGGGTAAGTTGTCTAGGGCAATGCAGCTGACAAACCAGGAGGACAAGCAAATTTTAGGGGCCATTAAAGTGATTTCAATTACACAGCTGAACCACTTGAACTCTTTTGCCATAATAAGGAGATCATAACCTTATACAAATGTCCCTTCATTTTACTAGTAGCCACAACAGCAGCTAAAATGCACCATGTCCCCCAGTCCTGCATTGATTCTGCACTGGTAGATTCTTGTGCATGTGCTTAGCTGCTGCTTCAGAAAAGGCCAGCATGATTATTCTGTGTTATGGCTTTCCTCTCATTCATATATGCTGCCCAGAACAGAATCCACAAACTATAGAATTGTTCCCCACTGTCACATCGGTAGCACTTCCACCCCAGTGTGGGCACCAAAGGGGGTGGAGGGTGTCACACAGCCCTGCATTGCGTGATGGAAATTATGCTAGAAATGGGCTACCCCCACCCCTCGAGAGGAGCATCCCAGGATCGCACCTTCCAGGATCTCTGCTCCTGGAAGTTCCCCCACCCCTGCGCTGGTCTGTAAGCGGCCTTACTCGCACAAGTCCAATTCAGCGTCTCAAAGAGGTTTATTGGTGGTTCCAGCACAGCCATCGATTCTAACGTTCCCACTCCTGCAATCTCGTCCTCTATCTGGGTTGCAGGACCCTGAACAGCTTACAGGCTGAACTGTCACCCAGGGAGATCCTCTCTCCTCTGCAGTCCCTGTCAGATTCACCCAGCTTTGTTTTCATTCCCTGCTATAATCCACACAGGGGCAGAGTCACAGGGATGGCACAATCAGCTTCAGGGGGGACTTTTTCCACACCCAGGTGTAACTACAGTCCAAATAGGGGCTGCCTCGCTTGAACTGACTGGGTTGGCTGCAGGAAAAACAAGTTCCCTGGTTGCCAGGAGAAGCTGCTTCTAGGGGGTTGTGCAGCTTCCCTCCCTGTCACTACACTACTCACTCCCGCTTGTCACCCTTCCTGTGGGATTCATCCTACCCCCATGGGCCTTGGGATTTTGTCATACGGGTCTGTTTTGTCTTCCTTCTCCTGGGGCCCTCCTTTGTTCACACTCTGGCCTCTCTCTCGGGACCTTGGGGCATCAGGGCCTGATACGGCCGTGGGATCCTTGGCTGCCAAATAATTTTCCATCAGCAGCATAGCCTTGGCTAACATACCTGGATTGTGTTTTAGGATCCAGGCCCTACCCCCACCCCCAGTGGGAAGGATATGCATGAATTGCTCCAACAGCACTACGACCGCTTTTACACATGACAAACGTGGGTTCTTATAAGTGCTCAAGATAATATGGGATGTTATAAATGCTGGAGTTTTGTAATGTGTGAACACACTATTCCCCTTTTATGCAGCGAGATCTCACAGCCTTTTAAGTCACGTCTGGTGGGTCTTACAAGGCTGTGAGAACTCACTGCATAAAAGAGGAATAGTATGTTCACACATTACAAAACTCCAGCATTTATACCATCTGGTATTATCTCAAGCATTTATAAGAACTCCTTTTTGTCATGTGTAAAATTGGCTACCTCGGCCACCTGAGCCTCTGTCCAGCCCTTGGGACTGAGCCAGCACCAGAAATGTTCTCATAGCTTCTGGGCCACTGTTTGGGGCCAATTTACATGGGGATAGTGCTCTTTAAGAAATCACCAGCAATAATTCTCTGCCTTAATATCAAAATAGTCTAATATGGCAGTTTTTACCTTGCCGTAGTCTTGGTCTTCACTGAGCCGAGATTCCTATATGTGGCTTGAGAGGCCCCTGCCAGGCTTGGGGCCAACAGGATTGTGCAGTGTTCCTTGAGTCACTTGGCTGCCTCAGCTACCCATTCAAATATTGTAAGGAACACCTCTGGGTCATTGTCGGGACCCATCTTGGTGACCTTCTCCGGTACTGTGGGGCTTATGGATGAGGGCTGTGTATTGGGGTCCCTTGAATCCCTGCCCTGGAGCTCCCCACTGCTGGTGCGCCTGGTGTTGGGTTGCAAGATCCCTCATCAACTGCTGTTGCTGCTGTTGCTGGTGCTGCTGATCCATCTTCTGCTGTTGCTGAGATACTAGCTGGTGCAGCATTTCTTGTTGCTTCTGCTGCTCTTGGACCATCTGCCACTGAAGACTGTCTGCCGTCCATCCATGTCAGCAGTTTTTCAAAGACCTTTTGTCTCTCTTTCACCGATACTGCAGTTTCTCCCTTAAACTAGGAGTGAACAGATGCCTGTATTCTTCGTCAGTTGTGATGTCAGTAGCACCCTACCCCAGTAGCACCCGTATCCCAGCATGGGCACCAAAGTCACACAGTTACTTGCACAAGTCCAGTTTAGTATCTTAAAGGGTTTATTGGTGGTTCCAGCACAGCCACAGTTTCTAGCATTCTCACTTTCACAATCTCTCCCTCTGTCTGGATTGCAGGACCCTGGACAGCTCACAGGCTGAATTGTTACCCAGGGAGATCCTCTTTCCTCTGCAGTCCCTGCCAGATTGGCCCAGCTCTCTTCTCATCCTCTGCTATATACCACACAGGGCGGAGTCACAGGGATGATCAGGCTAGATTTAAAGGGGCCTATTTATTTATTTATTTATTTAAAATATTTTTAACCCACCCATCCTACCACAGGAAGCTCTGGGCAGCATACATCAAATATAAAAAAATATAAAAACATCTATAAAATACACAACAAAGAATCCCTAACCACCCCCCACCCTCACCCCATTCCCCCCACCCACCCAATCATCCATTGCCCCCTCACACCGGGCAACACCCCTCCCTCTATGTGCCCCCACCTCACACNAACGTCAAAACAAGAGGAGATCTGGGGTCAAATGGACCTCCACAGACAGGGAGTTCCACAGCTGAGGAGCAGCCACCGAGAATGCCCTCCCCATTGTAGCCCAGGGGACCTCCAGGAGAGCACCCCCTGATGACCGCAGGGGCCGATCCAGAGCCTGGGGGGGTGAGGCGGTCCAGCCATGGCCTGTCTCATCGCACTTACCCTAGTCCTTCAATGAGTTGAGAGTCTCAGTGGTGATTTCCTGTGGCAGGTAATTATCCAACTGTCTTTAGCAACAGAAAGGGCTATACAATACCTTATATCATACCATATACCAAGTTTGTATGTTCACATGGTGAAAATCTTTACAAGTTGAGCAAAAATGTATGTGGTGACCTAGCATAACACTTAGTAGATCTGCGTGGGATGAGGACATGTCAGATTAGAAAATCTTTATTCTGTGGGGCATGTTTTTGATACATTATCCACCAAAAAGAGTTAGTGTCAAGATGGTATTGCTATGAGGGCAGAATGGAGGTTGTTCATCAACCTTAACTGTGAATTGTAATGTTTCCAGCAGTATGTGGTAAACATTTCCCGTAGCTCTGAAATTCCAAGGTTTCTAATTGTTTGGGTTTTTTAGTGTAGTTTTAGCTAATACTATTAGAAGCTCAAGTACACTCTAAGTGCTGATATGCAGCTGCAGTCTTCAATCCACCTTAAGTATTTGTATGGCTATGTGACAAGGTGCCTTTCTGTCTTCCTCCACGTCCTTGCAGGATCGGTTCCCCCAAACACTTGCACAGGTGGGGTTTAGTTTAGTTTCATCTTTATTCTTTTCACCATCCCCACAGTTGCCAACAAATAAATACACCACAGGTATGAGCCCTCTCTAGACTCCCAGCATTCCCACCCCACCTCTCCTACAAATACCTTACAGGGCAGGTTCCTCCATATTCCCTATAGCTTCAAGACCCAGGCCAGCTCCCTAGCTATAGTCTGACTCTGCAGTGCTTTCCCTGAGCTCCTTCTGTTTTGAAAACTCACAGCAGACTGCTCTTACGGCCTCAGAATAGAGTGTGTCCAGTGACAAGCAGACCTTCTTGCCTGCTCTGTCACAGGCATAATCCTCCAGGCAGATAGCACTTGCACTTGCCCAGGCCCGAGTCCCATTGAAGTGAATGGGATTACTCCAGTGCTCTTCACCCAGAGGATGAAGCTTTAGGTCAGAGGTGGAGAAACTTTTCCCTCCCAGGGACCACTTTGAAAATTAATACAATCTCCAAGGACTGCATAGAAGTTGATGGGAGGTTGCTTAAGGGTGGATTCAGGAGGAGGAGGGTCCAGATCATGTATATGTGCCATGAACTTGTCCCCATCCTTGGGTGTATGCCCTCATCTCTGCTCCCTTATCCTAAGCTCAGACTTTTAGTGTCTGGGGGTAGCAACTGAACCCAGGGACCGGATCCAAAACCTGGGAAGGGGCCAAATAAAACTAGCCACAGGATGCATTTGGCCCAGAAGCTTTGGACCTTCATGAGGCTTTCTTGCAGCACTGAGGGTTTGTGTGGGGTTGGGCATTTGATTGAGTTGTTTATCGAGATATGGGTGTAAGTTAAAAAGGAACTCATTTATTTTTCATCTGCTTCTACTGCTGCACAATTTGCCCTGCTGCCCCACTTTTTTTTGCCCCAGAAATTTTACCCTATTTTCTTAACATGCATCTCCATGTAATTGGAGGCTTTTCTGTACATCCCAGAATTCTAAGTAGATTTTGCCAACACCCCTTGTTTTCTAATGTGACTCTGACATATTTTTTACATTGCTCTTTGTCACTGAGGAATTCAGGGGATGGTTGTTACTTGATACTTGGGTTGAATGATGCAGGGACAGATTTTCAGCAAGAAGGGACAAGCTTTTGCAAAATTTTCAAAATACATTTGCAAAAATGCATATAATTTTTAAAAAGATAACCCTGAACCACAAAGCTCAGCTGTGGATCTGCATCCAAGCTTTTCCAGTGCGTAGGATCTAGGGTTCGGACTCATACCTCTCTGTCTTTGAAATGTTATGCTATCTCATGCCAGTGTACTTCCTGGTTGTGTCTTGTAAGATAAGTGGAAGCCTCAAAATGCTACAAGAAGCTTAATCTGATAGTATTTTGGGTCTAAGTAGAAGCAGGAGGTAACAACATCCTGTGAGCGACTGTTCTCCTGAGATGAACAGCCAGGTTTTGCAAACTCAAGACATTTGTCAAACTCTGAAAGCTCAAGTGTTTATTCCATTCCAACTCCCAAACTCATTCAGATTCCCCATTACCTTGTGTTCAAGAGCAATTCCAGTTTTAAGGTTCATGTTGTTCATCCAAGCCAAGTTCCTGGTCCCAATAAACATTGACTCAACCCCCAGTGAAACCCTTTCCTGATGGGAAGCGCAGTTGCGTCAGAAACTAAAATTTGGCGGGGAGGGGAGGTAGTTTCTAACAAAAATTTTCATTGGAAAAATTCTGTTTTGGGTAAACCAAAACATTTTAATTTGGATTCTGAATGGAAATGTTATTGTTTGGTTGCACTAAGGAGACTGGGGGAGGATATCTTAATGCACCATGAGTTGGGCTCATTCTGTCTTATGGGCTCTAAACCCACAATTTCCATAGTAGAAAAGGGGAAATAGTATCTTCATTGGGAAGACACAGTAAAATGAAAAAGAGGGACCACTTATTTGATTTCAGTTTTTAGACATTGAAAGCTGACATCTTGGAGGAGATAGCAGCACAGCCTGGAGTATAGTTTTTCAACCACTGTTAAATCATGCTTGTTCACTTACTGGCTAATACTCAGAAGTCAGTGACCCAGAGTGCCACTCTCAGTTTCCACTACAAACTAGCTAGCTCCTAATCTATGCCAATAGTGCTGCACAAGGGGCATAGCTGTAATAGTGCCAGGGGTGGTGCAATTGCATTGGAATCCATGAGCCTGTGGCCACTGGAAGGAAGGTGGGCCCATTCCACCTGCTAAACTGCACCAGGGCCCATTCCAGCCTAGCCAAGCATCAGCAGCAGCAGCAGCTCATGGCCAGGCATGTTTCTCTCATGTGGTGGAGTTGCCCCCCTCTGCTGCATGGTTGTTTTTTGTCTTTCTTACCTCCTTTTGGCACACTCTACCTCCTCTTGTTCACACTCCTTCCTCCCGCCTCTGCAGGCTGAGAACTCTGAGCTTTTTAATATTTTTTTCTGATGCATCAGACACTTAGAAGCGATTTACTAACCCATTTGTTTTTATGTAGAAGAAGTAATGCTGGCGGAAGAGAATAAAAATTCTGGGACGTCAGCTTTAGAAGGTAAGTAAAACATGGCACTCTCTCAGGAATGTGCATTCCCTTCCTTCTATTAAATACAGCTTCTGATTAAAGCTACTAGAATAATGGAAATCCTGTGCTTAAGTAGCAGGGTGGGGGTCGAGTTGCCACCTCCCTCGAGAAAGAAACCTGTAGGGGATGGGACCACATCAGAGGGGGCAGAGCATTGCAACATTATGATGCTCTGTAGGGAGCCGTACCACATCAGAAAGGTGGCTGGACAAAGGAGCTGTCATGATCCTTTCTGATGTAACCACACTGTCGTAGAACATAGTGACACCACAACACTCCCTAGGGAAGGAACCATGCTGAAAAGAGTGCAGGAAAGTCCCTGGGGGCCATCCCCTTTCCGACATGGCCCCTAGAGACCAGAGACTGTCACAACCTGGAGTCTCTGGGTGAAACCTCGAAGGATTAAAACCCTAGTGGGGGGGAAGGGTGTCTCATCCACTTAGGGAAGGTCCAACATACAGGAAAAACACTCTGGATCTTCTGCCTCTTCTTTCAGTTGTAGGATCGGTTTTCCTAGTGGACAGAGCATTGGGCCAGGACTTGGGAGATTCAGGTTCAATTTCTGGTTCCATCCATCATTGCTGAATGACTGTGTTGTCCAATTCCCTTCAGTTCCTCCATCTTTCATTGGTGACAATGATGCTTGCTATCTTCTATATCCAGGGCTGTGAAGTCTAAGGATGAAAAGTGCTTTATACAAGGTGGTTGTTGATGATATTTTAAACTATTACTGCAATGGGATTCTCTCCTACTTTGGGGTTGCCCTGTGCTCCGTAGAACTGGTGGTAACCTCTCACTGTTAGGGAGGGTTCTGTGTGCTACAGAACTTGGATTCAAACTGCTGCCTTTCTATGTCTGATTCATTGTTGTGCTGGAAACTGAACTTCAGCTTTGATTGGCTATTTTGGAGTGATCCTTGAGGATGTGATCTGTCACTCTGATAATGGCATTTGGGGGTGGTAGTTACTGCAGCTCCTATTTTCTTCCTCATTTCTAGTTCTCAGGAGAGCAACCATCAAAAGGAACCGGACAGAAGTCATGAATCGTGACTCAAGTGATGAACGTGTTGATATCTCTTCTGTGGGTAAGTTGTATCTGGCATGCCAGTCAGTGTGAAGGACCTAACTGGAATCCAGAGTTGTTTCCTCCTACTGATATCTGTAATACAGTGGAGAATATTCCAAAAGCATGGGACGAACAATGTCCAAGTAGAGATAGGCCACCCTAAATTTTACTTTTCTGTTACAATTGTTTGTGGAGGGAGCTGTACTATAGAGGCTGGTAGGCTATGCCTTCCTGTAGTAATGGAGACCTTAAGTTAGGAAATAATTATACTCAGTTGAGTCTAGAAGATCCTGGAAAGGGCACAGCTACCCACATTAATAGTACACAAGTAAGATGGAGGAAGAGATAGTTATATCATCAACATCTTTTGAGAATACTTAAACAAACATTTATTTGGCCATCCTAATGAAGAGGACAAAGAGCCAATGTCATGGCACATTCCATAGAACCATGGGCAGCCACCCCAGACCCCACTCCCAGGGGACCCCCATGCTACCTGACCTGCACGGCCGCTTGCCTGCCTGCCCAAGCCCCTGCCCCCAGCAGCAGCCTGGGCGGGGCGGTGGGCAGAGGGGGAGGAACTGCCACCACCCCCACCTGCCTGGGTGCCTCACTGCTTTTGCTGGCCCCACTGCAGCGCTGCTCTTCCTCCTGCACCACCTGCTCATGATGCTTGTGCTGCAGCTACCTTCAAATGTCCCACTGTGTTGTGCACCTCTGCGCACATGTGCACACCAGGACCAGCCATTTCCTCGATTGGGCATCTTGGGACATGTAGTCCCAGCATGCCAGATTCAGGAAAATGGCTAGCCCTGGCATACGTACATGCGCGGAGGTGCACAGCCAGCATGGAGCAGGCATGACTAAATACAACGGGAGGCCAGGCGGTGGCAGCAGCAGGTGCATGTGGACCCTGGGCCTGCCGAATTCAAGTGAGTGTGTGTGAATATGTAAGTTTTGAATGTGTCTGCAGGGAGGGGGGAGGGAGTTTGTTTGAATGACTCAGTGTGTGTGTGTGCGTGCAAGAGAGAGACGTGAGAGCTTGTGTGAGAAAGAGAATGAATGTGAATGCGAGTGTGTATGTGAGAGAAAATGAATGTGTGTGTGAGAGAGAGAGAGAGAGAGAGAATGAATGTGTGTGAGAGACTCAGAGTGTGTCAGAGAATGAATGAGCATGTGTGTGCGAGAATGATTGTGTGTGTGAGAGAGAGCATGTGTGTGAGTGTGTGTGAGAGAGATGAGTGAGTGTATGGGTGAGAGAAAGATGAGTAGGTGTGGGAAAGTGGTCAGAGCTGTGAAAAGTGGGCGGGGCTATGGGAAGTGGACAGAGCTGAGGGGGCCCCACATTTTGTTTTTGCCTTGGGCCCCACAATTTCTAAGGCTGGCCCAGCACAGAACTAAAGCAGCAGCAGCATTCTATCTAAATATAAACAACGTGGGAAAACAGGCTCAAATTAGGGGTGGTTGGCACCATTTGACTTCTGTGTTATTTACTTGATTGGTATGGTAAGAGTGTATGTTGTATGTATATATATGGTCAACTGGTCAGGAGGGAGCTTAGCCCAGCCATTTCTACTCAAGCTTTGCGTTTCCATAACTGCCATGCCTCACTAATATATTTTGGGCCTTCTCTCCCTATCGTGCCTCAGGTACCCCTCTTGCTCGTGTCAGCATCAAGAGTGCTAAATTGGATGGTGCCTCCTACTTTCGGCACAAGGAGCGTCTCCTGCGCATCTCTGTTCGGCATATGGTCAAATCCCAGGTGTTCTATTGGCTCGTCTTGAGCATTGTGGCTCTCAACACTGCCTGTGTGGCTATTGTCCATCACAACCAGCCTGCATGGCTCACCCACCTCCTCTGTAAGTGGTGGGGCTCTTTGTTTATTCATGGACAGAACCAAATTCGGAAATTCGGTTTGGTTCAGTTCGGAAATTTGGTTCAGTTCGGAAGGTCAGTTTGGTTGACCGAACTATTCGAGTTCGGTCTGAACTCCGAACTTCCAAACAAAGTTCAGAAATTCAAACCCCATTAAACTAAATGGAATATTATCTTTTAGGGATGGGCGAACAGAGTTGAGTTCGGAAATTTGGTTCAGTTTGAAAATCAAGTTTGGTTCGGAAGTTCGGTTCAGTCGACTGAACTGGTCGAGTTCGGTCCGAACTCCGAACTTCCAAACTGCATTCGCCCATCCCTAGAAAAAGTATAAGAACTGCCCCCCAGGTCAGCCATATGCATAAGCAGAGCATGCTACTAACTGCTTGCAGCTTTGAGAAATTTCAGCATATGGCTTGGTTTTGTTCCTTCCAAGAGCAACTACTCACAACCTGTTACTGGAGCAGTTTTATCTGACTCTGGGCGTGATTATCCTTCCCAAATCTTTTAAATGAGGAATTTACTCCACTGAGGTCAATGGAGTCAAACTAGTTTAAAAGTGAAGTGAAAGCAGAGTTAAGTCCACTTCTTAGCAGAATCCAAAATATTGTGCACAGCCACTGCCTCTTAATTGAAATCCTTATCAGTGCTGCTACATTCCAGTGGACAAACAGCAATACATACCATTGTACTCGTGTTATTCAGATAAAAAAAGTTTTCCAGCAAGGTGTCTGCTCCATATAAATAGGAAGAGGAGATATAAGAATAGCAATAAATTTTGCACTCCTGTATTGCCTTTATCCAGGGATCACAAAGAGATAATTAACACCTCTGTGAGTAGATAAGAAACGTGGAGAGATCCTATTGCCCATGACTGAAAGGCATCCATCCCTGTGCACTGCAACAGCACACAACATTATACTACTCCAAGTGAGAAGCATGCAGTATCCAAGTGAAACTGAGGAAGTTGTTAGGTAGGCCTAAGAGTATTGGCAATTAGGTTTTGATCAGGGCAAAATGATTCATACACTTAAGGTGCAGTCTGTCATGGGTTGGAGGTCCGCACCCCCACTTTACCGGGTCCTTTCTTTGTGAGTAAGTGATTCAGGACCACAGCCTTTTTTGAAAAATGCCATAGATTTTTAAAGGCCATAAATTATCATAACGTCACATCCCATTCAGTTCACAATAGTACGGTACTCCTAAGTACCAGGTCAGGACCTTGATCCAGTACTGATGGACGCCCTAGTCTGCAAAGTACCTACCATAATAGGAGCCCTATTGGAGACTGGGTTGTGAGAGCAGTTAGTCAAAAAGGTCTGCATGAAAAACAATATTCCTGAAAAACAGGATTTTTAATCACCCCCTTTCTGCTGATAAGTTTGGTTGGAATATTTTGAGAATTATTTTCCCTTTATTTTTGGTTGAAATTTCCGCCCCTTATTTTTACAAAAATGTTAAATATTTTACAAAAAATCAAGCAAAATGTATGTGAATATTAAGAAACAATGCTTCAGAAGCATTTCAATTTTAAGATGCGGAATAATTTTTAAAAACCCAAATATTTGCCTTTTGAACAGTGTGAAACAAAAATCTTGGTTGGAATTTCATATTTTCCCATGAAAAATATTCAGTGAACTCCACTTCAGAGGGATGAATATGTCCTCCTACTGTTTCACCTTCAAATAACCTCTGATATTCACTGAAAATCCCAATGCATTTTTCACAAGCCTAGGGTTGTTAACCTTCTAAGTTCTGGCCAAATTGCAATTGTGGGGTAACTGAATCCTGGCTGCTGAAGTATATTATTTGGAGAAGTTCTTCAGTTCTGCTTCTAAAGCTGTGATGCAATGTGCTATTAACCAGCTGATGCATCTCAGATGTAGCTGCACCCTCTCTTCTGTGACCCTCTCTCAAACACAACTTGACAGGTTAATTTGGAAGTGCAATTCTCATTGGTCCCATGACCTCAACACATATGCCCACTATCTGATGACAGACAGACTTCCTCCTTAGGTCTCCAGAGGCAATCTCTGGGATCCCCTACCTAACTTAACTGCTACATCTCATCCTAAAATGTACTGCATCTATTAGTGAAGTCTGTTTCTGGAACTTGCACAATGGTCTTTTGTGCAATGCCCCACAAAACCTAGTGTCTGTGGCAACACATTGGCAAAGTGGTATCTTTATCCAGCACCGGAGAACAACAGCTTAAAGGGATAACTCCAGTAGCTGATGAGGTGTGCCTGTAGTTCATACGATAGGGGAATGTGGTGCCAGCCCAGAGTTTCAGCAGCAGATATTTCTGGGTACGTTGTATCTGCGTGTGCAGAAATTTTGAAGCACTGCTAAGAGGAAGCAAAGTTATAATCAGTGCACCTGCATTTATCTGTTTCAGACTATGCAGAGTTCCTGTTTCTTGGGCTCTTTCTCCTGGAGATGTCTTTGAAGATGTATGGAATGGGGCCACGCCTTTACTTTCATTCCTCTTTCAACTGCTTTGATTGTGGGGTAAGCAATCCCTAGTCTGGTGTCATGAAACTACTGCCAGTGGTACAGTGCAGAACAGTCCAGAATGGTTTACAAGTCTGTGGGTGGGGGTTTACTACTAAACATCCTTGGGTCAGGGGGTTAGACTAGGTAGCTCTTGAGGTACCTGCCAAACATACAGCATTATGATTCTGTGATTCAAGAGAGGGGAGGAATTGCAGGTAAAAGGAATGGATGGGGAAGAGAATGCCCTGAGAGGGGACAGGAAAGCCAACCGGTTAGTCTGTTGTGGCAGTGTTGAGATCCCAGCTC
This sequence comes from Sphenodon punctatus, assembly GCA_003113815.1. Taxonomy (NCBI): domain Eukaryota; kingdom Metazoa; phylum Chordata; class Lepidosauria; order Sphenodontia; family Sphenodontidae; genus Sphenodon; species Sphenodon punctatus. The sequence goes on from QEPC01007989.1 coordinate 715,104, forward strand.
CAGACTGCAGCGGAAAGGAAACCCTAGAATTATATGAAGGAAGATGACTTGTCTGTGATGTAGTTCTAGCCTCTCAAGGCCTTTCTTGCACCCAAAGGCTCTATTTCTCAGAGGTGTTTTTGATCCCTCAGGTCACCGTGGGAAGCATTTTTGAAGTGGTTTGGGCTATCTTTAGACCTGGAACCTCTTTTGGAATCAGTGTCTTACGAGCCCTCCGGCTTTTGAGAATATTTAAAATAACCAAGTAAGTAGAGCAAAGTAGTGAGTGTCCCTGTCTGTCAGATCCCAGTTCCCCTCCTCCTAAACCAGGCCTTTCTCTATCCCTTTTCTGTGCCCAAGTTTCTACCCCTCCCATCATACAGTCTAACTCCCCTTGCCTCATGCAGGCCTATTGCTTCTAACACTACAGCTCTCTTTGGATTTTTCAGGTACTGGGCATCACTGAGGAATTTGGTGGTCTCACTGATGAGTTCTATGAAGTCTATTATCAGCCTGCTGTTCCTCCTTTTCCTCTTCATTGTAGTCTTTGCCCTGCTGGGAATGCAGCTATTTGGTGGCAGGTAATTGATAACAATCAAGGGAAGACAGGGAATGCTTCTTTAATGTTGTTGCTAAAATACAGTTTTACTATGGCTCCATTTCTAAAGCACCCTTTGATCTGGACATCCCTCAGATTCTCACACTTGATTACTCATAAATTAGGGCTAAGATTCTGTCATGGTATTTTTTCTAAAAGGTCATGACTAGGTCATGGTAGAAAAGATAAAAAGTCACGGAAAAGTCATGGGTCAAAAAAAGTTTATTCAGTGTTTCTTAACATATCATATTATTAGATTGTAAGCTCGGGGCAGGACCCCCACTTTCCCTTATCTCACTTAGAATGAAAGCCCCAGGAAGGAGGGAAGGTAGAGCAAGGCATGAGGAAAGGCAGAGGAAATGCTGCTGTCTCCTCCATGATGCCTTTTCTAGCTCTGACCTATGCCCTCTGCCTCTAGCCACACCGCGCTCAGAAGGGGTGCGGTATCCACGCTGCTCTTCTGGGCGGAACTTCTCAAGCTCTGCCCTCCACCTCTAACCATGCCGTACTCAGAAGCGGCGGGGTTTGGAGAACCCCAGAGACATCAGTGCAGCAGCCGGTGCTGACGGTAGTCTCCACGCCGCTCTTCTGGATGGCACCTCTCTTCTCTGGGGTGAGTCAGAGGTGGCTCCTCCAGTTGTTTTTAGGCAGAAGTCATGGAAAAGCTGTAAAAGTCACAGTGAGGGGGGAAATTCACTAAAAGCCCCCTTCGCCGCGGGTAATCCCGGCGACGGGGAAATTGCCGCGCCCCCGTCGGGGATACAGGAGTCAGGAAGCCGGCGGCAGGCGCAGCGTGATCGGGCCGACAGGGCCTGTTGCCAGGGCAACCGGAGTGGCGCATGAGCAGAGGAGCCGCGCCAGAAACGAAGAGCGGTACCCGCCCTTTGTAGAGAGGGCGGGGCCCGCAGGGAACAGCCTCAGTCGGCGTGGACGGGCAATCAGGCAGCCCCACCCACCTCACCCTTCGTACTGTGGTTTGACTGGTTGCCACTACGGAGCCGAAGGGGAATTTTGGCAACTAGCCTAATTTTAGGGTTGCTTGTTTCGCCCCTTCAACAGTGCGAAGTAGGTTAAATAGGTTGATTGGCAAGGTAATTGGACCAGACAATGATAAAACCGCTAATTACGGAACGATTGAACATGCACCGAAGAATTGGTAATAGCAAGATTGGAGTACAATAAGAAATGGGATTGATCGTCGCACTTTGCGGGGGTCCAGTATACTACAGTAGGTAAATAGGTAAGAATAGGATAAGATGAGTCATCTCCTTAAGAGATGGGGTAGGTGACACCCTGTGCGAAGGGAGAGCAGTACGCGCAGGGGTCATCACCCTGGGAGGCGTACCAGGTGATGCCGGTAAGTACACGAACGGTCTGCTGGCCTTGCGGGTACTCACCTCCTTACTCAAGCCCACAGTTGGGCCCGTTCCCTTTCGGCCAGAGCCAGAGTGCTGTCGAAGGGAAAAGTTGGTTGGTTAGTACTGACTTGGGAAGGTACATCCCGGTCAGTACACGTTAATAAGAATTAAGTAGCTAGTATACTGGACCCATATTGCTTGTGCAATCACCCACTGGCCTAATTGAATTTGTTGAAATAAAGTGCGGCCAAGTTTGAACCATATACTGCCTCTGTGTCTCATTGGGGGGTGCGCCGGCAAATGTGACTTCTGTCACTACCGTGACAAAATCTTAGCCCTACTCATAATAGCTCCTCTTCTAAAGCACCCTACCTAGCAGGATTTCCCCTGCTATATCCCACCAGCATAAGGTGGCCATTTTGATTCCTTCAGCAAGTGCTCAGGTAATGGTTATCTTTGGGTGTCCTGTGATAAAGGTGGAAATGCGATGGTAGCAAGGATGGAAGTAAAAGGATGATCTGTAGGTGGTTGCAGGGTGGGATTTAGGGATTAATATCTTTTAGGAACAGAAGAGTAGAAATCAGAGATTTGACGCTTGCTGTGTTACAACTTATCCATTTCCTTCTGGGTTTTTTTAGATTTAATTTCATGGATGGGACTCCTTCTGCAAACTTTGACACCTTTCCTGCAGCCATCATGACAGTGTTCCAGGTATAACTCTGTGGGTAGGAGCCTGGAGCTACTACAATAGAAATGGGGCAACTGGACGTTGCTAGTATACAGTGACAATGCTATACCCTGTTATCAGATTCTGGGCCTCAACTCTGCATCAGTTCATGTTCAGAAACATCTCTTTGCACCCCAAAGATCTAGAAACTTAAGACTCAATTCTCCATGCAGCTACATAGGGTTTTTATTCTCATGTTATTGCATTGGCTTCAATGTGTTGCTCCAGAATGAACCCTTATATAATGAAATGGAGGAATTAGGCTCTTTCTGTAATCAGTAAATATTTAGTTAGCACTGGCTGTAAAATAGGATTTTTGCCATACAAAAGAATTCCATCCTGAATTAAAATGATCTTTGTTGAATCTAGAATCCGGAAATGTTGCTGTGGCTGCATTCACACCAAAATGCATATTTTATTTTGGATGCACTGTGCATAGTCATTCTTGTGCTGTGCATCTATTGAATAGCCAGAGTCTTGCTGAGAATCAGCATAAGAAGAAGAAAGAGCGTTCCAGGCTCTGCAGGAGGGTTTCAGTCTGTTTCTCCCTGTCAGAAAGTGCTCAGCTTTTAAGGTTCCAAGCCCCAATCCCTCCTCCATCTGGAAGAAGGGCTGGTCCATCCTCTTCTCTATTATATAAGAGAATTCAGCTGCCTAGCTGTCCTCTTCACAGTTTTACTCACAGGCAAGTTAGTAGCATCATAGGAAATACTCATCAGACCAAAGCGAAATTTTGAGTTTTGAAAACTTTGTGTCAAAAAAGATAACTTTTAGAGAAATTTGAATGTTTCTGTGAAAAAATGTTGATTAATTCAAAGCCATGTTTAGACAAGTAAAGTGTTGTGGCAAAATTCCCTGACCATCTTAAATTCTGTCTCATGGTTTGTCCCACATATAGGACTCGCTTAAATTCTCACCACGCAAAAGGATTTCTGTGCCTTGTACTTCTACCAAGGTGGCTTTCTTTTCCTCCAATGTAATATACCTGCGGGGCAGAGTCACTTGACAGATTGGATCTTCATACTTTGACCTCCAATATTTCTAGGGAAAATTATAGTGTTTGTGACTGTGCTGCCTGTGTATATGTTTAGATCCTGACAGGCGAGGACTGGAATGAGGTGATGTACAATGGGATCCGCTCCCAGGGTGGAGTCCGTTCAGGCATGTGGTCCTCCATCTACTTCATTGTCCTCACCTTGTTTGGAAACTGTATCCTTTTTATTGCAGTGTCTTAGAGACAAAGTGGCCTCCCCTCTGCACCACCATTCTCTGTGTGGGGAAAACGCCCAATATCTCCTCTTTAGGTTCCTGTGTCCGTTCAGAGCGAGGGAGCAACTTACCTCACAAGCCCCTTCTTATCATGCTGGTTGATGGGAGTTTGGTTCCACAATTCTCTGTACCTCGTTCTAAGATAGAAGAACATCCCAGAGACACCCTACTCAGAACGATACTGTGGGCTGTCCCTGCTAAAGCATCCTACACAGCCTTAGTTTAAATCCAGACTCTTTCTGCTTCAGTGTTAAAGTAAAGAAGGTCCCTCAGTTACCTGATCCATATCTTGGTGTCAGACTCTCTCTTTGAAGCCTCTCCTGAGAGTGGGCTACCTGTGTATTTTTCCATTTGGTGCCATAATCACATGTTGTGTCCACCCTTAACACTCCCAGACACTCTGCTTAATGTCTTCTTGGCCATTGCTGTGGACAACCTAGCCAATGCACAGGAGCTGACCAAGGTAAGTACAGACCCCTTAGTGCTTTTGTCACCCACACCTTTCTACTCAGGAAGCCTCACTAGGGCATTTTCAAGTAGCCTCTACACAGAGCTTGTTTCATATGACCCACTAATCCCACTTTGGTTTCTTGTCATGGTCACCCAGGAAGTCCATTCCCTATTTTCTTTTCCTTCATTAATTTTACTCCTGTGAGAAAATAAAGTGCTTCCGGAACTGGCTGGAGTAAGCTTGGTACAACAGAGGCATAGCCTCTGCTTTGTGTCTTGCAACATCTCCTGCTGTTCCAGCTCTGCCAGTGCAGCGCCCTCCTGCATGGTTCTGCTGTACATGGTGCTTGCTGCTCCAAGCTTGGATGTCTGCCAAGTAGCATGGGTCAGCCTTTCTGAACAGTTTAGTGATTTTTAAATGGGGATAAATAGTGATCAGACTAAACCACCTCATTGACTTCCATTTCTTCTCTAACCTGGATTTGAATCCCCAGTGCTTCTAAAGGTGAAAGACACCTGGCACCCTTTACCTCCGACTCCTTCCAAGGCTTTGTGGGTAGAGTTTGGAGATGGGAGTCATGAAATCTGAGTTGTAAACCTAGCTTTACCACTGGTTTACCCTTTGGCAAGTCACTTATGCCCTTGTTCAGTGGAGCATTTCAGCATGTGCTTAACTTCCTCCCTATTCAGGAGAGCACTTATGCATTTGCTTAACAAGTACTTGACTGAATTGGGGGCCTTCATCTCTGTGCCCAGTTTTCCTACTGTACAGCAGTGATAATGCTTTTCCTGTCTTGCAGGGTGTGTCAGCAAGAGTTCATTAGCTAATATTTGCCCAGCACTTAAAGTGTTGCATAAATGCAGAGCATTATTCATTTGTGTTGTGATTTCTCCCACTTTGCAGTTATCATTAACTAACAATTATGTGTTGGGGCAATGCCAGAAAGGATTTTAGTTTATTTCTGGGATGGAGGTGTGGGGTGGGGGGAGGTGGTGTCTGAGACACTACTTGGTTTGTGGTGGGCAGATGGGTGGATGATTGGGGGTAATGACGCAGCAGCCACCAGGCCATTTTGCACCAAACACACAGTGTGGAGCAAAGGATTTTAAAAAGGTAAAACCCACGGCAAGGCTAAAAATATGCTAAAACTAAACACACCTCAAAAGGGAAGCTAAAAACTGTGGAACCACCCAATAGCCTTTAAAAAAGTAAATAATGCAGTAAAATCAGCCTCATGACCTAAAAACAGGGCAAGGTGGACAAGGTCAGCGGGGTGTGGTGGCTCTGTAAAAACACACAATGTGTAGCAACAAAATGGGGACAAACAAGCAGAGCATGTTGAACCGTTAAAGGCACATTGCAGGGACCTGTCAGAAACACAGCCAGGAATCCTAAGTGGAGTCAGGCTCAGGGTCCTCTGGGAGCACTACCAAGGAGAAGTGTTAGGGGACCTAAACTGGGAAGACAGAGCTAAGAGAGGGAATGGACAGACACACAGCAGCCTACAAGACAGACAGAGGCTAAGGGAGCTGGGCCCCGCCTACAGGGTTAACATTCCCTCAGGATCTAGTAATGGCTGATTACAGAGGCTGCAGCCAAGATCATCATCGAGACCCTCCCAAGACCAGAGACCAAGGGAGGTGGCAGGAACAAGGCCATGGGATCCTCGAGTTGCTCAGACACAGGAGTGGGCCCAAGGGTGATTAAGAAAGACAGAAACAGAGGGAGATGAGAGGCTAAGCAGCAACCTAAGGAACCAAAACGGAAGGGGAAGCAGGCCTTAACACACAAACTGTAGCTAGCTACTATAGATGTAAAAGGAAACCAACATAAACAAGGAGTGAGAACTAAGGCCATTTTTAGACGAGCGTGATGGCGCCCACGCTTGTTTGCCAAAAGACCTGGCAGCCCGATTTACACATGCCGCTGCCGCATACACGCATGCGCGGGCGATGCACATCCGTTTCCGGCTGCGAACTGACCGGGTCGGTGATCGAGGCCGGTCATACGCCTCCGGAAATGGATGTGCATCGTCCGCGCATGCACGTATTCGGCAGCGGCATCACGTGTAAATTGGGCTGCCAGGTCTTTTGGCAAACAAGCGCGGGCGCCGCCGCGCTCGTCTAAAAACAGCCTAAGAGAGGCAAGAAGGGAAGCAAGCAGTAAACAACCGACTAAGACTAGACAAGGCAGTGAGGGAAACCAGTCACTTAGAGAGACATAAACCGAGCTATAGGGAAGGGGACAAGACAGGCTATAGTGAGGTGCAAGAGGAACACTAGACACATAGCGAGACATGAACAGAGCTATGGCTAGAGTGGGTAAGGAAGGGAAACAAAAACTATGAAAGAGACTAAGCAAGGGGTTCTAAGAGGGATTTGAGGGATCAGGCAAAGAGTGAACAGGTGCGCTGATAGGGAGACAGCACACCCAGTAACAGGGCAATAAGGGAGATCAAGGTTAAACAAACTATGGGGGGAGGGGGGACGTGGAAACCCATACACAAAGGGAAAAGCTGGAACAATAAGAGAACAAACAACACAATGCAGAGGAAAAGGAGGAACAACTAGGCTATAAGGAAAGACATGAACTGGTGCTGGGAAGAACAGTGAATCCATAGAGGGGGGCCAGAACATCAGCAACAAATGCTCCGTTGGCTTCCTATTGCTGCCAGCATGTCTTATATAAGGATGGGAGCCAGTCGGGAAGCTGGACGGGCAGAGTCACAGACAGAACAAGGAGAAAGACATACAAGAAGGTCCCCTGCCAAGACCAGTCGGGTGGTGGTGCTGGGGGGAAAAACACCACAACCCAAGCCTAGGGCTGGGGGTTTGAGACCTGGTCTTGACAGGGATACACAGAGGTGCAGTCTCCCCCAGAAGCAGGTGTCAATGGGTGGGCAGCCCATGGCTGAGATGCAGCCTGGCCAGGACCACTTCCTCCCGACAGTTTTGATGGTAAGAGCTCTGCCACAGCCAGATCACAGGCTTCACCTCATGCAGCTTTGCCATCTGACACCGTCTGACAGTCGTCTGACACTCCCATCCCAAATGGACCGGCAGCAGTCCATGAGGTGGGACTTAAAAACGGAAATAAAATCACTGAAAGGAAATGCTGCAATATCATGAGTCGGACAGGCAGCTGACTGAGCAGCCACCACAGGACACTCATTGCCTCTGATCCCCACATGCCCAGGATTCTAGCAAAAGAGCACACGGGTGCCATGGGAACAAAGGCAGTACAGCTGCAATTGAATCGCACAAATCAATGATTGTGGGTTAAAACAAAAGGAGTTCAGGGCCTTCAAGGAGCTCACAGAGTCTGAGGTAGATCATGGGCCACATCATCTGCTCGGCCAACACAAATGGCAAAGCAAGGAAAATCTGAGGGAGTCAGTGGGCAATGCAATTTCCAGTGCAGAAACCATCGACACCCCCACAAAGTCCCCGAACTTGGAACCATCTGTAAAGAGGGCTGCAGAGCCAAAGTAGTGGGAATTATGGTCACAGAAAAGCTGCCAGTACCGCTCTGGTGGCATCACAGAGCACAGAAACTGAGACCAAGAGTAGCATCAGGAAAGTGAACTCATGGTCCAAGGCAGAAGGGTGGCAGAAGCCCCAGGAGCACCGCCATCCAAAAAGATAGGTCCCACTCTTGCAAGAGGGACTGTAGCCAGAGCCCAATGAGCAGCATGACAGTGTTCCTGGTCACGAAGGTCTCATGCTAGAGCTGAAACATGGAGTCCCATATGAGGTGCCCCAACAGGAAGCAAAGCTTGGCAGCATATTGCAGAGACAGCTGCATGTGGCATATGTTGAGCAGAGGCTCAAAGGCCTAAACATACAAACTATGCACAGATAAGGTACAGAACGCTCCTGTGCACAGATGGGGGCCTCAGGGATGAATGGGGTCCAGCCTCTGCAGAATGGAGGGCCTGGCAGAAACGTAAACAGTGGAGGCATAATCTAACTTGGAGTGCACAAGGGCCCAGTACAGCTGCACAGAGACCAGTGGTTGGTGCCCCAGGAGGCAGAAGAGATGACCTGCAGAATGTTCAGCACCTTCTTGCATGTGATCCATAGCTGATGCACATGGGGGAGAAAAATCAGTTTCCTGTCTAGCACCAAGCCAAGAAACTTTGCTTCAGTAACAACAGGAAGGCACACCTGTCCCAGCCGCAAATCAAGATTGGGGTGGAGCCGCTGCAAACGGCAAAAGTGCATGCAGACCATCTTATTTTCCAAAAACTGAAAACCATTGCCAGTGGCTCATTGACAGAGATGGTTCAGGGCTATTTGTAATTGCTGCTCAGTGAACTTCATACTGGACAACCAGTAGCAGATCTGGAAGTCATCCACATATAGGCAATTGTGAATACCCAGAGACAGGGAACAGACAGTTCCATTAATGTCCATGGAAAACAAAGTGACACTCAGGACGCTGCCCTGTAGAACCCCCTCCTCCTACTCAAAAGGGCAAGAATAGGTAGAAGTGAGATGGACCCCAAACTTCTGTTGCTGTAAAAAGTTCTGGATAAAAATGGGCAGGTTACTCCGCAACCCAAACCCATGAAGGTCTCTCAGAATACTATACTTCCAGGCTTTCTGAAGGTCAAAGAACATAGAGACCAGGTGTTCACAGTGGACAAAAGCCTCCCAGATCAATGTTTCCAAGCGCACCAGGTGATCCAACATGAAGCACTGCTGGTGGAAGCTACACTGGGTGTTGGGGAACAGATCATTCATCTCCAAGAACCAAATCAAGCAGGTGTTGACCATGTGCTGCAGCACTTTACAGATACAACGGATCAACACTATTGACTGAAGAGTGTTCTGAGGGTCAGACCCAGGTTTGGGGATAGGAACTGTAAAGGCCTACACCACAACTCAGGGAATTCCCTGTCCTGCCAGACCCTATTGTAAAGTCACAACAAAAGGTCAAGAACAGGAGGGGACAGCTGCCTCAGCATCTTATGATGTATCCCATCCTGCCTGGCAGCTGAGTTGCCTACTGAGTGCAACGTGTCACAATGTCACATGGGGTAAGGGTCAGAGAACAGGAGAGCAGGCCTGGAACCAGAGAGGGGGTTAGGAACAAGGTAACTGGCTGTCACAGGTCAGAGCATGGGAGAGCACAGGCCAGGAAACCAGAGAAGGGGTTAGAAACAAGGTAAGGGAGAGTCAGCTTATCACTGAGGTCCTGAGGGTGGAAAGGAAAGAGCATAAAAGGACACAAGAGCCAGGGGGAAATAAAGGGCTAGAATCCAAGGGAGAAAGAACTAAGGGCAAGGAACATGAGGGGGACAAGGAAGTAGGGCTAGAGCAAAATAGGGAGACACAGATGACAACTAGGGAGGCGCAAAGACAGAGCAAGTGGGCAGAGTAAGAGAGACAGTGTTGCTCCACGCAGCTTCCTGCTGGCACCAACATGCCTTAAATACTGTGAATACCCAATCAGGAAGCTGGGAGACAGGGCCAGAGGGAAAGAAAGGCAGGCAAAGGCAGGGTCAGACACGGACTAGGAGGGAACATGGGGAGGGGAGAGAGACAAAGGAAACAGGTTTGGATGGTCGCGCTAGCAGACCGGCCAATATTCCTGTAACCCAGAGGCTGGAGCCTTACACACAGAGTTCAAGCATGGAGAAAGGCTGGGTGTAAAGCTGCAAGGTCCAAAATTGCAAAGGGGTCACCTCTGCAGTGCCCAACATTTGATGGCAAGAAAGGCCGCTGAGTAACTGGCCGAACTAGAGCGATGGGAAAAAGTCTCCCCAATGCCATGAACAATGCCAGGCAGATCAGCCTCCTAGTGACCCTGGTGTCACAAGATTGGGACAGAGCAGGAGATGTAAGACCCAGAAACTTTCTGCATCTTATGATTATCCAAAACCATCTTCATGCTAGTGGTACTAGAAATCCCAGAGACAAAGCAAGCCCAGGATTCCTTCTGGCTCTGGCGACGAATGTGATGAGCTGCAGCCCATGCCCACTTGAATGTCAGAAGGTGGACTGCATCAGAGACTGGCGGAGGATTTCCCAAGCACGCTTCATTGCTCTCTGTGCCCCAGCATGGCCTTGGAAAGGGACTTAGGAATGGATTGTGTGGCTGCCTGAAAGATACAGGCATTGAACTCCACCACTCAGGAATCGACGTCCCCCTGAGCAACTATGTCATTTGCCATCATAGCCAATCTCTGAAATTTAACCCAATCTGCCTTCTCCGGCTACCAACAGGGCAACTGACCCAAAGACAGCTACTCCTAGTGGCATCCCACAGGAGGACAGAAAAGCAATCACTCCCCCTAGGGGAATCATCAACCTTCCAAATGAAGTGTGGGGCCAGAACTGAGGAAGCCATGGAAAGGCCAATGTCCGTGAAGGAGCGACTGGGCAAGTGGAAATAGGTAGGTTCACCAGTATTCAGTGCCGAAAGGCCATTGTCTGAGACAAAACGTTCAATGAGACGCCCTCAAGCATTCATCTCCAGCAATCCCCAGAGCTTGAGTTGTGCTGGGAAGACTAAAGCAAAAAGGGTTGTTGATTCTATGAGTGCTTAGACCCTAGAAATGCAGAGGACCCATCAGTGTTCTTAATCTTCATGCTTTCGGGCACAGAAATTTCCTTCCAGCACATTTCACTCTGATGTGCTTATGGAAAGTGAAATGGAGCAGTCTGACCAATATTGCATTGTCTAATTTACCTTTGAAATATACAAATGTGCATCTCCCCAGTGTAGAGAAGGGCCTACAAAACTTTATTTTCATTATTCGCTTCAAGAGGTAGTGGGGAAGGGTGACGGTAACTCATACAAATAGGTGACAGCTTCCACTCCCTGCTCATACTGCTTATGCTAACTGCAGAGCAAGCCCAATGCAGCCACCACGGTCATTCCAATGTTTTGCAGGGACTGGAGGAGAAGCTCCTTTGGGATGAAACTCTAGGCTTCAACATTCACTCCTGCTTCAGAACATACTGTCCCATGCCCGCAAGTCTGTGCAGACTCAACACAAGTAAATACAAGGCAGCCTCATTACAATGCAGTATTTGGGGCCCAGGGTTAACTCTTGCATCTTTGAATGCACTGAACAACTGCACTGTGATTTTAATAAAAATGTACTGTATTTTTTATTAAACACTCTGGGAGTCATGCTTCACACCAGCATTATACCTAAATTTGTATTAGTCGCATGCATTGTATAACAAGGTTGTGCTGTATTCTGGTGTTTTTTAAAAAGGGCTGTATGAAGTTCCTACTCATGAATGGCATGTATTGCTGCAGTATTCTATCTAAGATCATAAAGTTAATTTGATTCCATGTAGGGTCCAGAATGGATCCTCCTCCAAGATTCCAGTGAGCTATTACTGCCTCTAACTGAAATTGCAGGGCTGGGTCAGCCCTGCTTAGTCCTGGCCACTGCCTGGGCATTATTGGCTGTTGCTGCAGCATTTTTGTGGGTTCTGAATAGAAACACTGCCAACCTGCTAGCAGGCTTTGTGTGCTGATCCAATGGGTGCGGGAGGCCATTGGTGGACTGCTTCCATCTCCCCTGTCTCAGCTGTTCTTTTCTGCTCCAGCTGCTTTATGAGTACCTGATTCAAATCATATTGAAGCTAATCAAGAGATAGAGTGTGGTCGCCGTGTTGGTTCCAATTGACACAGATCATTTGAACCAAGTTGTCTCTCTGAAGCTAATCAGAGAAGCCTTATTGACCTCTGTGGGCTTTGGACCAACCCTGTGTGCATAGCTGAGAAGGCAGTGACTCAGAGGCAGAGGAGAGCAGACGAACACTGGGCACCTATCTGTTATATTCTGCAAGGGTGGGGGGAGGGGGAAGCTAAATGAGAGGTTGCAGACCATCCTCCACCCCCTTGCCTATCAATCATCAGACACCTGGTCTGGGAACTAGGAGGCAGAGATGGAGTCAGCCAGCACAGAAGGAAGAGGGTAGGAAGGAGTCAGAAATGAGGGCAGGTCAGGTACCAATGGCAGGAAAGAAAGAAGGGAGCACAGAGGAATGGTGATCCCACAAGGAGATGTTTAAGTCATACCACTGGGGCTTTGGTTACTGTGGATCTGGCCTACCTTTCTGGTTGGGCAAAGTTTAAGGGTATTGAATGAGATTTTCTCTGTCTTCCTTACAAACATGTGCTGGTAACCAGTGGAGTTGGCCTACCAGGCTAGATAGATTAGTGGTCTATTCTGCTCTGGTGAATCAGATACTGAAACTACAAATACTCAGGCTACAGGAAAGACTTGGAGCAGTAAAAATAACAAACTCCTCTCCAAATAAATGACCTCCTCCCAGCTGTGGTTGCCTGGAGAACCACTCCTTGTTCTCTTCTTCTTACTCCCCATACCTGGTTCCAGAATCTTGCATCCAGTGCAATCAGAGTTCTCCACAGCATCTGGATGACTGTAAACTCCCTTGGGTCCCTTTGTGATGAGCAGTTTTGTTTTGTGTTTAGGATGAGCAGGAGGAAGAGGAGGCTTTTAACCAGAAGCATGCCCTGCAGAAAGCCAAGGAAGTCAGCCCGATGTCTGCTCCAAACATGCCTGCCATTGAGTGAGTTGCCTATCTCACTTCATGGATCTCCACTATCCCCCACCCCCAGACTCCATATGGTGAGGTCATGTAAAAGAAAGAGAGCTGAACAATGGGCAGCACCAGTGCCAAGCTCTTGTGCATTCATGCAAACCTCATGGGAATGATCACTTAACTCCTTTCTTTGATGGTGTGGTAGCAGAACAGAAAAAGAGCCCTGTCGCTCTTCAGCTCTGGGACATTCATCAGGAGGTGGTGGCTACTGATTGCACTTGGGGTCCCAAACACAGTATTGTCAAGGTCGGTACAGGGAAGTGACACTAGGGAGAAGGCACTTGTTGCTGACACAAGTCCAACACCTTTGCTAGGGAAGAGGGAAGGTAACACCACAGCCCTCTGCTAGAGGAGGAAGGCTCCTCAGGCTCTACTAGAGGCCCCCCTATCAATGATTCCATTGCAGCAGGGTGTATGGGCAATTTCTAACAATCCCACTATGTGGGAGAAGTAGTGAGTGAACTTTAAGAGCTTCACAGGTCTGAGAACAGGCTCTGTGGTTGGATTAGTAGCTGGGCTAGAGATACTGGGTAAAAACAAATGTGACAGTAACCTGGTCTGGCACGCTTTGACTCAATCTGTCCTGGACCTCACCTGCATGTCTGTGCGGGCACCACCAGGTTGGATTGCCCCAAGCTGTGTCAGCAGCTAGCCCGGGCTGTGACCCCAGAAAGTCACCAAGTCACAGTCCAGGCTAAGGTCCACCTGATCGGGGCAAAACGGATGAGAGCATGTTAGCACGTCTTTTCCCACCGGCCCGGATTGGGTCTATCATGGCCGGCCACCGTGCTTGCCCATCATGGCAGGGCGCGGGGCAGGACAGGCTGGTCAGGTCATACATTTATGTGGCTGTCTGCCCTTCCCGGTGGCCCAGCCACCTGCACATTTGTTACGCGACTCAATCCGAACCATCTCAGTGCTGAATACTGGTGAACTTACCTACTGTGCTGCATAACCCAGTATGGACCATCGGTGGCTTCCCATCCTGGTTTGTGATAGTGTTGCGCTGCCATTACATTTGTCTTTACCCACTGTGAGAACTTGTTCCTAAGGGAGTGGGCTGAGGGGACATGAACACTTCCTTGGGAAGGAACTACTAATAGTTGTTCTGTGGATATGAAAGGGGCTATGTTGGCTCATTTAATGGGAGAGGGTTTGGGGGAAAGACTTCTTGAGTGTGACAGCTGTGATTGGCTCTGGAGGGCATGCCTAGGCCCTGATGTGTGAGAAGCTAGGTAAGGTGTAAATGAATAATGCATAGTGACAAAATGAATGAAGAGAGGGAAGAAATAAAATTTTTTAGACTGGAGATGATATGCATAGGGTAGGAAAGACACAATTGAGACAACTGAAAGTGGTGGGGAAGTAGAGCAGATGTGTGGAAGGATGTGTGTCATTGTACACATCTATGTGAATGTGAACTGGTGCATGTATATGTGTGGGTGCCTTACATCCGGGTGTGTTTGGGTATATGATGAGGGGTGTGATTGTGCTGAAGGCTTTGCATGTATGGGTGTGTGGGTTGCCTTCCATGTGTGTGGGTTAGGATGTACTGTATGTGGGTGTCTTATGTACAGATGAATTTGAACATGTGGTATGCGAGTGCCATTCACCTGGACGGAGTTGTGTGGGTGATGACCATGTGACTGGATATGGATGCTGATTGCAGCACATCAGTGCTTATTCGAAGGACAGGTTTGTGTGTGTGGTGCGTAGGCCTGTTATTCTTCTGTCACCTCTGTACAGGTATGGCTACATTTGCATGCACTGTTTGTGCCTGCATTTGTGTGAGTATGTGATAGTTATGCACAGGTATTTGCACATGTCATTAGGCACCATGTTTTTATTAATGTATGGCTCCCTGCATGCTTATTTGCATATCTGTGTGCCTTTCTTCCATGTTATCGGGATTAGCGTTTTCATCTTTGGTTTTGAGTGTATACTTGCATGGATGTGTGTACAGAGGAATTTGTTTAGATGCATATACTGTACGCACATGCTTTGTGAATGGGCTATATGTGTCTGTGTTGTGTGTAAATAAACATAATATATAGAATTTGTAAATACTCTTGCAAATATGTACATTTTGTACAAATTTGGATGTGCTTCAAATGTATTTGCTTTAGTTTACATGTATGTGTGTTTTATTCATATGCAATTGTATGCATGGAGCTAGTGCATGGACCTAGTGCATTTCTAGTGAAAATTGCATTTACATCTACTTCCTGCCTGTTTACATGGCCACAGTGGTGTAAAGGCAGCATAGTGTTAGAGAACCACTCCTTATGGATTGAAGTGTATGCATGTATTGTCACATACAGAGACTTCTATATATCCCTGCTGGGTTAATGTAGCTACCTGCATGTTTGTGACAGAAGTCAGTATATTTGTGGCATGTGTATCTATGCATTCTACTCTTTGCATGTGGGTATTTGTTCACAAGTGTTTGCTCTATACCCTAGGCCAGTGTTTTTCCATTGTAAGCGGCCAGTGTAGCCAACGGTGGCTACAGCTCAATGGAGCGTACACTATAACGCACATGTGCTGATTGCAGCTTCCCTGTAGCCAACACATGTGCATTACAGTCATCCACCCAGACATGGCCATGATGCTGATGGAGGCTGAAGTTGCCTCTTTTGTCCAGCTACAGACAGCACACTATGAGGATGCACCTGGTCGTGGCCATCTCTTGTGGGTATGTGACAGTATCTGAAAAATGTCTTGGAGGACAGTTGTCTCTCTGTCCAAAGAGGCTGGGAATCACTGACCAGGAGATTTTTCTATAAGTGTCTGTACAGTACAGTCCTTTCGGGATGTGTATAAATGGACATGCTGTGCACTTCTGTATGCTCATCTGAGAGTAATGGATGTGTAAGTCATGCATAAGAGTGCACATGTTTCTCTGCTTGTGCATGTGTGGGATTGGATGTGCGTGTGGGCTGGGAGCCCCTGCAACATTGACATGGACTGAACCCATTCATTTTTCTTCCCCAGAAGGGACAGAAGGAGGAGACACCACATGTCGATGTGGGAGCCACGCACCAGCAATCTGTATGTGTGCATATGGTTGTGTGTTGAGAGGCTATGTATGTATGTTGCCACATGTATTTTTCTGTGTGCAACCATATGGAATATTTTTGAGTGTATGTTTGTTCTTTTGTGTGTGTGTTGTGTGTGTATTTCTTCTTCTACCCATACATTAGTGTGTGCGCTTATATGGATGTATGAATTTGTGCCTAAAATCCATGTGCATGTGTATTCTTTTGTGACTTTGTTTTGTTGTGTGTGCACTCTGTGTGTGTTTACTATGTCAGTGTGTACTGTGTGGATGTTTACTGTATGTAGATGTGAACTAACGTATGTGCCTCAGTGTGAGTGTGTGTGTGTATACGTACGTATGCTTGTAGTATATGTGTGTGCACCTAAGTTTGTATTGTGTGTGTGTGTGTGTGTCCATGTGTGTTCTTGCATATGTGTGCCTAGCAGTGCGTATGTTTATCTGTGTGCATATGTTGGCCTGTGTGAATATGTCTGTCTAATTTAGTGTGTTTGTATATACATTTATGGTAATCTAAAGGTTGTATTTGATATTTTAAAATGAAGCCATCAGATTACCCCCTGGGCATTTATACAGGACTGTACACAGTACGTCACCTTTTTAGCAAAGCTTAGCAATATTCCATCCCACGACATCCAATCAACGGTGGTGGGGGTGAGGGGAGGTGGGCAGAAAATAGCTGAACAGCATGTGCTGCAGGCCCAGAGACTGGTTCTGTCCAAGCTGCATCGGAAGTAAGTGCCAGAATTAAAGGCCCTTCTCTAAGAATGCCCTGTCCCCAGATATTCAAAGGTAGAACCTGTAAGTATAAGATTATCTTAGTTCACCCAATGGTAGAGGAAGAAGGAGGTGGTCTCATTTAATAGATGCTAAATAATATAGGAAGTAGAGCTGAAATGGGTTCTAAATTTAGTACCTGTGGGTAATATCCACATTTATGGGTACCACGTTGGGCATCATCATCATCATCATCATCATCATATTTAATTTATATCCCGCACTCTCTCGGCCCAAAGGTGGCTCGAGGCGGCTAACAGTCATAAATAAATACAATAAATGGGTTTATCCCACACAGGGGCACCCAAACAATCAAATCAGTACAAAATAACAGCAGCACTGGGGTCCATATCCCACGCAGGGGATCCAGTACTGCAAAAAACAACACATCCCTCCCCCCCTTACCAATAATACAAGTTTATCCTAATCACCTCCTATCTCCCTCAGATGTTATCAAGTCTAACATTCCTAGCCCAACACATATCCAAAAAGCTCTCTACACCTACTTCACTCTCAACATGTCCCCTGCCACCACCAGGGGACATCCTTCCCTCTCAATCCCACTCTCACTGGAGAGAGAGGGAGGTCTTCTCACAATTCGCATCAGCCGAAGTTCACATTACACAATCCCATCAACAGCCCCTCCTCCCAAACCTTCCGGCTCAACTGAAGGGGCACGATCAAAGGGCCCCTTTGATCGTGACTCCAGCACGGCCTCCGGCCGCCCCTGCTATTATGGGGAGCGGCCCGGAAGATAGGCTCCCCTGGCCCTGCAAGGGTGGAGGGGGAGAATGAACTGTTCCCTGACCTCTCACGGGCCAAATCGCGATGCCCCGCCCCCTGTACCAACCGGTCCCCACAGTCATCAGGAGGGGAGCGGGGGGAGATCTTCCTGCCAGGAGTAGCCACCTCCATGCCGCTTCTGGAGCTCCGAGCTGGCCACTGTCTCTGGGTATGCAACAAGTTACCCGGGTACCAGTTGTGTACCCAAAAACCTGAAAACTCAGGTACTTCAATTTCTCAATTTTTCAATTTACTGATTCTTAATGGGTATATTGGTATACCAATGGGTATATCGAGTTGGAAAACCAAAAAATCTGCATGAAAATAATTTTTAGAAAGTTACCAGAAGTAGGTTTCTGGGACTGGAAGTTGCTGAAAAATTGTCAGAACTTGATGGAAACCCAATAAACCGATGTTGGGAGTCCTGCTATTGATAAGCATATATATAAAAAAGCTGTACTGGAAATTGACATTCCGGAATCAGAAGTCGACATTGCAGGACATGGTGTACCTGATCAGGTACTATGCACTGCATAGTACTACCCCTTATTACTGGGTTGATTTGGTACTGGTAATTCGATTGGTTACTTGTTTTTGTGGGTACCCTCTTTCAGCTCTAATAGGGAGCTGTAGAACAAAGTCTCCAGTTGGCTACCTGCGTTAGCCCCATGTAGAACAGACTGCAGTAGACCAGATGAAGGAGACAAAGGTAAGGATTGCTGGGACATAGTTCTTATCTGAGAGGAGAGATTGCCATCATTTAGACCAAATGACAAAGAATGCAAGGGCATTGTGCCATCAGGGAGCACTGTGTAAGAACCCCAAAGCAATACCGTGTTCCAAATTTCCTCAACAAATGCAAGAGTGATCTTTCTGTACAGGAGGCAAAACACTCCTGTCTTTCTTTTCCATTTTTTAACTTTGTCTTTTCTGGATTGGCCTTCAACTGACTCATTCTTCTCCAAATTCTAGCTCTCAGCTGAACTCTGAGACAGAAAAGAGATTGTGCAATCTGGATATGATGAGGGAAAAAGTCTCTCTCAGATAAATGCTGATGGCAATGCAGCCTGGTCTCCCTGTTTCCTCTGTTGGCTTCACACAGCCAGTGACCAAACAGATACTGACATAACAGTATCCTAAAGCCCTGTCTGAAGGTTGGTTGGGCAATTGCCCAATGTTACCCTTTGTGGGAATGAATGGAACAGCTGCACCAAGGTTTGCCAGAGCAGCAAAGCTTCATGGACAAAGACACCACCAGCAGGGCCAGCCCCAGGGTTTGTGAGGTCATGTGTGAAGTCTTGGTGTGGGGCCTAATTTGCATAATTAGCCCCCACCTAATTATGTAAACTTGTACATTTACACAGAATTTACATAAAATTTACACCCTCTGGACAGGAAGGATTCCCATGCTCCACCCCTCCGAGCAGCCATGGGGAAGCATGCCCTCTGCGTGCTTCTCCCTCCTACCCCCCCTAGTGTCTACCACCACTCCCCAGGAATGGTTCCACTGCAGGGGCAGCCAGGCGGGCAGTGACACAGCCACAGAGAGACTGACTGCGTCCGCTGCCTTACTGGGGGAGGGGGGTGAGCTTAGCCAGCCTGACCTCCGTGGCCTGTTGCTTCTTGCTGCTGGTGCCACCTGTGTCTTGTGCTCGCACGCAGTGCGACCGGTCCAGAGGTGCTGCTATCAAACACCCAAAACACCCAAAATCCAGCCAGCCTATTAAGCTCATTATATCATGAAAAGAGTCATATATATAACCAGTTCGGTTGTGCCTCCATAATCAATTCATGCTACCCTCACCCCATAACCAGATCATTTCCGCCCCCACCCTCTCCATATAATCAATTCACACTGTCCCCCACCCATAACCAGTTTATTTGCATCCCCGCCCCCATATAATCAATTCATGCTGCCCCCCACCCATAATCATTTCATTTGCGCTCCTGGGGCAGCGTTAATTTATTATATGGGGGGCGCAAATGAACTGGTTATGGGGTGTGGGTTTAAAGACAGTATTCCTGTTAGCAATAACATCATTAAGAAATGTTAGTAAAATAGCAGCCATAATAATCTCAGAACCATAATTGCAGATTTTCCAACACAGAATAGATCTTGCTTTACATCCTAAATTCCTACCTAAGATAGATAGTTGTCAGAATGTGGCCCTTTTTACATGGACCTTTCCTAGTCATGAACACGCAGATTTCTGCATGTTCATGGGTGGAGGAGCCTTGTGTGAATGATGCAGCGCACACACCCATGGTGAGTGGGGGTGCATAAGTGTGTGCGCTCATCTTACATGCATCCCCGCTCATACACACCCCACACTTGTCCCCACGCATGGAGCAACCGGGGAAAACGGCGGTTACGTCGTGGGTGCGGATGAGTGGGGGGTGAGTGGGGATGCGTGTGTGGCCGTGTGCACACCCCGCCCATGCACTGGCACGCCCACGGACACACACACCCCGGCGGAATCATGTAAAAACAGCTTGTGAGGAGTCACTCGAAGAACAGAAGGTTGCTGCCTTGTAAACAAGGTTCTTTGAGATGGCTTTAAACATTCTCACAACACCCATTCTCACAACACCCACCCTTCCAGTCCTGAATGGAATTTCTTTTCTTATATTCCTAGAAAGGGTTGGAAGGAACTCATTCTGAGGGGGAGAGTGCTTTTTATACTAGAAGAATTAGAGACCATCACGTGGTCTGTTATTTGAACAGGGTGAGCATGCACAACCCAGTTGTGAGAATGTTGGGAGCCATCTCAAAGAACCTTCTTTACAAGGCAACAACCTTCTGATCACTCAAATGGGGAGGAGTTGTTTTCTTTACAAACAGCTTTATCTCCCAGTCCGATCGGTGTTCTGGTGTCCTGCTGCCCAGCTGCTGCAGCACTATTAGCAGGCAGAGGCAGGTGAGGGATGGGGACCAGAGCCTGGGAAGGGAGACAGAAGAACTTATTGGGGGAGAAGCTGGCTGCAGCCTTCTGCCCAGCCAGACAAGTGTGGGGCCCTAGCAGACTGCGGGGTCATGTGCGGCCGCACATGTGGTACCCTGACTACCAGAGACTACTGACAGACACCTGAACTTCAGCCACTGCTGGGGAAGATGAAACACCAATTACGTTCATGTAGCTTCTGTGCCATACTAGGTAGAAAAAACAGCTAAAAAGGGTTAAGGAAACCTGCATATCCCCAATCTCACCATACCCACCCTATAAGAGCCTTCTTGGTGACCTTAGCCAGAAAAAGAAGCCTAGCAATTGAGCCCCAGTTAGCAAAACTGTCACTGTTCAAAGAAGTTTCCCTGAGTGAGGGTTTGAGAACCATTCATTTGTATTGGCATCCTGTGCTCCCACAGGGAGGCATTCATAATGTTATCCAATAAGGGGCTCAGAATTCTCATCTGTGTGTTGCTAGGCCCAATGGACATGAATTCAGCTATGGGTGATTGAATAAAGCTTCTCTGCCACTGCTCCAGCGCCAAAGTAGCAGAAACACATCCACGTTACATTTGTCTTACAAATCCTGGTTTGTTTCCAGGCAGGTGGTTGGTCTCAGTCCAAACATGATAGATGCTGGCAGTGACTTGGATGAATGATTTCTTGGAGCAAAAAGATATTTGACTTGCTTAGAGATGGAGACAAAGTAGTTCAGATGGTATCTTTTATTGGACCAACTTTGGTTGGTGAGCGCATGCTTCACACAAAGGGTGAAAACAGACATGATGCTAAACCACCCTTGGTGGTTATTTATGCATGTTGCAGGGCTGTATTGGTGCCCTATGCAGCCCTGAAACATGCATAAATAACCACCAGGAGTGGTTAAAGGGTGGTTAGCATCATGTCTGTTTTCACCCACACTCTCACCAACTAAAGTTGGTCCAATGGAAGATCAACTTTGATTGGACCAACAGGGCCCTTCCTCAGGCAAAGTCAGAACTATAGACTGAGAAATGTAGGATAAGGATAGATATTATTATTTATTATTTCTATTTTCTTTTATCCTGCAACCCTCCTGCTCACAAAGAAGCCTGGAGCGGCTTACAACATACATAATCACACAAATCACAATTTTTTTAAATACTAGAAACATGCTAAAAGGGCAGAACCAATCCCCCCCCCCTTAGCCCACCCCCCCACCTGTCTCCCTCTCCAAAGGCCTGATGGAACAGCCAGGTCTTACACTGTCTTTGGAAAGAGGGGACGTCTGGGGCCAGGTGGGCCTCTGTCGGGAGGGAATTCCACAGCCTGGGAGCGGCCACTGAGAACGCCCTCCCCATCGTCGCCACCCGGGAAACCCAGGGGACTTCAAGTTGGGTGTCCCCGGCCAACCGCAGGGGCCACAAGATGATATGAAAGTGATCACTTGGCAGGAAGCTGTTAGGGGGGGAAAGTATACAACCAGTGAGGGGAAACTAATAATCAAATTACTTGGTTATTTTTAAACAAGATGCTACCCCTCATGGCCATCCAGGAGCCACTCATCTGACCACCCGTCTGAAAGTGGAGTGGGGGAATGTGCGCTCCCATGAGCCACGCAGCACTCACTCATGGTCACTCATGGCACGCTGCCAAGAAACCTGGAGTGCTTCATGTGGGTGGGGCAAGCCAAAAAGATCCGTAGGGATGGGTGCCCACACATCCCATGCCCATATGAACTGGGGAAGCCAACAACACTAGCAGACCGGTCCTCTGCTCATAGGCACGGTGGGCAGGGGGCACGGTCTTTGCAAGTTGCAAGAACTGAAGAGTGCTGGGTAGCCCAGGTTCCCCAGCCTTCATGCCAGGGAAATGTCACTTGCAAAGGCCAGCTGGCATGCTTCTTCCTCCCCCATTGTCTGTGGCAGAGGGAGTGCATGGCGGCTGCCTCCATGGCTGGGGTAGCCACACTGGGAGCTGCCTGTTCGAATCCCTCCCCACTCGCTCCACCTGAATGGCTGCTCCACAGCAGTGTCACTCAGCAGCCACAGATACCTCCTCCCAGCACCTTGCTCATTTAAAAACACCCTTTCTTAATCACACTTAGAATGTGATGGCCACTGGTTCAAATGATTACCCCCTGGTTTCTGATTCCTTTGAATAGCCTGGTGATTTATGAGGAAGATGTAGAGAGAGCAGAGAATTAAAAGAGCAAAATGAATCTCTCTCTCCTGCTATGCCAGTGCCACTGATACAGAGTACAGTGTTCAGCTGCACAGCATACTACCCTAGAGAGGTCTTATGTCCAACCAGACCCAATGAAGTAAGTATTCTGCTGTAATGGAACCAAAGTGAGCTATGGCCTCCAAAGGGAGGTGGCGCTAATCAGAGCACAACAAAGGTATGATCCTTGCCATCTCTGACCTCTATACTTCCCCAAAGACCATCTGCCCTTGTTCCATAGCAGTCCCTACGGTCAGCTGGGGATGCTCCCTGACAGCTTCCATGCATGTACCAAGTCCACATGGCAAGGGCACACACGAGTGGCTGCTCCATTGCTCTAGAGCGCCCTTCCCCTAGAGGTTCACCAAAGCCTAAACCTGAACATTTTCTGGAAGCAATGTAACATCTATTCATTTGACTAGGTGCAGCAGGTGGGGATTGGATTTGGGAAGTTGTTTTTAATGGAATTCTATATTTTATACAGTTCATGTTTTTATGGGATTTTTTTTAATGTATAAAAATATATACCCCACCCTGAACCTTCAGAGAAGGGCAAGTTAAAAATCTAAATAAATAAAATAGGATCTAAAATACATCCAGCTTCTTGTGCGGAGCCCCAGGTTGTAGTCCCACAGTAGCCCTATCACTTAGAAGATATCCACTGAGGCAGTGTCAGTGTGGACATTGACATCAATCAGAACAATAAGTCTCAGTGAATCTGCCACCACCTACACAACCTGGATACACTATCTTGGTCTGTAGCCCAGTCAGTTTGAGTGGGAATACAGAGGTGCCGTGGGGCAGCCTATATATTGCTGTTCTCAATTTACCATCTAACCTGTCCCTCAGGCACATAGCTTGGGATTTTTTTATTCCTCCTCCTTTATGCCTCAGATCCAGAATGTTGCCAAATCCTGCCACTTTGACCTGTATAGTATTGCTAAAATCTGGCCCTGCCTTGCTACTGCCACTGCAAAAACCTTAGTCCTCACTCTAGTCATCTCTCGCTTTGACTACTGTAACCTCCTCCTTACTGGTCTCCCCTGCTCTGATCTCACCCTCCTCATCTCCGTTTAACACTCTGCTGCCAAAGTCATCCACCTTGCCCGTCACTTTGACCATGTTCAGCCCCTCCTCTCCACCCTGTACTGGCTCCCTCCCTTCGTTCCTCCTCTTCCCCTACCCTCGCCTGCTTGCAACTCCCCCGCTGTTCTAAATGTTTTTGCCCCTTGTCCCTTGCTGCCCCCCATGTCTGGAACTCCCTCCCTGGATACATTCAATCTGCTCCCTCCCAACTTTCAAATCCCTCCTAAAAACCTACCTCTTCGGACAGGCTTTCCCCAGTCATGAGTCAAAAGACCTGTCATAAGTGAAATTCCATCCTCCTTCCTTCCCTCAGAAACTCTTCCCAGTAACTAGGTTAAGCATATGCACCTGCATTTTCTCAATCTCATGAATGTATCCTTGTCTCTCCCAATGTTCACCTCTCCTTTGTCTCCCCCTTTCTCTCTTATGCCCTTTGAAAACAGGCTGCAGCTTTGAGGGGTGGTCTGTGGGTGCGCCGCTGTGGGGGGAGCAGGTACACACGGGGGTACCCCCATCCTCCCCCCACAGCCCCCCACATGGAGCAATCTGCGTTTTCACTGGTTGCTCCATGTGGGGGTGACGGGTGGAGGTGCATGTTATGTGGGAGTGCACACAACACCCTCCCACCCTGCTGCTGCTTTTAGACGGGATGCACCCACTCATGTCCATTGCGTGGGCATGAGTGGATGTGTCTAATTTTAAAAGGGCCTTAGATTGTAAGCCCTTTGGGGTAGGGAGTTGTCTATAACTACTGATTGTACAAGTGCCAAGTACAATGCTGGCGCTATATTAATAACAACAATACTACCCCTCCATCAACACTAAAATCAATCTATATCTGGAGTAAGGTATTTTTTGCCTCTGCGGCCAGATAGAAATAACAAGATTCCACTTTTTCCCCATCACTCCTCAGTCCTCACAGCAAATTCTGAACTGAGTAGTCATAAGGGGGAAATCTGGGAAAGCAATCAAACCTGTAGGCTTGTCCCTGAACAAAGCAGGGTTGGGAAAAAGCCATTAACCACCAGCCTTGCACTGATTAGTATGCACCAAAGAGTAGGAACCCTACCAGCTTCTGCACTAGGTTGTCAAGAAGAGACAGCAGCAGGATTGCTGACGTATACATCTGCCACGTTTTTGCATGCAACAGCCTGTGTATCTGTGTCCATCCTTATTTGTGCATGAAGCTAACTGTGCATATAAATTGTTTAACTTTTTAGGTCCCTAATGGCAATATCATAATTCTGTGTTAATTGGTCCATACAGACTTGTCGTTTCTGGTCCTATGTGGTTAATAAGTCACACGTTCCTTTGTATCTGTGTGCATGAATCTCTGTGTTGGCACAGATTTCTCTATCTTTCAGCATATGACCCTATATGTGTGTGTGTATTTATATGTGCCCAGCTGTGCAGCCTTGGAAAACCATGGTTCCTTGTGTATAGAGTGGGGTGATTCCATACTGTCTTGGCCTATATGTTTGCATGTGAGGACTCTCACAGTGGGCTCGATTTCTATGTGACGCTGCAGTGCAAAGTGGATATGCAAAGCCAGCAAGTCAGAATGGATCCGAGACTCACTTTGGCCTGCAGAAGTACAGTGCAGTAGAGAATCGGGCCCAGTATGCTTTGCCATGTGGGTGTGAATAGTCCCAGGTGCATGCTGTACATACCGATGTTTACTCTTGTGTTTCTGACAGAGTACAGATGATAGACTAAACTCCTCTGTATTTCTTTCCCAGGAGGGAGAGGAGAAGGAGACATCACATGTCAGTGTGGGAGCAACGCACCAGT
This sequence comes from Sphenodon punctatus, assembly GCA_003113815.1. NCBI lineage: Eukaryota > Metazoa > Chordata > Lepidosauria > Sphenodontia > Sphenodontidae > Sphenodon > Sphenodon punctatus. The sequence goes on from QEPC01007989.1 coordinate 740,722, forward strand.
CAGCTCCGCAGGCACATGCAGATGTCCAGCCAGGAGGGCATCAACAAGGAAGAACCTCCCATCCTCAACCCTCATGCCAGTATCTTTAGGAGGAAAAGACCAGTAGAGAATGCTGGCCTGGAGAAGGGTGAGGAGGAACAAGGGAGCAGGACCCAGGTGGAAGACCTGGAACAGCAAAGCACAGGCACCAATCCATGTCCAAGCACTCGAGAAGACCAGAAGACCCCATCTCCCCGAGCCAGGAGGGAACGGGAGCAATGGCACCAAAAATCCTGCCATGGAAACTGTGATTTGACTGAGCAGGAGGGTGGAGGAAGTGTGGGGTTTGAGGACAGAGCACAACTGAGACAGAGTCAGAGGCGCAGTCGGCACCGGAGAGTGAGAACAGAGGGGAAAGAGCAGGCTGGAGCCCTGGAAAGCCGGTCAGCCAGCCAGGAAACAGGCCTGGAAGAAGTCAGTCCAGCACAGGGGCAGCAGAATGGACAGCAGAACAACAATGAAGGAGGAAAGGAGGCCTTGATTGAGGAGGAGCAGGTGGCTGGCGAGGAGCTGAAAAGGTAAAAGGCACAGCACTCCTGTCTGGTACCTTTGCAGGTTCCTTATAGACAGACAAAGAGCTGGTCTCTCAAGGGTGTGGGATGGAAGCTGCATGCAATAGAACGGTGTGGGTGGAATAACCTCTGCCAGCTGGGAACCTTTCGTTTCTTCTCTCATCCAACCTCTTGTATCCTGCAGTCATCTTTTGCTCTGCTCCTTTTACACATATTCCTTTCCATCGGCACTATTCTCTGCCCTGATCCTTGTCTAGTCTATATCACCCTCTCTTCATCTGAAAGTGCTACTCAGGAAAATACCACATGCAGTATCCTGGTATAAGATGCTAAAGTACGCTACACAATGGTCGCCTCTCTGTAATTTGTTTATTTATTTGTTTGTTTGTTCAAATTTATACACCGCATTTCCCACAGAGTAAGCTACCATGGATAGCTCTGCAGTATCTTACTGATGGGCTAAACTTTTCAAAAGTGCCTGTATGCAAAAGTGACCCTGTATGCAAAAGTTGGTAGATTTTCAGAGGCAAAAATGGCACTAGGCACCTAAATAGATGCCTTAAAGTCATCTTTGAGTTAGGCACTTGGGATTCTACCTCCCATTATCTCTAAAGGAAACTAAGGCTCCTAAATCACTTTTGAAAATGGGCTGCAGGACCCTACATCATTTGGCACTTTTGGAAATGTTGCCCTTTATCTCTAAATCCACTCTTTTCCTGGTAAATATTTGCTGAACTTCCTTTCCTGGCAGTAAAGCCCCAAACAGATATGCGGCTATTACATGGTGCTAACAGAAATATTTTCAGATTGGAATCATGACTTCATGGTTCCTTTTTCAAGTGGCATCTCCTTTTCCATAAAGTATGAACTTGACTTCCTCCTTAAAAACCCCATTTTTTTGCATTACAGCTGCCACATCCAGTCTCACTAAAACATTCAAAAATTCCCCGTTATGCTCTCCCATCCACCTCACCCCCAGTCAGAGAGTAGGCTGGCCATCCTCTGGGTGGGAGATCAGCAAGGGTGGTGGAGGAGATCCTTCCGTGATCCTTCCTCAGCACCCAACCAGCAGCTCTGGCAATCTCCTGTGGTGTGGGATTGCAGAGATAGCTTCAGATGAGAGAGGAAGTTCCCTAAGAACTATATCTGAAAAGTACTATGTAAACGCCAACTGTTGCTATTTCTGCCCTTACCCAGAGGTGTCACTGTAGCTGATAAATATGAATTATCCCCAGGAAAGCCGCTGATGCCAGATTGCTGCAAGTGTATTACTGGTGCAGCAAACTTCATTTTAAGTGATCACATGAGGCACCAGAGATATGTTACTTAGTTCAGCCTCACCACTAACCAGAGGTCCATGGAACATTGGAGATACTTGGGGAAACAGGGGACTGAAGGCCTGAAGGGGCTATAGGATTGGATTGGGTCTTAGAGCAGGTTTCACTCTTTCTAACTGATGTCTTTACAAAGTCACAAGAATGGTCATTTCAAAAGCATGCATGGCTTCTCTTTTTCTTCCTCCTCCTTCTACCAATTCCTTCCCTTTTTTCTCCTCTTTCATTTCTTATTCCCTCATTTCCCCAGTTTTTCATTTCCCTCTTTCCCTGTCCCACATCTGTTGTTTTCTGCCTCATGTGCCCCTCTCCTTTCTCCCTTCTCTCTATAGAGCCCATGAAAACCCACCCGGTGATGCTGAGCTTCCTAGTGCCATCCAGGAACCAAGCCTCTCTGAAGCCCACTTTGAGCTTGACAAAGGGAAGGACCCTAGTCTGACTGAACAGGACTGCAGCGGCCTAGACACAAGTGACCAAGCACTGCTAGGCAGCCTGCAGACGGATATAGGGAGAGCTATCAGCCAGAGTGAACCAGACCTCTCCTCCATCACTGCCAACACTGAGAAAGCCACCGAAAGCACCACCATCATGATTGATGTCCAAGACTCCACTGTGGTACAGAGTGAGGACCTGTTTTGGTTTTTTTTGATTGTGTGGTGTGTATCATCTTATTTACTGAGGGAACTACAAGGTGTGCTGTAGAGCAGGGGTGGCCAAGAAGCAAAATGTGATCTACTTGTAGATCACAGGCTAATCTCCATGGTGTGGAGAGGGGACTGGTCTTTTGGAGATTGCCTCAGGGGTAATGAGAGAGGGATGGGTGCCCCAGGGAGGGTCTCCGGGAAGCAGATGGGCTAGGAGAACTCCTCCAGTTCAGTGGAGAAGACTGGCTCTAAAGGAGAGTGCTCCTCTCCACTACTAAGATGAGTTACTAAGGTGTCCTAGAGTTGGAAGCCAGATGGAGGCATCCCAGACTGTAGCACAGGAGTCAGTGGGAGGCGAGGGGTCCTAGTAGATCAACTGAGGTTGGTGCCAGGATAAAGTGGATCACATGCACCCTAGGTTTGGCCACCCCTGATGTAGAGGTTCCCCAGATATCTCTTCATGCTTATTTGGATTGAGGGAACTGAATGAAAAGACGTCTTAGGAATGTCACCCTTTCTCTACACAACATAATGCTTTCTTGGGATTTGGAACCATGTGTAGACTTGTGTCTGTGGGTCTCCCAATGCTGGTTCCCTGGGACTCCCTAAGCCCTACTGATCATCCCCATTTCCCCTACTAACCTGAATTTATGGGCCCAACATCCTGTGTGGCACATTAGACTTACATGATATTCAGGATGAATTATAGGACTCTTGTGTACTACTAACACAGGCAGTGGTGATGGCGGGGGAGGAGGAACCTAAAAGAGAATGCTAGTATTGTCACTACCAGTGCTTTCCCCAGTGTCCCAGGCTTCTTGTATGGCTTTAACCATTGCGTTACTGTTCTGCATCTCAGGATAATGTCATGTAAAGCTGTAATTCTACATATACACACCATCATCAGGTATGACTCAGGCTTTGACTGCAGCCGCACTGATACAGTCCCTTAATCTAGAAAGGAAAGTATATTAAACAGTAGTATGATTTGAGCATTTGAGTCAAATGGACCTCAGTTTGAGACCAATGTAAGCTGTATTGGTGAAGAATGTGACCTGTAGTTTTGAATGTCTGCACTGTGAGTTTGCCCCAGTATAGCTAACTTAGCCAGTGTGAACAAGGGGGTAAATTTTCAAAGACACTAAAGCACTCAACTTTGACTGAAAGTCACTGGGAATTAGGCCTTTAAAAATCTACCCCAGACCTTGGTTACACTAACTATCTAACTGCATAGGAGGATTCCCTAAGCAGTGCTTCAAGGAAAATTACTTACTCTGCCCTATTGTTTCTAGCCTATGCTTCTCTCACGCTGTCTACTCTTAAGCCCCTTTTACACAGATCGTGGCATGGGGTGTGTGTGTGTCTGTGTGCACCGTGGTCTGTGTGCGGTGGGTGGGAGGAGGGTGTAGATGGGTACACACCCATTTACATCCACCTCCACCCATCAACACGCATGGAGCAACTGCCGTTTTCGCTGGTTGCTCCGTGCGTGGGGGATGGGCGGAAGTGAGTGTAGATGGGTGTGTGCAGGAGCATGCACGCACACCCACCCACCTGCTGTGGGACTTACATGGGCGGCACCCACTCATGAACTCCGTGGGTGTGTAAAAAGGGCCCTAGTCTTTCCCCTGCACCTTCCTCTCCATTTCTCATAATTACAAGTTTCAAATATGTAAAAGACTGCTAACAAAACAGGTTAGAAGGACATTTCTCGGGGATGGGGTTTGTGTGCAATGAATGTTGTTTAATGGCAGGGGGTAACCTTGGCACTGTCTCTCCTATGTCCTCCCACCACCCCACCCCAGTTCAGCTTTTTCTCCTGTCAACCTTTTGTCGCCTTCCTCCTTTCTTCTCTCCTTCCTGCCTTCCTCTCCTTTTATTTCCCTATCTCCCTTCCTTTACCAAGGACTGTATGAAACACTAGCAAAAACTTTTTCTTCCCTGAAGCTACCCCAGGCAGACTCCCGTCACTCACCCTGAAAAAACTAGAGGACCATTTTTGCACACTTTTAAGGTGTAAGATTGTAATGGTTTTATTAATGAAACAGTACTTCTGAAATATGCCTTGTGAAAGACTCTCTTTGTCTGTCTCTGCCTGACAGCCTGTCTCTTTCTCTTGCTTTTATCTCTCCCTCACTAGCTACAGAGCTTGGATGTGGGGATGCAAAACAGCATTGCACTCACTCCTGTTCAGTAGAAGTGACACCCCTAGGCTGCTAATTAATGTGCCTAGTTGATGATGATGTTGTTGCATTTGCATTGCAGCAGCTGTGAGAATGACTGGGGAATATGAGGCCCTAGGGTTGGACTTTCCAGCTGCTCAGAGTGCAGTATTCTCTTGCAATTGCTCATGTAAAGGAGCTATTTCTGGGAGTGACTCAAGGGAGGGAAACAAAGAATCACTCGCCATTACTATACAACTGCCCCTTCAGGACACATGCTCCTTAGAACAGCCACTGAAGTGGCCAACCAATCTTCTGCCCTCCTGGGAAGGTGCCCCTTGGGCTCTTCCTGAGTGAACACTCTGTGCACCACTTTGCCTGCATGGTCAATAACAAGAACTGTTTGTTTTGTAGTTAGCAACAAGACAGATGGAGAAGCAAGCCCCTTGAAGGAGGCAGAGTCTAAAGAGGAGGAGGAGGAGACTGAGAAGAAGCAGAAGAAGAAGAAGAAGAAGAGTTCAGAGTCAGGCAAACCAATGGTGCCTCATAGCTCCATGTTCATCTTCAGCACCACAAATCCGTGAGACACTACCCTGGTCTTTGTGCTGGAACAGCTGAGTGCTGTGGGAGGGTCTGATGGTTCAGGGTATGCAGGTGGGGATCTGATCAGGAGTCATGAGATAAGAAGGGGTGGGTACCTTGCTTTCTGTGGGAAGTGTCAGTGATTTGGAAGGTGGCGCCCTGTCAGTGCTGATCCAGTTCCCAGAAAAATGGTGGGAAGGAATCTGGAGATGTTTCTCTAACAGCTAGGTGTAAAGTTGAGGCCCCACCCTTTGGGGCTACTGAAGATCCTATGAATAAGGGTATTAGCCTGTATGTCCTACCCAAATTTCAGTATTGGTGGTAATCCCATATTAGCTGTAGTTAATGATCCCCCTTTTGTTACAGTAGCTCTTCACTTCCTGTTCTAAACTGTTGTGTAGTGTCACTTGAAGCAGCTTGTGCATTCCACACAGGAGACAACTTCCTCTCAAGTGAAGAGCATACTGGTTCTAATGTCTGTGTTCTCATCTGGGGTTAAACCTAGATGTACTGGTATGTAAAAGGAATTCAGGGTGCATTTGTCAAGTCATCCCAAATTCTGGTGCTAGAGCCCTGCAGAGCGAGCTCTGCCATTTAATGATTAATGCTGGCAGACAGGCCTAACTCGCTTTAGTCAGGGGTTGACATGTCCCCTGAAAGAGGGAACCAGGACAGAGGTGGTGGTATGTTTAGGCTGAGACTTATATTGTTTTGTTGTTTATAGCTTGCCAATAAAAATGAACCTAGGAAGGGAATAAATTTCAAATGCAGTCTTAGGGTGTTTGTCTCTGAAGAGAATGGGCAGTCAGTCAGCCCATTCACATTGCATCAGTCCCCGATTCTAACCACAAGATGCATTGACTCTCCTGTAGGTCAGGTAACATCTTCTTTGTCTTTACATCAAGGTACAAGTTAAGAACAAATGTTGCATGCAGAAATGGGCTGGGTTTCGACAGGCTACCTAAATCTTTAAGCGTATGCTGCATATGTCTACACATGGACACGTGCAAACACACAAACAAATTCATAGCTATGTGGCTCATTAGACTATCATTCTGTAGTCAAGCTCTCTGGTTTTTGCTGCAGAGTTGCAATTAATGCTGCACTGAACCAGGGATTGGGATCAATGTTAGTCAATTACTAAATCATTCCATAGCCTTTGATTTCATCAACATTGGATGAAAACAAATGAGACGGCCGAGCCGAATTGGGCCACCGCAGCCACCACACTCTGGGCCGGCGGGAAGGGCAGTTCAAATAGGCAGCCCCTCCAGGAAGTTTGGGTAAGGGGGGTGGGGGATGCCATCACAGATCCCTCCATGCAAAGGAGCCATACACATGGGACAGGACTCCCGGACCCCTGCTGCATAGTAGGATCAGTCCCACAGGAGACGTTTCCACCAAACATCTGATCAGGGGGCCTGGAGGAATGCGCTAGCACAGCCCGCCAAACAGCTGATCATGGGGGCCCGGAGGAGTACATTCACCCAGCCTGACAAATAGCTGATCAAGGGAGCACAGAGGAACATGCTCACCCCAGCCTGCCAAACAGCTGATCAGGGGACCTGGAGAAGCACAGTCACTCTGGCCCACCAAGCAGCTGTTTGGCACCCTGGACCAGGGTGAGCACACTCCTCCGCCCCCGCCCCCAAAGCAGCAGTTTAGAGGGCTGGGTGAGTGTATTCCTCCAACTCCCACTCCCTGCCCCCGCTATCAGCCATTTTGAGGGCCAGGGTCAGCATGCTCCTCTGCGCTCCCATCAGCTGTTTCATGGGCTGGGATGAGTGCACCCCTGAAGGCCCCCCTGATCAGCTGTTTGGTGGGCTGGGTTGAGAGTGCTCCTCTGTGCTGCCACTGATCAGATTTTGGTGGGTTGGGGTGAGTGCACTTTTCCAGCCCCACCCCCCAATCAGCTGTTCAGTGCACTCAGCTTGTCCCATTGAGCATGCTCCTCTGGGCCCACCTCTGGGCCCACCCACCTACAATCTGTTGTCCTGGGTGTGAGCACTAGGGAACTGGGCTCCCCAGCACTCGTGGCCAGTTCCTGTGACTTGCAAAGGTCATGTCCTCTGACCACAGTGCCTATGAGCGGTGGACCTATTTGCTGGCATGGGTGGTTGCCCCAGTTCATAGGGGCGAGGGATGCATGGGTGCTCATTGCCACATACTTTTTTGGCTTGCCCCGCAGAGCACACTGGATTTTTCAAAAATATGTTGTGAATGGCTATGAATGGATGCTCAGTGGCTCATGGGAGCATGCATTCCCCTGCTCCACCTTCAGACAGGCAGTCAGATAAGTGACTTCTGCATGGCCATGTGTGGTATCATCTAAATTAAAAACACCCACACCCATAGTCTGTATTAGCCTTCTGGGCTAATAATAAGGTAGCTCCCTTTTCGTTTCCATTTTAAAATTTTCTTTTCCCAGTCTCACTGTATAACCCGAGCCCCCCGCAGTTTGTGTCCAGTGCTGTCCCTCTTCTTCATTTGTGGGGCTTACAGTGTGCGGTCTTGTCTGAATGCGGACCAATCTCAGCCCAATGTTAGCGGCCAAGGTAAATTCAGAACTACCCCCACCCATAGTGTATATTGTCTCTGCTGCATTTTAATCAGGACCCAGGCCACTGGGAATTCCTTTTTGTCCCCATGTACACACTGTAACTGTGTCCTTTCTTTAGGTGCTACCCATTGGGGCTGAACCAATTCCTGTCAGATAAGAGTTTGATTTGACTCTGGCTCTAGAAGGTCTAATATAGAGTGACCCTTTATCTGGGCCCATCTAATGTACCAGTCTAGTCATGCTTTTTGGGAGCTGAGCGAGCAGCAACAAAATACAAAGCCCACCCATGGTTGCATTCCATTAATGACCACTCACACTGGAGATGACCCACTTCTTCACTGCTGAAACATTGTACCTGGCTTCCTCTGCTTGTAACCTGAGGGCAGGGACCCGTGTTCATTGCATTTTCCACCAATGGGGAAAATGCAGTGAACGCGGTCCCTGCCTGCGGGGTAGGAGGTTCCCCTATTTTAACTTCCTCTGGGGTTCCTTCTGTCCATAGGGCAGGTATATGATTCCATCCTGGGTTTTTCCCCCCAGATTTCCTAGAGGCCCTGCTTTCAGGGTACAGTGTCTCTGGTTAATATGTATTTGATCTCTGATGGAAATACTGAGAACTGCCCCAGGACCCTTTTATTTGGGGGCTAGTCAAAAGGAAGTTTTCATCAGCTTCTATTGCTACCTCTAGGATCATGAGGTTTTGCCTCCTGATCCAGGTTTACATTCCCTGGGGTAAAACCAAAAGAAATTGGTCCAGGGTCACTTGTTGTATTTTTCCACTATTTGTTCAGGCTGCTAGATTGTGAAGTTTCTGGCCCATCGTGTGGGTTTCTCATCTTTCCTATGTTTTAGGGCTCTACAATGAGTCCTATAACGCTCTTCCAAAATGCCTAGACGTTTCTGAATAGCCTGCTTCACTTTATCATAGTTGGTAAAGTCTTCCTCCCCCAAGGCTCAATAAGCCATCTGGGCTTCCCGTCAGGAACAAGGCCAACCTTACTGCCCAGGAAGTGGATACCCTCTTGAACTTGACTTAAATATGCTTTGGGGTCATCATCGGGAGACAGTTTAGTCAGGGTCATAGACCCAGGACCCCAATCCTGTGAGATCACCTCCACTTTGGGTTGGACTTGAACCATTAACTGCATTAGAATTTCCAGAAGCTGGTCATGCTGGTCCTGAGTGGCCTGTTCTTGCTGTACCAACCAGATAAGTGTGGCCTTCTGCTGTGTTAAAGCCATGAGGAAGCCTGTTACTGTCTCGCTAGACTCGATTTGGTTACCCAAATCACAGGCTAGCTATCAGTTGTATACGTTTCCCTAAAATTACTAATTCTTTTCCTCTCTTTCTCTCCCCCCCAACCCCCACCAGCAAGTTTCCTTTATAATCTGTATCTATATCCTGGGCAAATTTGCCCACATTCTCCACCACTCTGATGTGGCAGGGCGGGCCATCTTCTGGGAAGGCCTTACAGGTATTCTGGGGACCTTAGTTCAATACCTTGAGACACCAAAATCACTATCCCAAAGTTAACCCCTTTGATCTGATCCTGGGGTAAGTAGTATGCTGTCTGGGTGCTTATGAGTCTGGCCTCCACCTTCCCTACAGCCAGTCCATCCCACCAACAGCCGGTAACAAACTGTTGTGCTTCTGCAGAGGCATAACACTCTTAGACACAGACACATAATGGGAGATTGCAGGTGTCCTCCAGTTTTTTGTAGGTAGAATGAGCTACCTTATTAAAAATTGTGTGTAAGTGCTATGTACATCCTTAAGGGACAAGTGGTCTGGTCATTTTGAGTGCACTGGTGCAGTGACAAAATGAACTGAAGCTGGGAATGTGAGTCTGTAAAGACCTTTTGGGCTAATAATAAGATAGCTTCCAACTGCGAGTGACAAGCAGCCTACTCCATTGGGTTGCGCTGCTGATTTCCAGTCCTCCAGGAGCTCTGTGTGGCCAGCCTAAGCTAAGTCTTCTCTGGCAATCTGTGGCTGGGTTTCTTGCTCCAGCTGCCAAGGAGTCTAGCTGCAAAGCTCCTTCCTCCACTGAGTCCCCCATCAGACTGGAAACTGGATCCTTTTGTATGTATAGGGCTCTGGAGCTTCTCAGCCTGATTGGTGCTTAGCTCTCTCCTGAAGCCTGATTGCGCCTGCACTGTTTTAGTGCCATTTCAGGGCTTAGTAGCACCTGCCAATTTTGTGTCGGTGCTAAATCTAACCCTGTTACAGATGCATCTGGTAGCAGCTGGTCACCTGCCCCAAGGTAGAAGTAGACAAACATCTGGCAGCTGCTGAACTGACACGCAGGTGAATTGCCTGCAACCATAGTCTATTGAGGACTTTTGTCTTGTTTGTTTTCATCCAGTGTTTAAAATGCTGCACAAGATGACAGTGCTGGACTAATGCATATGATTGATTTGCATGGCTTAGCAGTTCCTCAGTAGACCCTGCAGGTTATGAGGGGATGCAGAAGGCAATAAGTAGTAGAAGCACTGTGGAGGGAGGTATAGGTGGAGGAAAGGAGGAGGCAGCTTCTCTCCAAGATAGCATTAGATACCACTGAGGTACTAAAGTTTGCAGAGCTCTGCCTATAATATTTCTACCAGATGGGAGTCACTGACTTTACCAGAAAAGAGGCAGGGAAGTAGAGAGACAGGGAGGTAGAGATCTCACAAGAGCATTTAGAGACACCTCCCCCAAGGGGAGAACTCCCCCACTTAACCTTCAATGACTGGTGTCTCCTCAATTTTTTTTCTCCTTTGCAGAATGAATAGATGCTTGAGCTCAATGTAAAACCCTCTAAGCTCATCCTCCCAACCCATTCTACCTGCTCCTCTCCTCCCCACACACGTCATTGTCGCCTCTCTCCCTCCTTGACCTTTTCGTCTCCTTCTCTCCATCCCACACACCCTCACCCTCCCTTCCCCTGAGAAGAGCAGGAGAGAGTGAATGCTGCAGAGGCGGTGGTAATGAATGGGGAAAAGCACACAAAAACCCAGGGATAAAAGAATGCAAAATGGCAGGAAGCAATGCCAGGATGTGTAGGCCAGTGGAAAATGCCAGTTTTGTATCTTCTTGAGAAAACTGAAGGTTAATTTGGCACCAAAGGGTAAATTACAGTCATTTGAGTGACAGTGGAATCTCATAGTTTCGGCCTTGGTGATATGGTACTAATCTATATTATATACATTTTGTGTGTGGAGTATAATTTATAGGGCCTATCTAGTGATTACTCTGCATTGTTTTTCTGGCAGAGTGCGAAGGGCCTGTCATTACATTGTCAATCTGCGCTACTTTGAGATGTGCATCCTTCTAGTGATTGCAGCGAGCAGCATTGCCCTGGCAGCAGAGGACCCCGTTCTGACCAACTCGGACAGGAATAAAGTGATTACACATTTTCTTGCTGATTCTTCGCCATCACCATAGCCTGCTGTGACTGTGCTCCGCTATGCCAGCTACACACCCACTTCACAGACCAGCGTGGGGAAAGGAGAAAAAGGGGTTGTAATCCATCCAATTTTTCTTGGCCCTTGGAAGTTTTGTAGCATGGTGGTATGCTGGAATATTTTCACGCAGAATGCTCTGGACCCATCAACATAATAACCTGGAACCTGCCTAACAGTCCAGCCTAGAGCTACAAGTCCCCAGATGAAGCAGAGGCAAACCTCTCCAAGCTCTGAAGCCTGCGAATGTGTGTGAGGGACGTCACAGTCCCACTGACTTCCAGGGGAAGTGCATACCTAAAGGGCCAAGAAGTGCAAGTGTTTGATCTAAGAGAATAGACTATCACCTTAAGTTGCTTGTATTGCCCAAGGGAGGAAAGAAAGGAGGCAGAAACTGACTGAAATGAGGGTTAGGAGAACAGAGCTGGAAGGAAGGTGCCAAGTGTCAAATAAAACTGAGTTAGGAAGGAGGGTTTGGGAATGGGATGATTATAGAGTTGTGTGTGGCAGGACATGCATGACGGAAGGGAACCAACAGGGAGGGGAACTGCAGTGATGTGATCATCAAGTTTTCATGCCACATTACTCTTCTCTAGGAAAATAGTTTTAAAGCTGATTTGTCCAAGGACTAGTGGATGCGTAATGAGAGATTGCAGGTGTCCTTGGGGTTTTTGTAGGTAGAATGAGCTACTTTATTTAAAATGGGGTATAAATGCTATGTCCATCCTTAAGGGACAAGCTGCTGGTCTGGTCTGTATTCCAGCATTTTGGGTGCACTGGTACAATGACTAAACTGAGCTGAGGCTGGGAATGTGAGTCACCTTCCTTTGTCCCAGTAGGCAGATACTTTCTATCCTGCTACTTATTTGTACTGAGTGATACTCATTCCAGTGCAGAAGGCCTGCATATACGGAGGGCCCAAGTTGGACTTAAGTGGCGTAGAGGCTGGCCCCTGTAGGGCGAGTTTCTTCCACAATAAGCAGAATGCTTTAGCTAAGAAGGTAGGAAGTATTGGAACCAGAAGGTTCTGTGGTTATTGGAATCAGAAATTCAATGTTAAGTGTAGTGCTAGCAGCCTCAGAAACCTTTGAAATTGAGAGAGACAGGGACCTAGCAGTGAGGGAAGGTTAATGCATGGGAAGCTGGATTAAGTATGTGAACAGACAGAGTTGGAGATGGGGAAGAGAGACAGGAATTGGAGATAGCAAGAGGAACCAACCAAACCAAGGGAAAGTGAGAGCAGAGTGGGGGGAAATGAGATTGTGCCCTGCACCAGAGGCAAATAGAGGGTTTGAATTAATACCCAGCTGGCCTTATTTAAAAATCAAAAGTAGCATTTGCTACTGCAGAAACTATTAAGACTCATTCTTGGTTTCCTATCCCCAGCCAACTGAATAGTTTCTGGTCCCAAAGGCATCAATTAGTTAGTCCTTCTAAGTGGCAAACTAGCTTGGAGGGGGAGCGATACTATTAGTTCCAAGGGTTTTATGTGGGAATTTGGGGTCAAAGCCATGATTCCCTAAATAGAGGCCACGAGCTCATCCTTTCCTAGATAAAAGCAGATCCAAGATTTCAAAGCATGTCTCAGCTTGATGAGTGGGCAGGAAGTATTTACATGGCGTTTGTGTGGGCTTGATTTTCATTTGCTCTGGGCTCCTGCATAATAAGGTCTCTCTCTTGGATAGCTTCAGGATTGGAATTCAGGCTCTATTTTTATCTCCTTTGGTCTGAGTTTATGGGTGTGGGTGTGTGTATAACACAAAGGTTGTGTCTGAGAGTCCCATCAGCATGTATTTGTGTGAGAGCATAACAGATACTATCTGTGTGTGTTTTCATCAGAAATATCACCCCTCTCTCCTTTGTCTTGGCAGGTCCTGAGGTACTTTGACTATGTTTTCACAGGTGTGTTCACCTTTGAGATGGTTATAAAGGTAAGAGACTCCTAAGGGAGTCCTGCAAGTCTGTGTATGCGTGTGGCAGTGGATTGGGGAGTGGAAGGATGGTAGGCTTAGGCTATGTGACAGTTAAATAACCATTCTTAAAGTTTTCCATACTGCTGCCACCTACTGGCTTATGGAAATGCTATCAGGGCTATTCCATGCATCACTTCTCCAGCTCAGAGAGGTTGTGCACTTTAGAAAAAGTTCTGCAAAATGTGTTTTATAAGAAGGAAGTTAATAATGGGGGCAACTGCTTTAGTACCTAGTTCCATCCGTATCTGTCCTTGTTCTTTGTCTTCTCATTTATTGACACACTGAGCTTCAGTGTGTGAAGCTCTTGGAGGTGCGGGGATGATGAAGAGCTGTCTAGCAGAAAGAGCAATGCTTAAACCTGCACTGAGTGAGCCTGGAAGAATCAGGCAGGGTGGAACAGGGAGATGGGAAGCTGCTGGCGAGAACTTAATTTACTGTGACAAGTTCTGCAGCTTCCTCTTGGTAGGTGGAGTGTGTCGGCATCAGTAGGAACAGGGTGTGAAATAGCTGCATTTGCTGATTTTCAGAGGCGCTGAACTCCTAATGGTGTACGTGACACTCATTTTATGTATCTGCGTCACAGCCCCTTGTGCTCTGGCAGTGTTGGCTTCAATTTTACATTTCAAATTTTCAAAACATGTGAATCCCATATTCAGAAGCCTGGGCACCCATGACTTCAACTACAATCAAGTAGAGCTGTGGATACCCAGAAGACCCTCCTGTTGGGCTATTTTCACGAGGTGTTCCTGGGCCAATGGTTTACCATCTGTATTTTTTTGCAGATGATAGACCAGGGCTTAATCCTACAGGATGGCTCCTATTTCCGAGACCTTTGGAACATCCTGGATTTCATCGTGGTGGTCGGGGCACTTGTGGCTTTTGCCTTGGCGTAAGTAGCTGTCTTTTGTTTCACTCCATCTGCCCAGTGTTGTGTGTGGAGGTGCTCAGAACAGGGCAGGATTACGTTGACAGAGAGAAGTATCTGTGAGTTATGATGTTAGACAAACATTTTGTCTTTTTAACCCTTTCCTGCTTTGTTCAAGCTTCATATTTTGCATAGCTCTTGCTTTCCTTTGGCGGTTCATGGCCATGCAGCAGAGGAGTGCCAGTGTATAGTCCTGACACAAAGATGCAGAGCTTGCCAGACCAGCATCTAGCTACTGTCCACCAAAATATGTTGTCAGCGGTTGTTCTGCTTCGATTCTAGGCAAGAGGCAAATGGGAAGAGAAAGGGGTAGGGGCTTTGTGAGAATGAAACACTAGAAAATGGATGGCAGTGAAAGAAAGAAAATGAGCGGGAGTGAGGGGAAGATGGAAGGAGACTAATGGTGGCAGGGATATGGAGTAAAAAGCTCGCTGCTGCTACTGCTTATACTGCTATTTATACCTGAGCTTCTGTTTATGCCTAGAGTGTTGGAGGTGAGGCAAGTAACAGTTACTGAGGGTAAAAAGAGAAGTGATGCTGGGCTGCTGTGTCCCAAGCTGAACCGGCACAGGCAGCCTGGGCAGACATGGTGTGTGCTGGGCCGGGACGCAAAACAAACATGCACCTGAGCGCACCAACTGCCACGTAGACCGGGATGTGGAGAACGGGGAACGTGTGGCTTGACTATCCACACACCTGTGCTGTGCTCTGCGCCCCATCCCCCACCATAATGGTCAGCCATGGCTGCCTGTCATGGCAGACCTGGTGAAGGCTGGCGGACCTGGGAATACATGGGCAGCCCACTTTGGCCCAGTCAGGCAGACCCTAGCTCAGGCTGTGACCTCAGAGGTTTCCTGGGCAAGCCATTAACATGACCCAGAATACCCTGGGTCAACATCTGGCAGTGAGTCCATGCCCAAGCGAGACAAACCAGTCTGCTGTCATGTTTGTTTTTTACCCTGAGCTGCCTCCTTTACAAGGCAGAGCGTAGACTAGCAAATAAACACTTGTGCTGCTGCTGTAGTGACACTCACTGACCACCAATTACTAACTCCCTCATCCCAGGCAGTATATTTCCCTGAGGGTGACCTGGGGGTATGGAATATGCTGCAGGCCTAGTTTCCTAATTACTGGCAGCACATTAGCTGATTATTTCACCCCTTTGCTCCTAGTCCCCTGAATTGCCTTGGCACTGAGGGAAAGTTCATTCCATGTTGCAGCAGTTTCACTCCTTAGCTAAATCCAGGGGGTAAAAAGCTCTGCTGCTCCTTAATATTGCCTTGCCTGGCCTTCCCCACCGTTGTGGCATCCACCGTGCCTCCAGCTGTACCTCACCCCCAAACTAAAGGCGGTTAGAAAGGGAGGGATGTTTTTACACATAGGGTGAGGCCACACAAAACCAGGACGGGAGGCTACCACATTTTGGATAGCCTTACCCCTCCCTGGGAAGCTAGGCCATGTGATGCAGTGCATTGTGTGGCCACTGGCAGCCAGATGTCCCACCTTCCCCGGGACGGGATGAACAGCTGCCTGCTACATGATGCGTCCTTGGAAAAATTCCAAGGACGCATCGCGGAGTAGCCTCACCCCACATGGGGTAAGGGTGCCCACACCAGGGCAACCCGTGTGACTGGGCCCATTCTGCTTGTGGTGTGGTGAGCTTGCAATGGGACTGTGTGTGACCAGCGCTGATGCCTGTTGCATGTAGTCACGGCCGGGCAGGTTCTCACTCTAGCTGGGCTGATTGGGGAGATGGGAAGGAGCACACGGGGGTTCTTCTGGGCCCCTACTCTCCCAATCAGCTGTTTGTCAGGGTGGGGTGAGGGGCACATGCTCCTTTGGGCTTCCCCTCCCCTGGTCAGCTATTTTTTGGGGGGAGAGGAGCCTGCATTCCCCTCTCCCGCTTCCACCCAACTGACAGCTGATTGTGTGGGAGGGGAGCCTGGGAAGAAGGTGCATGCTCTTCCCAGGCTGCCCTTCCCCATCAGCTGTCAGATGGGGGAAAGGGAGGGGCGTGCACCCTCCTCCACCTCCTCCCCTAACAGCTGCCTATCAGGTGGAATTGGCAGTGGGCCTATTGGCAATGGGCCTGATTCTGCACCTCAGCAGGTCAGAGCCTCCATCCCCTGGCCGTGGCAGCGGGTCTGACAGGGGCCGGCCTGCCCGGCTTCCCTGCGACTGTGTGGCTGGCTTCCTGCACTTGTCCCACAGTGTGGCAGCGGTGATTGCCCACCACGGGTCCGCACGGGGATTAGGCCCTCACCACTCGTGCGGCTTCACCCATAGACTTGTTTGTTCACTTTCTCTCTTCCCCACCTGCTCACTCTTTCACTCACTCTCTCACTTGCACTTGTCTTCTCTGAAGTTCACTCACTCTCTTGGTAGTTTCACTCACTGCTTTCTCCCTTCATGGAGAGTACTGGTGAATTCAATTTTCTCAGCATCTGGGATTCAGATAAGAGAGAAATTGAGAGCATCCCCATAGTATCTCTCCTGCAAACGAAAGTATCTCCTAGGGTTGCAGCCAAACAATGGAGATGATCCCAAGTCCTGTGGATCCCATGTGCAACTGCGCGTGCACAGCTGTGCACAAACCGCACAGCTCTCTATTGTGGGCACATTGTGTTTCACGGAAACTGCACGCATGTGCGCGCGGGATCCACGGGGCTTGGGATTGGCCCCAAAGATGGGAAAGTTCATTCCGTGGAGGGGAATGTATCTTCTATGCATGTACTCTGCTAATTCTGGCCTTCTTGATATCCTCCAAGTGATCTGTGGATTCAGCCATGTCCCCTGGATATTGTCCATGCTTTCTGCATAAAGACACAGACCTCCCTGGTTATGTTCTTCCTTGTGTTGAGATTGGGCTCATCTCCGTTCGGGGTATTGTTCAGCTCATCTGTGTGGCTATTATTGTACTGATGGTTGTAGCAACCTAAGGGAAATCTGATAGCCTCAAAGGACAGCTGATGGGGTAATAGAGCTGTTCACGTTTAGGGGACTATTTGAATCTAGACCTGGATTTTAGTAACTCAAGGTTTTGGCCACCTGATGACTGTTTGGCCTGTGTGAAATGAATTGGCAGTCTCAGTCTATTTCTCAGTGAGCATAATTCTTCATCACAGAAATCATGGTATAATAGTATTAATTGGCCTCCAATATGTTGAGGAAAGGGAGGTCCAACGCTAACTGAATAGCCCATGGAGACTGAAGTGGTCTCTTGATCATGTCGATGGTCCCTGCAGGTTGTGTGTTGAGAGACACTGCCAGGACTGGTGGTGGTGGTGGTGGGGGGGGGCAGCAGAGGGATTGGGCCTGTTCCGTGGAGAAACAGCACTTTAATCTTCTGAGTTGTTAATCTGGCACTGTTGCCACTAGCACCTCCTCAACACAGATGATGCCCCAAGCCTCTGTCACAAAGTGCTCTACAGCCCCCTCCTCCCCTTCTTTACAAGCGCTTTACAATCATAAAAATACAAAAACAATATAAAATCCATTTAAAACTATTTAAAGAGGGAGGACAGACTACATCAAGGGGAACCTGCAGAGGCTCGTAAAAGTACCTAGAGAATAAATGAGCTTTCAGTTATTTTAAAGGTAAGGAGGGAGGAACAAAGACGGGCAACTGGAGGAAGCAAATGCCACACCGAGGGGCTTGCCACAGCAAAGGCCCAATCGCCCACCAACTTAAGATGTAATGGCAGGATCCCCAAACAGCAGGTGGTTTCTGATTGCTGCACTAGCAGTGTGACGTTACAGGAGCAGATCTCAAATATTGCCAGGCCCTGTCAGTGCCCCCTGCTGGGATTTCCCGCGGTGGGGGTGCGAGCCTCGGAGTGGGCCCGCTGACCCGCCTCTCCCCTCAAGGCGCAGTCAATCATGGCGTTGCCAGCCGCGGGCCCAGCCCCAGCACCTGGGGTTCCACCCCCTGCGCGGCAGATGCCGGCAGCTGCGCCCGACACGCAGAACATCGGGCCGGGGCTGTCTGACATAGCAAATGAGGCCACACACCACATATGCCGCTCAGCACACCTCCGGCCACATGTGGGGGGCTGGGCCTCAGGGACAAAAACCAGCGCCGCGGTTCAGTCGGCGCTGGTGATTGAAGCAGAGAGACCAGCCTGAGAGAAAGCTAATTGCTAGATAGTAATATTGATTGTTGTGTCTTGCTACGTGTTTGGACCCTTGCCTATTGAGTTAGAGTAACGAGTGTTGGACCCGTCCCTGTTAACCCTTGAGTGTGTGAGGAGAGTGTGAGTGAGTCCTCCCAGTTCCCCTTCTCCCCTCCTGTGTGCATACCCCCTCCCTTTCCCCCTGTGCCTGGATAACACACACCCCTCATTTCCCCCCACAAGCAGCATGCCGCCCTTCCGTCCTCATTTGCTAGTGTGGGTTATCAAAGGAGTGTGTGTGGGAATTGGCTTGAGGCTCCCTACAAACACTTGGCACCCTATGATGATAGGGATCTTGCCTCAGTGAGGCCTCGTGATCCACATGCTATCCTGATGGGCATTTTTATCTTGATAGACTCCTCCCAAACAAGGGCTTGGGTGCTTGACTGGTTGGTGTGCAAGGGAATAGCCCTTTGTGGTTCGTGATCCCCCCTTTTACCCCCTTAACTCCCCCCATCCCCGTGACAGAATCACCAGCATACCATCCCTCCCTCTACGTCATGAGTAACCCCGTAGATTTAGCCCAAGAAATAGGGCGATTGGTGCACGCAGTCCAATCCTTGGCCATGGAAGTCAAGGACCTGCGGAACAACCAGCAGGCCTTGACTGCATCTGTGATACAGCTGCAGGCCAGGGAGGCCTTGTGGAAATCCCGCCCGTGGCAGCCACAGTGGAGGTAGCCACTCCAGTGGTCGTCACGGCTCCCCCTGCCACGACACCCTGGGAACCTAGGGGGCCCCAATGGAAAAATGTTTGGGGGACTGCAAAGCTTTCCAAGGGTTTCTGGCCTTATGTAAACTTACCGGGTCCCTCATCTTTTTTGTGGTAAAGAAGGACAGCAGGCTCCAGCCTTTCATAGACTACCGGGGTCTAAATGCCATTACAATAAAAAACTGTTACCCCTTTTCCCTAATCCCTGAACTCCTAAACAGACTTCAGGGAGCTACCATCTATACAAAGTTGGATCTACAGGGAGCTTATAACTTAGTTCGAGTGCGTCCCGGAGACGAATGGAAAACAGCCTTTCGTGCTCGCTATGGACATTACGAATACTTAGTGATGCCCTTCAGCCTTGCCAATGCCCCGGCGACCTTCCAAAGGCGGTAAAACCTCTCCAACGTTTTTTAGGAAGTATGAACTATTACAGACATTACATCCCAAACTATGCTGCCATTACCTCTTCCCTTATTCAACTCCTCAAGAAAAACCACCCCTATATATGGGGACCCCTTCAACAACACAGTTTTGAATATCTCAAGCAAGCCTTCACACAAGCACCCCTTCTTCAACACCCTGACTTTGAGAAGCCATTCCATGTGGAATCTGATGCATCCAGCACAGCCGTCGGAGCGGTGCTACTTCAGGAAGCTGCAGAATCCCTGCAACTTCTACCCTGCGCTTATTATTCAAGGTAACTTACCTCTGCAGAGCGCAATTACATGATATTCGACCGAGAACTGCTTGCCATCAAAACTGCCTTCCAGACATGGAGACACTACCTGGAAGGATCACCACATCCAGTTTACAGTCATTACGGACCATAAAAATCTCACCTTCCTCCAAACAGCACAAATAACAAATGCCCGGCATGCCTGGTGGGCTTTGTTCTTCGCAAGATTTTCCTTTGTCATCTGCTACCATCCTGGAAAATTGACCGTCCTTGCTGATGCCCTCTCTCGCTAGTATGAAGAACAAGAACTAGCCCAACATCTAAAAGGACCCCTCTTCAATACCAAGGTCTTCTCCGCAGCATACATCTGCTTTGACCAACTACAGGAAGCCAGCAAGGCGGAAGAGGAGACCATTCAGGACCCTATCCTCATCATGGAAAATGGCTTGTGGAAAAAACAAGGATGCATAGTGGTGCCTCCCTCTTGTAGGCCTCATATTCTGTGGGCACATCACAATGCCCCCCCTGGCAGGTCACCCAGGATGCCAACATACCCACCAAATTATTCATCAGGCCTTTTGGTAGCCCTCTTTAGCCCAGGATGTTCAACAACACGTAGAGAAATGCATGATATGTGCACAAATCAAGGTTCCCCGAAAGAGGCCTCTTGCAGTTATTAACGATGCCTCAGGGACCCTGGCAATGCATGGGACTGGATTTTATTGTCGAACTTC
Organism: Sphenodon punctatus; assembly: GCA_003113815.1. Lineage (NCBI taxonomy): Eukaryota > Metazoa > Chordata > Lepidosauria > Sphenodontia > Sphenodontidae > Sphenodon > Sphenodon punctatus. The sequence continues at coordinate 761,192 of QEPC01007989.1, forward strand.
CCCTCTCCAAGGCATATAATACAATATTGGTAATTGTGGACCATTTTACCAAAATGGCCCACTTCGTGGCCTGCAAAGGACTGCCCTCTGCCCATCGCACCGCCCTTTTGTTCATAAGGATGTAGTAAAATTATATGGCTGACCCCTTGAGATCATTAGCGATCGGGGAACACAGTTCATTTCCCGATTTTGGAAGGCCTTATTTTCCACCCTCTGAGTCACCTTAAAACCAACCACGGCATATCACCCCCAGACAAACAGCCAGGTGGAGCATGTGAACCAAAATCTCGAACAATATCTCTGCTGTTATACAAACTATCTACAAGATGACTGGTATACATGGCTACCCATCACTGAATTTGCCCTCAACAATGCCCCAAAAGCATCCATAGGAAACTATCCCTTTTTAGTTTCATCTGGTTATCACCCCCAGATAGGCATCCCGACCATCTGGCTACACAGGTTCCTGCTGCCGGCGCCCTCATTCAACACATCAGGGAGGCCCAACACATAGCGCAGGTCACGCTGGAGCAAGCACCAGGGGCGGCTTGTGGATGTTGAGGTTGGAGGGGCAGTAAGGCCGGCGGGCCGGTAGGTGGAGCCAGGGCAACGGTAGATGGCATAACCCAGCAGCAAGGTGTCCCAAGGGTTAATGTTGGATGGACATTATATTACTTAATCAAGCAATTTCAGTTAGGTTAGGCAGGTTTAAAAGCAGGCAGACAACCTTAAACCTCACTTACAAGCAGTTTTAGCAAAGACACACACACACGCAGCAGAGGTTAAGAACGCTGTTTCAGAAAGAAGGGACTTGCTGCATGTATGTTGGAGGGA